>OZ035987.1:11235000-11835000 GCA_964035005.1 Erebia palarica | reverse complement strand
ACCACTACAGAGGCACGTAGGGGCAGCTATTATATTTGCATGAGGTTGTATGAAGCTGGGCCCGCTTAAGCGACGCGGCACGGAGACGCATACTCTTATCTCATTCAAATAATATAATAGGCATGATGACTGATTTTGAAAAATGGTCAGATTATGTTCGGAAGTATCCACTATTTCGAAAAAATATCTTATTTTAGCAGAAAAATAAGGTTTGGTAGATAAAATTGGCATTTGAAATTTAAATTTTAAATTTCACGATAAAACGCTAGCTGGTGTCATGGCGTCGTTTGTGACGTCACTATTGTTTTTACCAATATCAGAGTACATTGGTAAAAACAATGCAGTGTGCAGTAAACATTATTTTGACAGTGTGACTGTCAAAGCTCGAAACAAACAATTGTGACGTCATTCGCTTCTTGGCGTTTAATCCAATATGACGGATTGATGTATTTTATACTTCTTTTATCAAAATAAATAGCAATGTCACTCGAAATAGAAAAATAAATACGATTTTTATAATCCATGAATCCTAGTTCATGAGATAAATTCATAATTTCATTGATTAATGGTTACTGTCATCATGCCTATTGCCGCTACGTGCCGCGTCGCTCCGTGCATCTCAAGTGGGGATAGACATTAAACACACCAATAATACACTTAGGCATGTATAATAAAATACGCAACAAAGCAGAACCTCCTCCACTTTTGAAGTCGATTATAAAAAACAAATGACTGTGTAGTCGCATGGCAAGGCGAATTTTAAGAGCCAATGTGTGGCTCTTAAAATTCTTAAATTTCCCGTCCCTCAGTCGGCGGGAATGTGAAAAATGCATGAGCTAATGCACTTTGAGCTCTCAGTTCAGATTCACGGGCGGTGAACCTTAAAAACCTTTGAGCTTAAAATTCTTTCATGAGATACTTTTAGAAGTATCTTCTTTTACGAGATTTTACTTTACTTTTAATTGTGGTCTGCACATGCTCTCCCTTTAGAATTTTACACTTTTTAAAATGTTCATAAACCTCTTAAAATAATGTGAACTTCTACACATACAGTGGGTGTTAGTAAGATGCACTTGTGTTACAGTGATAAGGTTAAAACTGAGACAGTGAGACTGAGAGTTCGTTATCTCTAGCGTTATTATAATATCAATACATCAGTTAACCCGCCCCGGTTTTCCTCGGATGGATTTCTGTCTGAAAGATACGTTTTCACAGCCCATCTGTTCAACCGATTTTGATGAAAATCTTGTGCATACGGAACACCCCTCCCAACCAACCAACTTAAATGCACTCGGACAAAGTAGTCATACTTGATGGTAATATTATAATGCTATTATAGGAGTCCGTTGAACCGTTGCTCCGATATAGACGAAATTGGTTACATAAATGAAGCTTGCATCCTAGAGTACGTATAGAAAACAATTTGTTAAGAAACTTCACTCACGCTACAACTCACGCTGCATGGAATTGATATTATGATTTCCTATTTGAGCATTAGCTGGCAGAAAAGAGCCTTTCTAAAGTTTATTTAAATTATTGAAACAATTTCCGAACAAGTAGAGGGAACATTTGTATCTGTTGAATGTATTACTTACGTCAGTTGCAAACTTTGGGATTGATAAACGATTATTTGGCATATAAAAAACAACCTTTTCAGAAATCGCCTGCATACTCGCCTGTATAATACAAAGTTATGCACATACATAATGTTATACTCATCGCGGAAAATTAAAGAGTTGTTAAGGTAGAAGCCGCTGTTGTTATAATAAATCATCTTACACGTGCCAGTGATTGATCGTTTTCACCGCGTACTAAATTAACTTTTGTTTGCTAAAAAAAACTCGTTTCCCGTTTGGTTCTTGTATTAAAAACCTGGAAAGCTATTACGTTAAAATTGACCACTGTATACATTATTAAGTTGAAGCACGAGTGGCCTAGTTGTGACAACGCATATCAGTCGATTGAAAATGTCAAGCAATGATAACCCAAGTCGGTAACTGGATGGGTGACCGAATTTGCAGTTTCGGTCTTTTCGTTCACTCCGTGCCTCGGAGAGCACGTTAAGCCGTCTATCCCGGCTATTATCACCAACATCTTATAATAATAATCGTTACAAAAACAGTCGAGTCGTATGCGGAAGGACGTAGGAACCCACTACATTATTATCCCAAGAAAACTCCTACCATTATTTGTAGACACGTAGAGAGATAGGTACATTATAAAAATTCTATGTCGTCTATAGGCCTAGTTGATTGGTGTAAAAATATTGCTTGGTTAAATACATCAAGACACGCGGAAGCGTGTCCAGCCAAAGTTCAAAAAAACTGGCGAGCAGCACCGTGTGTAATATTACACGAACCATTTGGAGCCACTTTTGACCCCCTCATAACTCAAAAACTATTTCACATAAACATGTCAAATTTGGCGCATATATTGAGACTCGTGAGATACATATGTGCTCCAAATTTCATAAGCACACCTCAAATGGTTATTTAGATATAAACGTACAAAAATCGTCATTTTTATGATCAAAGGTATAGATCAAAACTCTGACACGAGGCATGCTACCATTGCTTAAAGCCGTATTATTTTAATATTGTTGACGTTTATGTTGTAGTGTTATAATCATTATTTTAAGGACGTCAAAGTACGTGACATTCAACCATTAGTTTGAAACAATACTGCTTTAAGCGGTGGTAGTAACTCCTTAACTATTGAAAATGACACATAATTATTATTTTAATGTAAATAATAATGAATAATAATATAGTTGCATTAAAACCTTACCTTCGTATTCATACATTTTGTGCAACGAAACGTCATTGACAGAAAAGAAGAAGAAACGTATTTGAAGTCGTCAGTTCAAGCTGTCAGTCATTGTGATTTGTATTCATTGTTTATAGTGGTTTTAGTGATATCGACTGTTTACCGTGCTTGTTTTCAATGTTTCACAAAAAACTTTTGTTTTTGAACTTTTGCAATCAAAATTGATGAGATGTAGAAATGTGCTGTAGAGGTAGTCTGACCATAGATGTAATCTGTCAATGTCAGTGTAACTCTAGGTACACTATATATTTTTCTTGAGAATTCTCGTCTTTAATTATCTTGTACAATGAGTCGTACAATAGAATTACTGGTGGGTGACACACTGACCTTACACCAAATAATAAGTACCTACTAATGTATTGAATGATAGCAAGGCATGGGTATGAATTGTTACAACGGCTGATTATGTAATGTTATATTATAAGTACATATATATAATTTCAAATATTTGTGAGATGGTGATAATAAAAAAAAAGCGGAGTTTATTGCGGGCTTTTCTCAGACCAGGGCACGTTTGGAACCCTCGTAGCTTTAGTTTTAAGATATCGTAGTTAATTATCACCATCACGTCTTATGCTCTGTAAGCATGACGTTCAGAAGGTGTACTTTGTAGGTACATATTTTGAATAAATATGTTTTGAGTTTGAGATTGAGTTCAATAATTTCTGTACAAAAAGTAATGATATCCCATCAAAAACATAAATGTAAAATGAGAGCCAAGTTCAAAATTGTGATATATATGCCTTGGTTGTTGACTTCAGCGACAAAAGAACTGAGATCTAAATGGGTGCCAAGTTCAATGGTCAGTCCTGCAATTTATATATCCCATCAAAAACATAAATGTGAAATGAGAGCCAAATTCAAAATTGTGATATATATGCCTTGGTTGTTGACTTCAGCGACAAAAGAAGTGAGATCTAAATGGGTGCCAAGTTCAATGGTCAGTCTTGAAATTTATTTATAAGAACATATAATATTTTATAACAACTTAAAATATCATTTCTTCTTATAACTTAGTATAAAATGTTGAAGACTAAGGCTTTGGCTTGGCTAGTTTCCATATACGAATTATTATTAAGTAGGTACCTAAAAGTACAGTTTCTACCAGCAAGCCAAATTTTCGGAAGAATAAAATAAGAACTTACAGCTTTACAACTTGTCAACGCTATAATTCGTATATGAAAACTAGCCAAGCCAAAGCCTTAGTCTTCAACATTTTATACTAAGTTATAAGAAGAAATGATATTTTAAGTTGTTATAAAATATTATATGTTGTTATAAATAAATTTCAGGACTGACCATTGAACTTGGCACCCATTTAGATCTCACTTCTTTTGTCGCTGAAGTCAACAACCAAGGCATATATATCACAATTTTGAATTTGGCTCTCATTTCACATTTATGTTTTTGATGGGATATATAAATTGCAGGACTGACCATTGAACTTGGCACCCATTTAGATCTCACTTCTTTTGTCGCTGAAGTCAACAACCAAGGCATATATATCACAATTTTGAACTTGGCTCTCATTTTACATTTATGTTTTTGATGGGATATTTCTTTCAATTCTAAACTCAAACTCGCGCAAATGAGATGACTGAAAAGAGATGATCCAACACAAACACAATCGATTTGGACAAACGAGGGACCTACATGTTCATTATAATGCGCAATAGGGATGATGCCTATATCAAAAATAAATTATTTCTAACTGATTATTACATACACGGTCTTCCAAAAGACGTAAAATTCACATTCTCGGTTAATTTTAAGTTTGATAACAATTTTAAAATATAGATTAAAGAAAAAAGTGCGTTGAAATTTAATGACGTCACTATTGTGAATTTCATACAACTTCCATACTAGAAGACGTTTT
Source organism: Erebia palarica (assembly GCA_964035005.1). NCBI lineage: Eukaryota > Metazoa > Arthropoda > Insecta > Lepidoptera > Nymphalidae > Erebia > Erebia palarica. Next base: position 11,830,298 of record OZ035987.1, on the reverse strand, counting down.
TAAGTTGAGTTGCTGATTTGATTAAGTTGTCATCATCCCTCACCCAGGCACCAAAAGCGCAACAACTAAATCAATGGTGTATAATATTATAAGCTAAATATAATTAACGTTTTTTTGACGACCTCCGTGCCGCAGTGTTGAGCGCTGTTGTCTTAATTTGCGGATGTCCCGGGTTCAATCCCCCCCAAGGTCAATTTGGGAATTTATAATTTCTGAATGTTCCCGTGTCTGGCCTGGTGACGTGGCAAAGGCAACGAAGAGCCAAGCGATGTAGCATTCCGATACGATGCCCTGTAGAAACCGAATAGGGGGTATGGGTTTAATATAACTGCCATACCCCTAACAGGTTAGCCCGCTACCATCTTAGACTGCGTCATCACTTACCATAAGGTGAGATCGCAGTCAAGGGCAAACTTGTAGTGAATTAAATAAATAATACTTACTAATATTATAAATGCGAAAGTGTGTCTGTCTGTCTGCTTCGCTTTCACGGCTCATCTGTTCAACCGATTTTGATGAAATTTGGTATAGGAATAGTTTGACACCCGGGGAAGGACATAGAGTTCCCGCTGGAATCAAAAAACCTAAATCCACGCAGACGAAGTCGCGGGCATCATCTAGTTTCAAATAAATAAGAAAATTTGATAACCTTACATAAAACTTATCCTTTAGATTAGGTTAGATATCTACAGTTTGCTCGCCCGAAACCCTTGCCCTACCAAAAGGCTTATTAATTCTCCCAAATTCCTTTAGCCCTGTAGTTTGAAGACTTGAGATAAAGGACGTTCTATTAATTATATTTAAGAGGGTCTCTCGTCTTAGTTATTTGCATAATTTTGTAATTAGATGTTTTCGCAACCATTTTATATTAATTATTATTTAATAACGTTTTATGATTCGTTATCTATTAAGTTCGTTTAACACCTTTCCTGCCACTAAAACACGTTTACGAAGTTTTCTATTTCCCCTGAAAGGCTAGTACCACGGAATACGTACTATGTTAGCACTATGAGTTCAATGCAACATACAATAAAGAAGTTCCTTAGAGACATCTTGACAAAAAATACTTGTGATTATTATTGGTGACGGCCATCTTTTTTAACCCAGTTACTAAAGTTCAAGACTTTAAACAATGTTGCAGTGGAGCGTGAGTGAGAATCTGATAGATTGTGGAGGCTGTTGTTGTGAAAAATGTATCGAGTGGTAACTCGATAAATTTTACACACATAATAACAGCATTCATAATTGTAAGCGACAATCCAGAAGTAGGTACTATGGAGACACTTTCAATATATTTGTACTCTCATTTGGAACTTGCACGAACGAATAAATGGTTAAACGTGTAGAGGTTCCACGAGAGATTTAATGTAATTTAGATAAAAGTTAGCTAAACTTAAAGACAATATTCATTTGATCTGGCCACGATTGCTATCGTTAAGCTCTTAATCAAATTGCGATCTAAACACAAAAGTATTCAATAATCGCTGGGTCTGCTTGCAGGAGACTGACCATCGTCAAAACATTCGTATTTATACTAACTATTTTCAATATGACGTCCGTATCAGATTAAATCGAATGACATGAAACGAGTCAAATTGACAGACATTATACTACCAGTTTCATGACAAACAGTAATAATGCTAACATAATTTTCAAACGTTTCTTAATATTTCTGCAAGAACTTTTGACGCAGAATACCTTTCAATTTTAGTTATATGTACTTACTTAATATGGATGAGTAGTGTAAAATTCAGCATTGGCATAAAAATACTTTTTGAACTGAGAACTTTTTAATTATTTACCTGCGTTGAGCACTTTTTGGTAGGGGGTATACTTGTGGATTCGCGTGACCGAAATGCACGGGAACAACGACATGCTCGCGAACACCGACATGCTCGCGTTGTTACGAAGACATAAGTCTTAAATAGAAATACACTACATTCGAAATTAAACTCGAATGACTTAGTGTTAAGGTTTATTTTTTTTATTAAAAAAAAAGTAAAGTAAGGTCTAGCGGTTAGCGTAGTCGACTGCGGAGCACGAGGTCCTGGGTTTGATTCCCGGTAGGGCATAAAAATTGTTAGGTATTGGGTTTTCCAATTAAGAAATTCGCAGTGCCAGCCCGGAGTTGGAAGTTGAAGGTGTTTCACCCCCGTACCCCGGAGAGCACGTAAAGTCTTCGGTCTCGGTTATTATCACTAACATGATAATAGTCGTTAAACCTGCATTAGAGCAGCGTGGTGGGTCTAAGCTCTAATTCCCTCTCTCCTACGAGAGTGGAGGCCTGTGCCCAACAGTGGGATGTTAATAGGCTGTAGTAGTGGTGGTGGTGGTGGTTACAAATGGTTTACAATAAATATCATAGTGAAGTTCAACTTCAAGCCATTCATGAGTTAAAAAAGTTTCGTTTAACTAGTGTGTAGGCAGCATAAAACTGTAATTTTGTAAGTGTAACATTCATCAAAAAAGCATACATTTTTACAAAAAAGGAGGAGGTTCTCAATTCGACTGTATGTTTTTTTTGTATGTATATTACGCGATCATTCCGCCAATTATGATTCAATTTTGATGATTCTTTTTTTGTTTCGTAGATCATACTTCATAGGTGGTCCCATATAAATTTTGAATTAGCGCTTTTTGAGAAAATCTACAAAAAACAAAATATTCTATACCCAGATAATGTATTGATTTGTGGTTTCCTTCAGCAAAATTTTTGGTGAGGACTTAATTCGATCTCGGTTTTAGCTGTTACTAGAGTTCGCCCGCTACTTCGTCCGCGTACAATTTCTGATTTTCCGGCTGCAAACGTCCTATTAATAGCGGCTACAATAGCATAAACTGGTTTTTATTATTAAAACTAATAACCTAAATGCCGATTATCAAGAATTTGACTTCAAAAACTTCATACAAACAAAGGAATTTCATACAAACTTCCAACCCTTAGCCTGAGTTCTGCATTACTATATTATTATTTATAATTGATATATTATTTATAATTGATGTAGTTTGCGTTTGTTTGCACAGATTATGCACTGTGCTAGCATATCAATATAAGATCGAATATTCACGATTGAATCGAAAAGCGAGCGTTTTCCGGTATTGTAAAGTAGGTTAGAAAGTAGCTTTATATCTAGAGACCTTATAAAGTAGAAGCAACTGAAGCAAGTATGAATAATACAGTATTCTATGAACTAGAGTCTTATTGACTTTAGACGGTAACTTCTGGTGGGTGAGGGCGAACTCGAACAAATTAAACTAATAACGGTGCCTAGAGCGAAAACATAGAGGGTGAGATAGATTAAAATAGGTATTTATAGAAACGACTGATTATTTGGTCTAGACTGTAGAAGTACTTGTACGGATATGGAATATAATTTTCAGATTCAGGACAGTCTCATGGCGTGTCTTTGTACCGTAACGCTTTAAATAATAATTTCCTCCTAATTTCGGCCACGGCGCGGGCGGTTAATTTACACTAAGATTAGCCATCTGCGCGGCAGATATTATAGAGCACAAATGTGTGGCCTAACACAAGTGCACTCTCTATTCTCTTACTCTCATAGCCCGAGACGGCTTTACGTAGGTACTCCAGAAGGTCAAACACAACGAACTTATAACTTCGGACTAGTACAACAGAATAGGTAATAGTACTAACTATAACTCAGAATATCTTGATTTTGTAACGCTTTTAATGTCCTCGTCGTATTTGTTTCCGTATCGCAACACGACAAAATATGATATGAAAAGTGATAAAAATTTGGTAAGTACTCTTCAAAAAATACGAATCTCGTGAAATTATTCGCGTGAATATTGATAAAGAATTATAAATAGTTCACAAAAAAGATTTTTGTAATCTGGTTGTTTTTCTTCCTTCTTTTTCGGCTAAAGCTCCGTATGTTCTATATCTCGGTTAAATACGTATAAGTCTCTACAGCTCTGCTCTTTTAGATGTAAGTGAGAAATTATTTAAGGGCAATAACACAAGTCTAGTAACAAAACTTAAAGTAATATCGGCATGCCAAATATTGAGCGGGTTGGGCCGAAAAGTTTGTCTGATCCGGCATGAGAAATGAAATTCTAGCGTAGGTATGTTATTACATATTATCGTTTATATTAAACAAATTTCATCAAAATCTTTCGCATTTATTATATTATTAGTATGGATTTAAGATTGCAAAATAAACAATAATATTTTAGAAATGTAGGTTTTACTAAGCCTTTTTATCATCAATTGAGGTTTCATCATAAATACGCCCGACTGACTTAATGAGATATCGAACCAGAAAGCACTGCTATTGTTCCAATAAAGAAACAGTCCCTTCAACAAATAGAAAGCGATGACAATAATGTCTGTCTCTGTTGATTTATGACTTTGAACCATCGTCCTGATGCAGTGAAGCGTACCGAACTTACAATCCAAGCCGAAACGCCAGCAGAGCGTTACGTTTTACACAATAATACAATACACTTTTGAAGACTATAATGTAAAGACAGGAAGACTTGTTTGATTTATTGTACCAATAAATATATTACTTATCAGCGCTTCATCAGACTATTTCAAGATTAATCACACATTGCCGCTAATCCAAACCGCACGCAGCGCAAATTTTTCTTACAGTAATTTTCAATACACATTGTAATGTAAAAACGAAGCGTGACCTTAAACCTTCGAACTGGGTGATTTACTTAAAGCCAAAGCGTGAAAGTGGTAATGGTCTTGGGCGCTGCGGCCTGTTTTAAAGCATCCGCTTTCCGCTTTTTAGTTATACCGCTATAGGAAATGCATACCCATGCGCAGGCAATCCTTCTGCTGTAGCAAATGCGTTTCATTCCTAAAATGTTCAACTGTACGAAATTTGCAAAGCTTGTATGTGCGAGCCCCATTATTCAACGAGTGGAAGTGCGTACTTAACATGAAAGTGGTACGATATGTAGGTAGTCTATAACGATACGAAGAAATAGGCAACCTCTATTCAGGAAGACTTACGTAGACTCTTTTGAATCTTCAAAGGTTTGACTGCTTTTGTTAAAGCTACTAATTAACCCAATTTAAGATCACAGCAATGAACGAAACTTTACATGCATACTTTATGGTATTGTAGATGATGACATAATTACCTAGTAGGCAGAACCTGCCCTAGGGCAGAAAGTTATGATTTTCTACCCGATGAATGACGTAGCAGTCCTCCTTTCAATCGTCTTGTTTCACCCCTAAACAAACAATATAATATAGTCTAGGGCTCTAGGCAATAAAGCACTAGCTTTACCCCAACAATAATCCCTCAGGCGACGAAACTTTATAGTGTGATAAAATATCATGAGTTAAACGTATATCCCATCAAAAACATAAATGTAAAATGAGAGCCAAGTTCAAAATTGTGATATAATATATGCCTTGGTTGTTGACTTCAGCGACAAAAGAAGTGAGATCTAAATGGGTGCCAAGTTCAATGGTCAGTCCTGCGATTTATTTATCCCATCAAAAACATAAATGTGAAATGAGAGCCAAGTTCAAAATTGTGATATATATGCCTTGGTTGTTGACTTCAGCGACCAAAGAAGTGAGATCTAAATGGGTGCCAAGTTCAATGGTCAGTCCTGAAATTTATTTATATTTAATAACAACATATAATATTTTATAACAACTTAAAATATCATTTCTTCTTATAACTTAGTATAAAATGTTGAAGACTAAGGCTTTGGCTTGGCTAGTTTCCATATACGAAATATTATTAAGTAGGTACCTAAAAGTTCAGTTTCTACCAGCAAGCCAAATTTTCGGAAGAATAAAATAAGAACTTACAGCTTTACAACTTGTGAAGGCTATAATTCGTTGCTGCTCGCCAGTTTTTTTGAACTTTGGCTGGACACGCTTCCGCGTGTCTTGATAATAAATATCCAACAAAAATCAGAAAAAAGTAAAGTTTTTTATGCTATGCCCAATTATTAAACCAAGAAGGTACATTATCGCGTAACTATCGCGTAGACACAGTTTAGGTTTGATGGTAAAATTAGTTTAAATATCTATGTTATGCATGATTATTTCGTTTAATATTTCGGTTTCGAGTGTATATACTACCTACTATTATTTTAAAAAGAAATCGGGACAATATTCAGTCATAAATATTAAGATTTATGTTTTTTTTTTTTGGATATTTTTGTTTAAGTTCTGGTTCATACCATACTACAACCCTGCTAAGTTTCAACGACTCAGGAGTGCGGGGGTCTCCATACAACGAACCGCCCCGTTTCGTAGACTAATACAATACCTTGATGTACGTGTTACATTGCTAAACTTCAGTACGTGGTTCCATGTGCAGAATCAAACAAAAACCTCAAAAGCCATTTCAAATACGTACGTGCATTATTATAATTGTATTTTTACGATAGAGAAGAGAAATTCATTTAAAAATAAAAATTTATTGAGATGTACCTTCGCATTCACAAAATAATTAACAATTGGAATAACATTATCACAAACAATTGAAAAAGATTAAAAATTAATAAAAGAAAAATCGAACCAACTCGGAGTCACAGACCACGTCGATGTTCATGCCACCAATGCCGCCAGCAGAATGAGGCTCTGTTCTAGCGCTCGCTTGGTCATATAGGCTCGAGTAGAGAACGTATATAGGTGGCGCCACTGCGTGGCTCGATAAAAATGACCGTCTTCCCCTACAGTATCTTATAACTAAAGCTACGAGAGTTCCAAAGACAACCTATCTGAGAAGAGCCTACGTCAAACTCAGCCGGGTATCTTCCGTATAGCACCTAGGCTTACGAGGAGTGACCCGCCAGATATTCACATAATCCATAAATATCACCCTGCGTGAGAAATATGAAGGTTCTTCTTCAAACAGTTACAGTAACATCCTTCTAACCCATCTAAATCTCACAAAGGCCAGCCTAAAGAACCTTTATGGGCTTTGTTCAAACTATTATAAAACGATATTATACTTCTTAAGCTTATATAACAGTAACACTGTATGAGGGACGAGTGGCCACTCGTCGTAGTTGTGACAACGCATATTTGATTGTGAATGTTGAGCGACGTTGACACTAGTCGGTAACTGTATGGGTGACCGATTTTGGAGGTTCAAATCTGGCCTTTTCGTTTCCTCCGTGCCTCGGAGAGCACCTTAAGCCGTCGGTCCCGGTTATTACCATCGACATCTGATAATAATCGTTACAAAAACCTTAGAGTTTATATACTCTTAGTCGAGTCGTATGCGGAAGAACGTGGGAACCCACCGCATCATTATCCCAAGAAAACTCCTACCATTATTTGATTAATGAAAAGGGGTCACGACCTCAGTAATGAGGAATATGACAACAGAGAGAATAACACTAAGATTTCTCTTTTAAATATCACACTTCCGCTAAATCCAAAGTGAATAGGTATGTTCAAGGCAAGCGCGCTTCAGCTTATGCACGAGGTGTCAACTGGTCTAATTGCAGTGCTATCGTATAAATTGAAAAACTAGAGAAAACTTAATTGATTCGGTATGAGATTTGAGTAGCAATATACTTTGATGCCATTAAGTCCTAGATTGGAGACTACCCTCCAGAATAATGGACCATTGATTTAAAGAGGGTAGCGGGAAGAAGCTTAGTTAATTAATTTATTATTATGTTGCTATTGTGAAATTTTCGCCGTGTGCCAGTTTGTTTTTACAGCAGCAAGTAAGCTATTCCTAGTCAATTTCAAATTAGAATTTGTTGAGCAAAATCCAAAACACAAAGGCAAAGATATAATACAAGCTTATAGATATTTATAGTGATAAAGGTACTCGCTTTAATAAATCCTACGTTGTAACGAGCTACCAAACTTTTCCTCGCCATATCTGTTTAAGGATTCAAATCATATTTCAATTCCTTTGAGGCAAATAAAAATGGAATAAAAACTATATTTTTCTTGTAAAATAACTCTGCGGTCCCAACTCAATTTATATGGTAACCTCTTTTCGTGCGGGCGTTCAAAGGATGCTTTTATATCACGAAGCTCTTATTAAGAGACACCTGGTTACAAATTGGAGTCCTTCTAAAGATAAAGATCTTTTACATGATTTTAATTTAATTTTCTCGTACGACTCACAGCCTTCGTGCCTTAGCACGAATAGATCCCACGCGCTTCCAAAGATGTCCCGCACGAGAGAGGGCGACATAATTGCCCGTTCCACCCTTTAGTATACCAAAATCCATAGGTACTAATATTACTAATGCGAAAGTGTATCTTTCTGTCTGTCTGCTACGCTTTCACGGCTCATCTAATAGTAGTAAAGAGTTTAAAGTTTTTTTGTAGCAGCCCCTCCCAGATACGTAGCTAACACATATTTTGAGTTTGAGTACACCAATAAAGCTCGGATCCTATTTGACATACGGCAGACAACTTCAATCTCTCCTAAGCGGCCATTGGTTTTCAGGATCAATGATCTGCGTGTGATGTCGCTGAACGTTTTCGACTATGCTTCAACAGTTTTGTTTTTTTATATTTATATTTTACGCTGTATTATACAAATCACATTGTTTGTTAGGGTTCCATACCTACGGAGAAAACAATATTAAGGTATTTTATAATAATACAGCAAATACTTTAAAATCCCTTAAGATATTGTAAATTTAAGCTTCTAAGTCAACGCAATCAAAAGATACGGCCGTTTATGCCTATTGAATGTTTATGTATATTTTTAATATTTTGAGACCCGCCAATATATGAAAACCTATACTGCTTACTTCCCGTTTACCTAGAATCATGACATTTGGCAAGAAGGTTTCACAGCACTAGTATAGGAAAAAATTCGAAAAGCATTAATTAGGGTTTCGTACCCATAGTAATTGCTAGTATAGCGCCATACGTAAGTCAGTTATTTCACAGCTGGTTACGTGTTATTATGATATCTTTCTTGTTATTTACTAAAATAATTTATATTGTGTGGTGGAACGGAACCCTTTGTGCGCGAGTCTGACTGGCATTTGAGCGTTTTTTTTAAATTTAGATTGGATATCTATCACACAGATTTATCAAACTAGATTGAAATTCATAATGAATTCGTCTGTACCTAATTCAAAATAATTTTATGTGAAAGATTCAAAGAAGGTTATTGTGTCAAAGTATTTATTGAACCTTTTCTTCCTAGATCAGGGCCTGAAGCGAGAACAAATATCGTAACTTATCTAACTGGGATTTAAATCATGGGGCCTGTATTAGTAACACAATTAAGATCTGACCCTCTATCTGCTTTGGGCAAGTTTAATGTAAACTTTAAAATATTTCTAATTGAGTTTGTGAACTTCGATAGTACAATTATCGATATCGTGAGTTAGTTCAGAACTAAGATATGTATATTATCCAATCTAAGTTAGTTTGTTTAGATAAGAAAACAGCTCGCAAAGTTAAACCGTGTTGATTTGGATTACAAATTCCATCTACAGCGTTTTATGCTAGAAAAGATCTCTTATTAATAAAATTAGTATCATATTTTATTAATAGCAAATAAATTATTATTGCTACAAACAGACACACTGTCACAAACAAAAATGATATTTATGAATATTTTTATTTGATAACACAGTTCGGAGAACCGATGGGCGTTGGGGTCTTAAGGTGCTGGAATGGCGACCCCGCTCTGGAAAGCGTAGCGTCGGCAGACACCCCACACGGTGGATGGACGACATCAAGCAAGTCGCAAGGAGTAGCTGGATCTAGGCGGTGCAAGACCGTGGCTTCTAGAGGACACTACAAGAGACCTATATGTCCAGCAGTGGACGTCTATCGGTTGACGACGACGACGTCGTCGATTTAAAAACAAATAAACCCTTACTGCGATACATGAAGCTATCCAAGACGGTAGTGGGCTAATAAGGATGGGGTTAGGAAATATAAATCTTGTGTAGTATGCTAACGTCATAGTTGAGAACGGATCTGTTTTGTTGCACTCTGAGTGATCTCACAAGGATTGCTCTGTGGTCTGATTACTGATTAGTTATAAGACTTCGCTAGTAAATTAGGGAAATCCATGTTAGTTGAGAAATAAATATTTTTTTTTTTTTTTTTTTCTGTTATTGAGTACCAATTAGCAGGGGTGCTCAATATAATTACAATCTAGCCAGACTATTTGACTAATAAGTAATTTTTCTATAACCTAAGCTTATAATTATCTTATGTGCTAAGAACTTGTCCAATGACGTATCTTAGTCTTTATTGTTGCTAATAGACACTTTGTTCATGTGTTCTTTTATGCAGCACTATCACTACACTATCACTAGTCACTATGCACTAACTCAAAGGGTTTTGTCCTTTTTAGTCTTCTCACTAATTGCGTAACGTCGAGCAACTGGATTGCCTCAACGTTAACGTGATGGTGAAGCCGAAGATCATGGACTTCTGCAAATTTGGTGATGACTTTGTCGACGTATTCAATTTTCAGGTCCCGATGAATAACGTCATTTCTAATGCACCACGGTGCATTCACGATGTTACGAAGTACTTTGTTTTGGAACCTTTGTATTATTTGTATATTGGTTTTTTTAGTGCAGCCCCACAGCTGTATGCCATAAGTCCAAATAGGCATTAGGACTTGTTTATATAATAGAATTTTATTGTGTATTGACAAACAAGATTTTCTGCCAAGTAACCAATACATATTTTTATAACGTATTTCTAACTGTTCTCGTTTCTTTTTAACATGCGTTTTCCACCTCAGTTTAGTATCCAGTGTCATACCGAGGTATTTAGCTGTATTAACATACGTTATCTGTTGCCCATTGATATAAATCGGGTTGTATTTCGGTGCTTTATTTGTGAAATCTATATGTACCGATTTTGATTCGTTCAACTTAATTCGCCACCTGTTCGTCCAGTCGTAGACTTTATTAATGGAAGCTTGGACTTTTGTGACTGCTTCATCGTGACTTTTTCCAATTCCTATTATGGCAGTATCATCAGCGAAAGTAGCAATCACATTATTTTCTGACACCGGGATATCACTGGTATACAAAAGGTACAGGACCGGACCAAGTACACTTCCTTGTGGAACCCCAGCTTTTATTTCCTTCAGTTCTGAATATGCATCTTCTTGACGAATTCTGAACATTCTGTTAGTAATATATGATTTCAAAATTTCTGCAAATGCTTTGGGCAACATCATATTCAGCTTATATATAAGTCCTTCATGCCAAACTTTGTCGAAGGCTTGCGCTACATCTAAAAATACAGTAGTGCAAACCTTTTTTTCTTCTAATGTTTGCTCAATTATGTTAACTATTCTATGAACCTGATCAATTGTAGAATGCTTTTCTCTGAATCCAAATTGGTGACTTGGTACGAGATTTTTGTCATCTATTATGGGTTTAATTCTCTTAAGCAATAGTTTTTCAAATAGTTTGGACATTATGGGTAGCAGTGAGATTGGCCTGTATGACGTTGTTTCTTGGGGAGGTTTCCCTGGCTTGGATATCATAATAACTTCAGCAATTTTCCATAAATCAGGTACATACTTAACCCCTAGACTGCGGTGGCGCTAGTTGGCGCTGAGGGACATCCGCGACGGAGTTTTGCACGGTGTCAAATTTCGCGAAATTTCGCGGCCCGCGCGAATATAAAAAATCATATCTCTTATTACATGTACGAACTACGTAAACACAGTACCTCATTCAAATCGTTACGAAATACAGCAATAGATTAAAGTTATTATGGTTATCGCTCTTGTTTATGCTTTACACAGAAAAATAACAAAAAAAACAACAAAAAATGACCCCCTTTTTAAAAATAAAATAAAAAAATAAAAAAAAATATAATCAGTATCTTTGTTTTAAAAAGATACAAAACTCTATGGTTAGTCATTTCAGAGTAAAACAACAAGAAACAAAGACTCTTTTCAAAGATTCTCATTCAAGAACAAAAACCATGAATAAAAAATAAAGGTGTCAAATTACGGTTTCATGTTTCACTCGCACGAAATTTCTACCCATAAATTCATCTCATAGAGTAGGGCCTCCAAAAAATTCCTACTGTGTCCTTGTCTATCCTATTCGTTTCAGCCAAAGTTAGAGAGGAATCGAGTTAGTAGTTTACTCTGTAGAAAATCATTCTACGGCGTCGGCGATGACGCATTCCGCCATTTCGCCGCGCGGCCATTTACTGGCCGCGCGCCAGTTAACCCCAAAACCACCAAAAGCCATTTACTGGCCGCGCGCCAGCCAGCCTAGAGTCGAAATGCTGCATTGATTAAATTAGTAAGCTTAACTAGAGCTTTGCGTGGTAGATTATTTAAGACTTCCCCGGTGATAAGATCGTAGCCCGGTGATTTCTTTTGACTGAGACTATATTTTATTTCCCGTAATACTTCTTTTGGTGTGACAAGTTTTATATTGATGTCTCCCTCTATTGGTTGAGTTTGCTGGAGGTCATTTTGATGAGTGTGACCATCGTTTGGTTGGAATATACTTTGAAGATGATTTGCAAATAATTTAGCTTTTTCTGTATTGTTGATTGCCCATTTGCCATTAACATCCCTGATTGGAGGAATTTGTGTTATAGGTCTTTTCATGTTTTTTGTGACTTTCCAGAGGGCATAGTTAGAATCACGATCAGCGGTCAAGCTTTGAAGGTGTTTTTTTAAGGTGGCTTCATTAAATTTTTGTATTGCTCTCTTAATTTGTTTGGTTAAATTGTTTAGAAGTCTTTTATCTTGTGGGGATCGTGAATGATGCCATTTTTTCCTCTGTTTTCTTTTCTCTTTAATGCGCTTGATGATTTTACTGGGGTACGTTGCCCCATTTCGCCACTTCTTAGAAGTTGGTGTGTTCTGCCAAGCCGATTGCTGTATATCTATTATAAATTGTTCTAGTTCAAAGTTAAGTTGCTCAGGTGTTTTCAAAGGAACTTGTAAGTTTATCCTATTATTCAGGTCAATCTTAAAGCTATCCCAGTCAGTATTTTTAGTAACTAGTGTAGCGTTGATCTCTTTACATGCTATGTTTTCGCTAACTGTCAACATGATAGGAGAATGATCGGAGTTCATGTCGTATTTTTGTTCAATATTTAGATATCTTGGTGATATATTTTTATATATGTAAAAATCTATGAGATCTGGTATCTTTTTAGGGTCTGTAGGCCAGTATGTTGGCGTTCCTGTGCTTACTACATCGCAATCAATACTTTGGATAGCACTCAAGAGTTCTTTACCTTTTGTTGTAGTAAGTCTCGAGCCCCAGAAGGTATTCTTGGCATTGAAATCACCTCCAATGATAAATCTGTTGCCAAATAGTTTTAAAAAATCTGTATAATAATCCTTCTTAAGCGCATATCGCGGCGGAAAATATACAGCAACAATGGTTAAGGGAAAACGTTCTGTTTGGACACATATTGCCACTGCTTGTACTTCTAGTTCTTCGTACTTGCTTTGTTCGTAATGGTTTAGATGTTCTTTTATTATGACTGCACTACCTCCTCTTGCAGAGTTATTAGGATGTAGTGCATGATAAACTTTGTATCCTCTTAATCGGATGTAAGATTCTTTTGTGAAGTGTGTTTCTGATATTAAACACACATCAATGCTTCCGGTATCAAGGACTACTTGTAACTCATGCTGGTGTTGAAGTAGTCCATTTGAGTTCCAAGCCATAATCTTTAATCCCATAATTAATTATTTTCTTGCTTTGTTGGTAGCATTTTTGTTGCTACTTTCTAGTTTGCTTAATCGTTGGTCAAATGAAGTCATAAGTTTGAGAATTGCGTCTAGATTCTCTTCGAAAGGGCTATTTGCATGTTCATTGCTCTTTGTTCTTTTATTAGCTGCTATTTGAGCATATGTAACAGTCTTAGAGCTTTTCTTAGTTTCTGCGCATTGCTTATTATTGGATGTTTTTTGCTTACCTGTTTCACGGGGTACCTGTGAGTAATTGACAACAGCTGGGGGCTTTTTGGTAGCCTTGTTCTTAAGTGATTGCATTTCTTTCTTTTAAATAAAATAAATAAATAATCTTTTTACGTTTTCCGCACATACACTATATCAAAGGTACCCGTAACTATAAAAAGTAAAGACAGTGAAATGTTTGGAGTCGATGAATGAATAATTCAAGGAGGAAACCTTTGAATTTACATAAGCAAATTGGTTACGAAGCTAGGCGAGCCATTCAACGACAGGGAAATATCTTTTTTGAATTGAAAATCTATTTCAGGTATTATATTTTTTTACTGGATGTTAAATGTAGGGGATTGAATTATTAAGATCTATTCAAACGAACCACACCATAGTGACAAAAATTTCGTCAGGTTGAGCTGCAACAGCCTGAATTTACGTAATCCATTATTTTGTATTTTAAAGAAGACTTTGAAGCATACCCGCCACAGAAGGGTAGCCTTAGCTCAACAATTAGATTCAGCTAGCAATAAATCCTTGCTATAAAGTGTTTGAATGTACATAATTATGCCCGAGACTGCTTACATTCTGGAAACAGATATAGGCTACATTTTATCCCAGAAATCAAGAGCTAATAGGGGTTTTAATTTTATGGCACGTGTGTCCATAGTAGGCACACAGAAGTCAGGATAAATTAAACTATAGCTCAGTTAATAGCTCAGTAACATTCAGGATCCCTACAGCGGTATTTTGTGTGTTTTCTCTACTTTCTTTTTCTACACATAAAAAGAAGAAAAGTCCTGAGTCACCCAATAACACAGAATGAACCTAGAAGGCTGAATTTTGCACACAAGTTCCCATTACCTCTCTCTCTCTCTTAACAACCCATTGCCGGCTTACTACTGAACACGAGTTCACCATGCTGGCCAAGTGCGGATTGGCAGACTTAACCTTCGAGAACATTATTCACCAATCAAATACATACACTTCTAGCGAAGATCGCCGCTCCCGGTTTCTTTTTCTATATTCGTCTGAAGTTGTATAGTGTACCTATTTAAATAATTTACAAAGTACGGAGGCGAAACATAGCGTGTGGTGACAGCCTTTATTTTTTGGGAAGGGTTACAGAACATAAAAAGAGACGTAAAAAACGTTCACGGTATCGTATATATAATTCACAATGCGGCGTACACGTCACGAAATGGTAATTTTAACAATGGCTCACTAAACCTTTATTTTCTTATAAGTTCATTTTCATAAAGCGCAACACTCACATACTTACAGGGAGGAGTGTCACGGAGGCGCTGCTTCATTTTTTATCTACTAGAATTAGATGATGCCTGCAACTTCATCCGCGTAATTCCAGCGGGAAGTCTTTGATTTCCCGGGAGACTATGTCCTTCCCAGCGATGGAACCTATCTTTATACCTTATTTCATAAAAAAGATAGGCCGTTAAAGCGTTGCAGATAGACAGTCACACTTTTACATTCATATTATTAGTCTATACTAATATTATAAATGCGAAAGTTTGAATGGGTGCTTGTTACTCAATCACGCCGGAACGGATCTGGATGTAATTTGGCACAGAGATAGATTATATATAGTCTGAAATAATGGGCTACTTTTTATCCTAGGAAATTAAAGAGTTCCGCGGGTACCGAAAAACCTAAATTCACGCAGACGAAGCGTCGCGGGCATGAGCTAGTATGGATTTAAAATCATATTTCTTTTGTTGACATTGGCTCAGCGTCTCCTCTGTTCCACTTGCCAACACTCCACGCACATAGTCTTGGTCTGTGCTGGCCTTTAGAGCACAAAATTCCGTATAATTATTTTTTTTTTTTATATAGAACTGCACAGTCTCGCTTATCAGGACAAAACGTGTTTGCCTTCCCTAGCGTCTTTTCGTTGTTACTCTTGTTAATCAAGACATTGTTAATAAAGGTTGTAAATTCGGGCATTTAATTTTATTAACTTGTGCATTTTATTGGTCGCAATTATGCCAGGAAAAATCTAGCTTATTAAAAAAAATACATCAAATAATTTTAAAACATTTTAAATTTAAGTAAGACATAATTTTCCGTTTAGTTTCCCGCGCGTAGCTTTGTAACCAATTTGCTTATGTAAATACGCACGTTTTGTGCCACCCTGAATTATTCATCGGGCTATACCAGGCGTACCATTTTCCAAGCTTTTAAAATGAACTGAGGAGAGGACATGAAAATCAAGCCCAAGAAGAATACCAAACATCCAATGAAAATGAAAAATGCTCACTCTGAGACTTGAGTAAACAATAACTCCGCATATTCTTACTTAGTAGCGCAAGTCAGGTTCTTATGGTGGGGTTTTCTTACATAATAATAATTTATTAATACTTTTTTGTATATATAATTAAAGTTATAATAAAAAAACGACTGAGTTTGTTGTGGCCTCTACTCAGACCAGGGCGCTTTAGTTATAAGATACCGTAATTAATTACAACCATAATTTTTTATAAATAACGTCACTTATGTGTACACTTGTACAGTGTACCTAAATTGAATAAATAAATATTGATTGATTGATCATTTTTAATTTGGAAGTTTTCTTAGTAGTCTTGCTCACTGGGTTGCATTTCGGATTTTCGACAAGTTATTCCTATTGGACGCATAATCTTAGTTTTTACATTGCAAATTCGATTGATCGTATTGAGTGTAAGATCCCTTAGTTATTCCCTTAGTTTTTCTCAGTTTAGCATTTTCTTATCTCACGTTTATAAACTGCATTTTTGTTTAATTACCAGATAATAATATGAAGCTTACCCGCATAGTATTTTGAAGCTTTTTACTGCTTCGTTGGTCTAGTGGTTAGCATATTCAACTGCGGCCAGCGAGGTCCCGGATTCGATTCCTGGGTCGGGCCATAACAAGTATTGGGTTTTTCTGACAAGAAATTCTCAGTACTAGCCCAGAGTAAGGAAGTTGGCGGTGTTTTACCCCCGTGCCTTGGAGAGCACGTAAAGCCGTCGGTCCTGCGCCTGATCTCTCACCGGTCGTGTCAGATTTTCCGTCCCATCAGAGAGACTATGAGAGTAAAGGAACAGAGAGTGCAACTGTGTTTGCGCACACACTTGTGCACTGTAATATCTCCCGCGCAGATGGCTAATCTCTTTGGAGATAGGCCGCCGTGGCCGAAATTCGGTCGGGAGGAGGACATTACTAATTTGAAGCATATGCATTACCGATTTAATTCGACTCGATAATTATTCAGTTCATTGACCCTTTTACACAGATTATGTAAATGTGTATACAGTGTTTCTCGAGCTTAATTCTGAAGAGTACATACACGACCTTCGTTACCAAGGCTCTATAATCCCGGTCTAAGGGCCAGAGTTAATATGAAGGGACAGGCCATTGTATGAGGTGAAATGTACATTGTACGCTTACCCTCGGAGGATTATGTGATGCATGGAACTGTTAATTTTGGAAATTTTGTCCTAAGATTTAAGTCCCCCTTTGAATGATGATTAATTTACTTCAAAGACGGTAACAGTATATCAAGATGGGGATTAAATTTTGATTAAAGCGTATTTTGAAGAGCAATTAATTAAAAAACTAATGAAGCTCGTGACTTTTCCTACTAATTGTCTGTCAGTCTGTCTGTCTGTCTATATGCCTACCTATCATGTTTTCATGGCCCATCCATCCAACTGACTTTGATCAAAGGCTCATTACGTATTACAAACTTTTTAGTGCCGATCGCACCAAAAATCTTAAAAATCACTGGCCAAACATCAAATTTATTCCAAGGTTATAGACTATTAGGAGTTCGTACAATCGGCACTAAAATGACAAATGATAGTTTTAATAATATTAATAAGTGAAAAATTTAAAAGGCAAACTGAAATCTAAGAGGTTAAATAAAAAGTATTAGTATAAGTTATATTCACTTAGCTAAAGTTGATGTTTTAAGGCTTAGAATGCAACATAATACCTGACTTGTAGGGGCAGCAGTGTAATGGAAACCTGTCAACAATAAAGAATGCTACGCCTAAGCTTAAGCAAAGGAAAAATATTGTAAATCTGTTACAAACGGGAGGCCAAGATGGCATGAAGGGCGTGAAGTGACAAATTTTATGTTTTCAGAATATATAAAGAGAGCTGGTGGCAACAAAATCATACCTTCTTATGCAAAAAGTCTTCAGTGACCAACGCCAAAAAACGCCAGTGTCTTACACCAATAACTCAGCTTGGCAATCTCATATTGACGATGCCAGCGATGAAAACAGGCAGAAGCAGCAGAAGAAACCTCGCCTAAACCCTCCCTGGAAACGGGCACAACGTCTGGGGGTGCGTAGTCAGTGCGTGGCCGCTTGACAAGGCAACGCGGCAACTTGAACAAAACTCATGAATAAGACGACCGATTACCTCGAACGGGTTCCGAACTTCCGACAAAATACTGTTATAAACTGATTACATAAAAAAAATAGTGGTTCGCCTCGAATCATGACATCGCATCCTATGAATTCAGACCTTCCAATAGACGTATAATTAAGAACATATTTTATTTCATCAGCCATATTTCATTTTCAAATTCTGCAAAACTCATTCGTAACGAAAAACACGATTTAAGGGAAAATTGTCTAGCAGATAAAAACTCTGATTCCCTCTCAAACTTATCAAAATTTTCTGTACTCTCCAAAGCGGACTTTTTTTACAGACGTTTTGTCCTGTCTAGTCCCTAGTGTTTAATGTGTTCTCTTAGCGAGTCATATACTGAAATTGCTACCAACTCTCTGTCTAAAAAAGGTCGCCACAAACAATTCTGCGTGAAAAATATTCCACGGTTCGCATTCATAATTCACAATGTTTGTCCGTTTGTGAGGGACTTTATTTGAATAAGAAAAGTGCTGAAATGACACTTTCTTTGTTAAAAGCGTGTACACGTGCTTAGGAGGAGTCCGGTAAGCGATAAATAAAATACTTCTGCATGTTTAACGTGATTTATACTTAGAAATGAACTTGAGCAGATGATGATAAGGAATAGATTTTAAATGGCATTTAATTTGATTTTTTGTCATCTAACGAATTATCATTTACTTTCAGGTTAGATGACAAAAAATAACCTATTTAGAGGTACGGCAGTTACATTTAGCCTATACCCCTAATGGGTTCCTACACGCGGAACGCTAAATCGCTTGGCAGTACGTCTTTGCCGGCAGGATGGTAACTAACCGAGGCCAAAGCTTCTCACCAGACCCGACCAGAGAAATTTCAGATATTATAAATTCCCAAATTGACCCTGTCGGAAAATGAATCTAGGACCTCACATTATAAGACAACAGCGCTCACCACTGCGCTAAGGTACACGATTCCTAAACTAAAACTTACGTCTGCATTAATATCGCACTTTTGGCCACGAAATTAGCAATTAAACTATCGTCATGTAAACGTGGCTTTGATATTAAGTTAGCAAGGTTTTGTGAATCAATAGAAGGTATACGTTACCTAACGCTACAAAGAGGCTTTCATACGTCTTCCAGTGAAATGAAACCCGATATAGCTCCGTAATAATATGATACGAATATACCAACAGCGTGAATATGAACTGATATACAGACAAAGGTTTATAATAACGCTAATTTACCAAAACAAAACCTTCTTTATTGCGAAAAGGAAGTGCGTTACTTTTTCATTGTTTATTTACATACAACATACATCTACATCTATATACGAGTAGTATTATTTATAATCATATTATTATAACATACCTGCTTAGGCCTCTTCTTCTTCTTCGTGTCCTGGGATTATTTTCCGCACTTGAACGTAGGCGTCCGCTTTGCGTGAAACCACTGGTGCTACTCCCCGCTGGATCACTCCAACCAGCCGAGCTGACTCCAGAATCCAAGCAGGCCACCCAGGTTGGCGAGGACTTCCGGTAGTGTTGCTGGGGAGCCAATGTAGGCTTCTCGTTGGGTGGAAACACCGCTGCTTAGGCCTCATCATCACACGCGCAGATTTAGGTACCTATTCAAAAATCTCGTAGGAATTCTTTGAATTTCCGGGATAAACTGTATCCCTTATCTGTCCCTGGCAATAAATGCTAAGTGCTTCACCTAGTAATGGCCGAGCGCATTGATCTATGTGTGAGATCTATGTGCACAAGGCTTTATAAAGTTTGTCGATTTTGGTAATACTTCAATTGGGTAATTTTTTGCCTGTAAAATTTTCCAATAAGTATGTACTTAATTGGTATTTAATAATATACCAACAAAGAACCAATTTAAGCAAAGATATTGCTTTTGATGTCGATAATATCAAAGAAATTATGAAAATTATATTTTGTATATCCTACGCAATATATTGACAAATTCCACGAATATTAAGAATCCATACTGAAAATCTGAATCCATATTAAATTTATTCAATGACAGTGTATACCTAAGTTCTTTTGCTAGTTCCAGCCCTCTTTTGCTCTCTTTTTTTTCTTTCAGTGTCGTATTCCTCATTACCCCTCAGTAATGGAAAGGAAATGGAACTTTCCATTAATCAAATAATGGTAGGAGTTTTCAATTTTTTTCATTGTTATCCATACAGGATACAAACAATCCCTATACCAAATTTCATCAAAATCGGTTGAAGAGACAATTTTTTTTATTCCCGTGGGAACTCTTCAATTTTCAGGGATAAAAAGTAGCCTATGTCCTTTCTCAGGCTTTAGACTATCTCTGTACCATATTTCATTTAAATCTGTTCAGTAGTTTAGGCATGATTGCGTGACACACAGACAGACAGTTACTTTCGCATTTATAATATTAGTATAGATTACCAGCAAGCTTAGAAAGTGTTTGCGTTTTTCGACAGTCTTGATAGATTTCGATCATGGAAGCACTACACATGGAAACGTCACAGTGAAATGAGGAGCTTTCCTCCTATGTTTTAACGTTTGGCTTCATTCATGTAGCCACATGCCATCGTGGAAAATAATTGAATAAAAGTCTCAGTAAAGAAAACCTATGTTTAACTTTGATCATATTATTGAGATTATGTTACTTCTCATACTAAGATAATAAGTGCGATTGCTTGTGATCGAATAAAAATACAACATTTAACTATATTTCCTTGTATACTTACCTACTTGTAAAAGTTTATATAGGTACTTTTATTTAGTACCGTTATGTTTGTTTGAATAGGCACATGTTCTTCGTAAACGGGGCAATATTATAATGCCTGGACTAAGGGTCGGAGTTAATACAAAGGAATAGGTTTGTATGGGGTGATATGTTCGTTAACCCTTAGGATTACAATATAACGTACGGTGTTGTTAATTTAAGACATTCTCCTAAGAGCCCTTTGATGTGGATGTATAATAGTATTTACTGACATGGTAATCTGATTATCAAGGAAGATTAATTTCTAATTAGATTAATACTAATATAATAAATACGGCGACGCTTTTTCACGACATACTTTTGGCTAAAAACCTTTTACAGCTGCTAGAGAGGTTCGTCTCATCGTGCTCCGGCTATGGAATAGGAAATTGTGGTATAGATCAGAAATTCAACCAAGATGACTTTTTCCCAATCTTGTCTCAATTCACGCTCTTTCAATCTACCTGGAAAAAAGGTTTTGCCATGTAACAGTTTTATTTTTCCCTGCTACTGTACTTCAATACTCGTTCGTTCGCTTAATGGGCTCTGGGACACTATATGGAGGGCGTTTCCTAAGATTTTACTTGAGAACATAACGTGAACTGCAATTTCCCCTAAGGGAATACGTGTACGTGCTCCCAATATTCCTAACGTTTGGGCCACACTAACGTCTTAGGTAGTCATTATTTATCACTAGATGATACCTGTTTGTAGACTTAGGGTTATAAATATTTTTTTTATATTTTTCACACTCATACCTGCATAATATTAATATGGTTTTAAGCTTTATTCGGCCATACTTAAAATTATAAATGCTAAATTGTGTATGTCTGCGTGTTACCTCTTCACGGCCCTTTGGTCAATATAAAGAGGTCGCCTACTCCAGTATTGTTCGTGTCACTTATTAACTGTAGATATTCAGCCGTAAAATTCTTGTCTGATTAGCTGGTAACTGAACGACTTATGATAGTCTTCATGTATTGCTACGCATGTGAGCGTCAACACATTATGGGTGTGTTGATTTTGAAGAATTTGCCCAAAGGGTGTCAACGGGACCCTGTTACCAAACCTCGACTGTTCGTCTGTCCGTCCGTTATTGGAGTTTACCTATCTCGTGAACTGTAATAGCTAGACAGTTGAAATTTTCACGGAGCCAATTGGCAAATAGAATAAAAATGTTTAAAAATATTACATGCTTTTTGAGCACCTCTCTTGTTTATTTTACGAAAGTATTAAATAAAAAGACACGCACGCACATGGCTGGCCAATTTTTTGAAATTAGACGTCCTGACTGGAGCTAAAAGACGGCCTTTAGTGTGTCTCACACATAAGGAACAACGTTGCGAATCTGTTTTGGAGGCAGTTCGACGTTTCCGGGGAAAATTCACTTTCTAAGTTTAAAGTTAAGTTTGAAAACGGGTTCGAGAAATTCAATTGCTTGCTTACTGCCACCATGGTTTGTGCGGTATCGCCACGCCATATTTATTATCCAATCTAAGTTCGCCCGTTTGTTTCGTACGTGAACAACGAATTTCTGAGGCCTTCAATGTTTTAATTCCTTCATAGCGCTGTGTTTTGATGATACGTTCACCAGTGGAATAATAATTTAAATACTTAATTAAAACTTTTTTTATACATTTAATGAATTTATTTTTAATATTTATTTTGCTTTTTTAAATATTATTATTTTCTATTTAAATTAAAACTAAAAAAGAAATAAAAACGAAATCTTACAAATAATATAAATGCGAAAGTTTGGATTGATGTCTGGATGTATGGATGTATGGATGTTTGTTACTCAATCACGCCCCAACGGCTGAACGGTTCTGGCTGAAATTTGGCACAGAGATAGATTATAGTCTGGATTAGCACATAGCACATACTTTTTATCCCGGAAAATTAAAGATTTCTCGCGGGAACCAAAAAACCTCAAACCACACAGACGAAGTCGCGGGCATTCGCTAGTTAAAAATTAAAAATATCATCTAAGCCTCTGCAATGAGGCAATGTGCCCAGAACGCTGGCTGCGTTACCCCGCTATATAAGCAAAATTATGTGTTGGCCGAGGTAACTGCCAGCCCTAAATAAAGTACTTATTTATTTTATTACACCCAACTTAAATCTATCCTAACCTAATGCGATAGACAAAGCCGTCAATAAATATTTACAATAAAAATATACCTAATTAACAACATAAACATAAAGTATGAAACTAAATACAAGTGTAACAGCTTTAATGAACGCGCTCAGTGAGCACCTGAAGAGGTTATTCAGAAATTCAGCGTTAAGCGTACGAGTCGCACGTAACAGTGGCGTCCTCTGTGAAAACATTATACTTTATCGTTTTCGTCAGCTATTAGACGTCTACAGATCGACACTGTAGGTATTTCTACTGGTCTTGCACCGCAGTCTGCATGGATCCAACGGTTCCCTGCGACTCGTTTATCGTCCGGCCACCTAGTCTAATTAATATTGTAAGCATTGTTAATTTTGCGAAGGAATAATGGGCAGATGTACAAAGCAGATGAACCAATAAAAAGCACCATACGCGACGGTAACTACACAACATGACGTCACATTTAATGCGCGCGTACACCTGCTTTTTTTCTACACGGATGCAGCGCATGACATCAACGGAATGAGTTCAGCTCGTGAGTGATTTTAAATATTATATTTTATCTTTGGATAATATACTGCCGCCGCGCAATCTGTGTGTTTCACAATAAAGATTTCCAAATATTTTCGAAAACAATATTAAGTATACATATCGTATGTATTGAAATGATTAAATTGTTAAAATATTTTCAAAATCATGTTACGAACATAAATAAAATTATAATTATTTCATGATTAAATTCTTCAAACTATTAAACTTCATAAAAATAGGAATTTAAATTGAATACCTATATTGCCGTCAATACCTGAACCAATATGCTGAAAAATATACTGTGTGATGAAGCGATGTGTTTTATAACGTTAGAACCCAACGCTGACGACCGATTTAATAATATTTCAAAAGTCAATCGGACACAGTCCGACAAATGTCAGCAACATTGATGGTTAACTATCTAACTTAGGGCAAATGCATCTGCAATGTTTAGCGTTCACCATCGATGGCTTGGAGTTTGGTCATCTTGGCAGAACGTGTGTGAGCTCTTTTCACTATTATGGCACTATAAAAGCACGAAATCCCAACTCAAATTAAGATTTCGGCTCTCCTCACACCTCACGCACCACATGCATGGAAACAATGAAAAAATGGGGAGAAGAGACACATCATGCCCGTCATCCATCACGTTTCTATCAACACTGGTGCGGTGCGGACGGTGGTGAAAATGAGGCGTCGAAAAGAACGCTGCTTGAAAAAAAGAATAAAATAGAAAATAAAATATCAGTATTATATATTGCCTTTATTGAAAATTAATCAAACAATTGGTGTGACTAAGAATATACTATGTAAATCTAGTTAATATATTATGTTTATCCACTTTTTAATGGGGAGAATAACTGCTTTGAAAGGTAAAAGCTAGCTATAAACATTGTATAGAGACAGACGTTACTTTGCGGAAGTCCATGATAGTGAAGGAACTTGAAATTTAATTCGCTATATTCCGCCACAGTAGGTAAATATATGTGGTTCAGTGTGTGTACTGTGTAACATAGATTTACCTACTGTGGCGGAATATAGCGAATTAAATTTAAGTTCTTTCACTAGCTATGAACGTTAAATATACAGATACACAAGCAATAACCAAACGTAATTTAATCGGAAAATTCCGAAACTGTAGCCCTTTTTCAATTTATCATTACTCTTTTTTACGACGCTAGGTGTAAAAAATCCAAGATAAATGGACAAGTCACCTTAACTCGTTTATCAAACAATATTCGGCAATATTTTATCAATAGCCATTGTTATGAAGTTGAACTTTTTTAACCCCCGACAAAAAATAGGGATGAGTACTATATGTTAAACGTTTGCATTTGTCATCTGGCATCGTAATATTCAAACGGAAGAAGCGATTTTGTTTTTTTTATTTTTGTTTGAAAGATGACTTGATCGAGAGTGTTGTCTTGGCTGCTATGAATCTAGATAACCTGCCCAACATTTGAAGATCATCAGGTTTTTCTAGTTGATGAAAGAATGTGAACATGTTTGATCGAATTGAAATTCGGTATATCCTGTTACTTCTATGACAATGCAAGAACATGGAAGCCTTGCCCTGATGCGCAGCATTAGGTCAAGCTTATTATAATATCATCATATTAATATTATGAAAGTGTGTTTGTTTCTCGGTTTGTCCTTCAATCACGCCGCAACGGAGCAACGGATCACTGTGATTTTTGGCATGGGTATAGTTGAGGACCTGGAGATTGACATAGACTTCTTTTTATCCCGAAAAATAATGGAGTTCCCACGGAAATTAAAAAACAATACCAAACCACGTAGACGAAGTCGCGGGCATCAGCTAGTTCTGTAATGTGTTAGTAGTGAAGTGAATCTTTACTTAAAATATCAAACTTCAAACTTGAGTACATACTTCCTTTGTTTCATGCTCCATCAAATTCCAAACCAAACTCTACATTTACAAAGTGTCTCTTCAATATTGAGCCTCCGAAATACACCAGTATATTTATCAGCAATTTATCATTGCTCTTTGTCGCCTTTACCTACCCTCGCAGTGGGTGAAAAAAAAGATATATGGTCGTATGACCTCTAACTCATTTGTCAGGCATTACCCCTTTATCTCAATCAGTTGATGTTTTGAATTTCATATTTTCTTGGGTAGTAATTTATTTTTTTCACACAGTCAACGGTTGGCAGTTATCGGTTGCATTTTTAGTGACCTGCGCCCCCATTGTATAAGGAAATCGTAATCGTAGTCGTTTATTAAAAGAATAATTCGATCTGTTTAAGGAGTGCACGTTAAAAAGTATATTATATGAACGTTTTAAGCTGTCAAATGATTACGATTTTTTGCTTAGACAATTGGGCTTCTGATCAGCCCCCCGATTATGTAGGGAAATCGTAATCGTAATCGTCTGTCAAACTTATAATTCGACCTGTTTAAGGAGGTCATAGATGCTTGCAAGTCAAAACGCATGTATGTACTCCTCAAAAAGTTCGAGTTATACGTTATGAACTGTCAAATGAATACGATTGGCTTAGACAATTGGGCCTCAGATCCTTCACATGATAAAAAGCGACACTAACTTTTAAAGAAACAAACATATTCATAATAGGATTTAGCCTGCGAGAGAATGAGATTTGGAATAAATATCATTAATAAAATGAGATGAAAATCAAAATATAAGTCAGTATAAGTAAAAAGTGTAAAGTATAAGATTCAGATTCCAGATCATACTATATGACTTATGTAAAATACTTTATCGTCACAGAAATATACGACAATTCCCAGGATATTTCTTTAAAATAAAACGGTTTTTTTCACGCAGACTAAGACGTAGGTATTAGCTTATCCTGTAAAAATGCTAAGAGTAGAAAACCTAATTTCTTTTCATAAATTACATGTCTTATCCGCAAGCTTATTACCACAGGTATTACGTTCACTTGGAAACCCATCTCGTACAGGCAAGTCACCATCGCTTCGTTTACATACTGTCAAAAGGCAAGAAATTTAGTCTACTAAATGCTATTAAAAAAAATCATGCAATAATTAACTAGTACACTGTAATATTCCTATACATTGTTATGATTGTATGCATAAAATCTATCTACGTACACAGTTAAACCCCGGAAAATCAACAATGGGAGTTCTAAAGACCTAAGTCCACATGACACTTTTTATGAACAGAGCAACTACTGACTTTCTTGCTGGTTTTTCTCAGTAGAATCAGCTTTTCTAACCGGTGGTAGAGTCTTGACTTATCAGATGTGACACAAGTTGTCCTACATGAAATAACTAAATATTATCATCTAGCCACTTATATAGTGATGGGTCGGGGTTAATATTTAAGTAATTGTTACTTATTCGATTAGTCAGATGAAGCAGAAGTACTTACACTTAAAACCTTTTACTTCGAACAAAAGTCTTTAAAAACATTGATTGTATAATCAATTTGCAGTTCAATGAAATGTTAAACTAACAAACTTTATCAAACGTAGATAGTTACGATAAAAACTTTGATTCATTTAAATAAAAATCAACCCAACTGAAATGGTGCTTCCACTGATTAATTTTATCAGACTTAAATTAAAGTTAAATATACAATTATGTCTCCAAAGTTCGACGAAATATCAGAACAATTTTTTTTGAGCTTAATATTTGATTCTCATTTTGCTAAAAATAGGGAACGATATTCTACTGAATTGTTCATGATTTAGATACAATGTATTATATTGGTTTTTAGCCAGATGTTACAGTGTCCAAACGTTATGCCGCCATTTTGTTTCGATAGGCTTGTTTCAGAGACAGCATTCGAAACTACATTGCGGTCGCTATATGATGGCAGCGCTTCCCTAGGAAATCAAGTAAACCCAAGCTTTACCAATTTTGTCATAAATTTTGGTAATATAATCTTAAATTATTAGCATGTTCACAAGTTAATTTTAGGTATGTTCCCAAGTCGATTACATGAGCGTAACCTTCGCCTTTATATGACCAATAAAGAGCATGTTAATATTCAATACGGGGATTTTATAAGGAAAGTTTTCTCGTTAGTTGTCCCTAGTAGAGGACTGCCGCTACATGTGTGAGTAAGGGTGATGTCTCACAGTCTAAGATTGCAGGAACCGTGATGATATAATTTTAACCTCTAAAAATACTTTTTCTCTGCCTAAAGCAAGACTATTCTATCGCAGACGTAAGAAGACCTTTATTATTATTATAAGCTTATGGGTTTAAACTAGTATTTGATCACCTTCAGTGATCCCTTAGTACAACGTTACTTACTAACTTTGTAGACAGCATACGTACTTGAACACGGACACATATTAGTCATTCTGCTCAAATGCAGTGATTTATCCACATGATGCAAAACTAAATTAGCTAACCAGCTACCTGAAATCCTCGCCGATCTTGGTTTATAAAACCTGCTTGGATTCTGAAGTGAACTTGGCTGACTGGAACAATCCGATGGTGAGCTAAATCAGCGATGTGATGGACGAAAAGCGTATAAGAGCGGCGACACACTAGCGGCCGGACAAAAAGTCGGGAACGTCGTTAGGTATGGTCTGTCTCGTCAATGTATGCAAACAATTGTTTTTACCAAATTGCATTTTCACACTAAATGCGGAAAAGTAATCCAGAAGAGATAAATAGGGTACTTAAAAATAATATTTCGTTTCTTTGGCGTCTAGTAAGCTATGTTTGTGATATCATGCATTGTGGGTAGCCGCTATTATAAATTTGTCACACGACACGTGTTGGGTCTTTGCAATTAGTTATTTTCGCGACGTGACAAACATTTTCAATAGTTCGAGAAGATTCGAGACAGTTTTAAAATTATTGGATTGTTGTTCTTGTTTGGAAACTGAAAAGTGGCCTTAAAGTTTCAAACTTAATTTTATGTTTCACATAAGCTGTTACCAGTGACTTTTAGCATGAAGGATTTTATTTCGATAAAACCGTGTAGAAACCGAGTAGGGGTATGGGTTTGATATAACTAGTAACTACCATGCCCCTAACAGGTTAGTCAGCTACCATCTTAGACTGCATCATCACTTACCATGAGGTGAGATTGCAGTCAAAGGCTAACTTGTAGGGGTGAAAAAAAAATCTTTGGACAAATCTTTAAACCCATGTAGGCTATATTTTGTTAGTGCCTATGTAACTTAAAGTTACTTACTAACTTTGGGGTAAAACCTCGTATTGCGTTGATAAATTAGTCAGTCTATCGAATAGTTTTAATCTGAATTTAATTCAGTAAGATCGAAATGTAACGCACTAAATAGTTTGGTGACCAACATAGTTGACCGAGTAATTCATTTGAAACGTAGCTGTGGCAATTACAAAGATGAATTAGCATATGGATCATAGATTCAAGCTGATTTGCGGCTTAAACAGTTTAAATCAAGACACGCGGAAGCGTGTCTAGCCAAAGTTCAAAAAAACTGGCGAGCAGCACCGTGTGTAATATTACACGAACCATTTGGAGCCACTTTTGACCCCCTCATAACTCAAAAACTATTTCACATAAACATGTCAAATTTGGCGCATATATTAAGACCCGTGAGATACATATGTGCTCCAAATTTCATAAGCACACCTCAAATGGTTATTTAGATATAAACGTACAAAAATCGTCATTTTTGTGCTCTACCCAGGTATAGATCGAAACTCTGACATAGGGCATACTACCATTGCTTAAAGCCGTACATTATTTTAATATAGTTGACGTTTATGTTGTAGTGTTATAATCATTATTTTAAGGACGTCAAAGTACGTGACATTCAACCGTTATTTTGAAACAATACTGCTTTAAGCGGTGGTAGTAACTCCTTAACTATTGAAAATGACAAATTATTATTATTTTAATGTAAATAATAATGAATAATAATATAGTTGCATTAAAACCTTACCTTCGTATTCATGCATTTTGTGCAACGAAACGTCATTGACAGAAAAAAAGAAGAAACGTATTTGAAGTCGTCAGTTCAAGCTGTCAGTCATTGTGATTTGTATTCATTGTTTATAGTGGTTTTAGTGATATCGACTGTTTACCGTGCTTGTTTTCAATATTTCACTAAAAACTTTTGATATTGAACTTTTGCAATCAGGCATGGCTAGTTTTCATATACGAATTATAGCCTTCACAAGTTGTAAAGCTGTAAGTTCTTATTTTATTCTTCCGAAAATTTGGCTTGCTAGTAGAAACTGTACTTTTAGGTACCTACTTAATTACTTAGGTATTCGTATATGGAAACTAGCCAAGCCAAAGCCTTAGTCTTCAACATTTTATACTAAGTTATAAGAAGAAATTATATTTTAAGTTGTTATAAAATATTATATGTTGTTATTAAATATAAATAAATTTCAGGACTGACCATTGAACTTGTCACCCATTTAGATCTCACTTCTTTTGTCGCTGAAGTCAACGACCAAGGCATATACATATATCACAATTTTGAATTTGGCTCTCATTTCACATTTATGTTTTTGATGGGATAAATAAATTGCAGGACTGACCATTGAACTTGGCACCCATTTAGATCTCACTTCTTTTGTCGCTGAAGTCAACAACCAAGGCATATATATCACAATTTTGAACTTGGCTCTCATTTCCCATTTATGTTTTTGATGGGATCCAATTTACTCTTGTGCAATGAATTAAGTGACGTTTTTTACATGAGTATAATCGTCTCAAGTAATAGATAAAGTTTCGTTGACAAAGGTTTCCTGCATGTGTCTCCACAAGAAACGGTCATCTGCCGCATGCCTCGACCGGCTCTCAGCGACTCGCTTGAGATCGTCCATCCATCTAGTGGAGGATCGAACAGCACTGCGCTTTCCGGCAAGAGGCCGCTATTCAAGCACCTCAGGACCCCAACACCTATCGATTCTTCGAACTTCGTTGGTCCTACCCATTACTACTTAAGCGTAGCTACTCTGCGAGCTATTTCGATTGCTCTGTGAAGGAAAGTGCCTAGCAGAGTCCCCGCAGTGCCTAGGCCAGATATCTTAATTGATTATTGTATACCACAGAAACTCCGTTTATCACCAGACATTTTATTTTTGGGATAACATATTTAAATCATGACAACCAAAACAAAACAAGTCACTATGTGACAGATTACGAATAATAGCCAGTAACAGTCTACAAGAAGTATCAACCTCCAACACGCACCCTTAATCTGCCACATGTGTACGCACCCTTAAGACTAGCAAGTGTACCTACATCCACACTTAAAATGCACCAAGTCACAAGTACCAAAACATGCACAAGTGTGTATGCACCTTTGTACACGAGTGTACACAAATACATTGTACTCGACTGTTCCCATATCTACACCTTACATAAAACCATGGAAAATAAACAAAACAGAGATTACACCATTATAAAAACCTAAACATATTTGTACAATACAAATACAACATATCAAAAACTTAAGTTATACCACTTTCACTACCCGCCCTCTTAATGGGTCAACGTCCTTGCTTTTTCAATGATTGATCTGTTCGCCCTTTCAGCTACGCCATTTTGTTCGGGTGTATACGGAACCGTCGTTTGGTGCTTTATACCAGCTGACTTGAACAATCTGTCGAAGGCATGGTTACAAAATTCAGTACCATTGTCAGATCTGAGGCATTTTATCAACTTACCAGTCTCTTTCTCTACTTCCGCCTTATACTTACAAAATGTGTCGAAAGTCTGACTCTTATTTCTTAAGAAATAAACGTGCGTCTTGCGCGTGTAATCGTCGATAAACAGCAACATGTATACTGAACCAGCAAACGATGGCTCTTCCATTGGACCGCAGATATCCGTGTGTACTAACTCAAGAATCTGTTTTGCTCGTGTGCCTTTGTTTTTGAACGGGCTTTTACATGTCTTACCTTTTATGCATGGAATACATGGCTCAATGCTTTGTTTACTGTCGAATTTCATACCAGTTACCAAATCTCTCAATATCAGCATGTTATTTTGTCCTAAATGCGCCAATCTTCTGTGCCATAAGTTTGACAGAGGTTCATTTGACAATGTAGCGTTGACGTAGTTTAAGTTTTCATTCAACTTGAAAATTCCGTCAACTTCATTGCACGTCGCAACTATTTGTCCGGTTTTATTCCTTATAGTGCAACCTCCTTTGCCAAAATTAACCGCGAAATCATTCTTAACAAGATCGCTCACTGATATCAAGTTCAAAGATAAACGAGGAGCATGTAGAACATTTTTCAACGTGAAATCTTTACTTTCGCTAACTTTTGGCATAGCATTTCCTCTACCTTCAACTGGTATTTCATCTCCATTGGCCACTTTAATTGTCAAGTTACCCTTAACTTTCTGATAGTTACATAACTTTTTCGCATCGTAAGTCATATGGGTCGAGCATCCACTATCTACATACCAATCGTTTTTGACCTTGGTATCCGTCGTACTCATGCACACATTGACGATACCGGCATTCAGCTTCTTACACTCAGCTGCCTTGTGTCCTTCTTTGTGGCATTTGAAGCACTTGCGCACTGGTTTACGAGCATTGTTTTTGGGTGCCTTATTCTGTTTAGAGGCAAGGGCTTGCTCACCAGCTCCAGCTCCAGCTGTTTCAGCTTGTCTATTAGCCTCCTGCAGCAGTTTAGTTGAGCTCTGGTCATCCGTCATCATCGAAAGTGCGTATTTCCCAATTTTACAATTTACGATATCTGCAATTATCTGGGTCCTGGGCCCATAACCTGAAGGAAAGTGCCTAGCAGAGTCCCCGCAGTGCCTAGGCCAGATATCTTAATTGATTATTGTATACCACAGAAACTCCGTTTATCACCAGACATTTTATTTTTGGGATAACATATTTAAATCATGACAACCAAAACAAAACAAGTCACTATGTGACAGATTACGAATAATAGCCAGTAACAGTCTACAAGAAGTATCAACCTCCAACACTCTGGCTCTTCTACAAATCTTCTTATAATATGTTCTGGTTTGATCACTGAGCTGTAGGGCTCTCTATCGGCCAGTGACCAAGAGTGGTCATATCAGGACCATAGTAAGCGACCAAGTTTCAGAGCCTTGATTCATCGCTAGCAATACGCACTATTTTTCCAGAGGACCGCTGCAGCTTCCGTCGTGCATCACTGCCGTCGTACCTACTTGTTAAAAAGTAATAAAAACGTTACTACGAGTACAATCTACTACTACAACTACTTGAAAACGTAATTCTGTCTAAGTACCCACTCGTCGCACAATCAGTATAGAGTAACAACCTAAAATTGTTAGCCTTGTTACGAGAATTTTCGATTTTATGCCACAGTTAACACATCGTCATGGTATCGATACCAAATTTTAAAATACAGGTGACTGCTAAGCGTTTATATAGCTTAACCAAA
Organism: Erebia palarica; assembly: GCA_964035005.1. NCBI lineage: Eukaryota > Metazoa > Arthropoda > Insecta > Lepidoptera > Nymphalidae > Erebia > Erebia palarica. The sequence goes on along the minus strand of OZ035987.1, from coordinate 11,797,301 downwards.
GTAAGAATTCATCGAAACTTCAGTATTTATGACCTACAGTATGGACTGAATTAGTTATTTGAGAAACTTGACCTACATGGTTTTACGAAGTTGTCATACTAGGAACTGCATAAGACATATTAAGAATAGACAAAAAAAATTTGTTTGGCGGACGTAAGTCGGGAGCTGGACGCTAATTTTTGCCATGGATCTTAAATCCTTTCCGGTCCCTAGTGTGTTTTCGTACGTAAACCTCCAAAAATAAATTTATATTTGTATTTGACCGAGCCCCGGCTTTCATTCTTTGCTGGTAGGGTGGTAACTAGGTAGTGACAATGTAGGACGTGCCGCCATTTAACAATTTAGCGTTTCAGCACGATAGCGACCAAGCGAATAGTTCCTGTTTCCGAGTTCAGACAGTATAAATAAATACACAATTTATGTTTCACATTATTAAAATGTAGGTATATAGGGGTAATAGTGTTTACACAAAATTTCACTAAAATATTATCGTATTTGGCTCGTTGTTCATTAGTTTTAGTGCGCAAAATACGACATTTGGCAAATAATCTAACGAGGGTCATACATTCGGTTCGATCAACGATCACCTTTGAAATTTTCATATATTCATAATAATCGTGATTTGCTAGCCTTTATAATTCACATAGATAATTGTTTACCAAGCGTGATTTTTTAATAGAAATTCCTTTAGTTGAACTTACTATGTGAGTACTAATAATCATACTAATATTATAAAGGCGAAACTGTGTTTGTTTGTTGGTTTATTGGTTTGAACTTCAATCACGCCGCAACAAAGCTAAGGATCGACGTGATTTCTTGCATGAGCAAAGTTAAGGACCTGGAGAGTGACATAGGCTACTTTTTGTCCCGGAAAATTAAGGGGGTTAAATAAAAAAACTTAAACCACGCGGACGAAGTCTATACTATAATAATAGTAATAAATATTGTGATTTAAAATTCAGTTAATTACGCCACAACTCTTTTTACCCTTTATTTTTTACCGGCCGAGCTGATTTTTGTTCATAAATTATCCCCTTTCTCCGTAAAAGTGTCGCTAGCATTTAAAAATCCATCATAATATGTGGCAAGTCACTGCCACACCATTTATATGTTGTCAGAAAGAGTGACAGTCCAGCTATATGGATTCATAATAAAATTAGTTGCACGAATAGAGAAGTGACCTACTTTTTATAACTTCCCGTGTAAAATTTAACGAGTTTATTAGGACACTTCATATATTTGTAACTTTCAGATCACAGACTTGTAACAAGAGGTAGACTGTTCCTTCTATGTAAAATTATTACTATTTTAAGATCTTCAACTATGTAATAGTCAAACGATTTGAAAAAATTCCATCCAGGCACACTTCGATATTTATAATATTACCGTTATGTACCGATAACCATGAAATCTACGTTTGATTCTACCATTCAAATAGCAAACTCCAATATTATGTTCTCATTGAAATGTAGTGTACAAATGTTCGTCCCGCCATATTCGATTGTAACCCTACCGCAAAAGCAATTACAAAGATGGATTACGCTAACTACCTACAGATTCGGGCTTCAATTTGTGGTTCGATATATTTTAATCCCAATCCACGTATGGTACGTGAATGATTGGCTCGAAATTTGAACACGATTCCATTCGATGAAAATTAATTTAAATGCGGTAGTGTTAATTACCAAATCTGTATTGATGAGGCGAATGTGTTCAGGATATCTTTACCAATGAAGGTAGTTTATTTAAAAACCTTTTTAGTATTTTTCGCATGATTTCGCATTTATAATATTAGTATGGATATGCTTGCTGAAATCCAATAGTTTTATAGTTCTCGTAATTCAAAATATAATGATAGTACCGAGTGGTTAAAATATTATTGATTCCTGCGGGTGACCCCTTAATTTTCCGGGATTAAAAGTAGCCTATGTCTCCAAGTCATCAACTATACCCATGCCAAAAATCACGTCGATCCGTTGCTCTGTTGCGGCGTGATTGAAAGACAAACCAACAAACAAACACACTTTCGCATTTATAATATTAGTATTGAATATGATTCACAAAAAGGCTTTAAAAGAGAAACTAAGCGTTCTTTGCAAATACAATGGTTGGATGCAGCGATTTTTTGTTCACTTGTGATCATTTCTTCGTTCCATTGTTTATATTTCAGTTCAAAACGTGTGATATAAATATCCCATCAAAAACATAAATGTAAAATGAGAGCCAAGTTCAAAATTGTGATATATATGCCTTGGTTGTTGACTTCAGCGACAAAAGAAGTGAGATCTAAATGGGTGCCAAGTTCAATGGTCAGTCCTGCAATTTATTTATCCCATCAAAAACATAAATGTGAAATGAAAGCCAAATTCAAAATTGTTATATATATGCCTTGGTTGTTAACTTCAGCGACAAAAGAAGTGAGATCTAAATGGGTGCCAAGTTCAATGGTCAGTCCTGAAATTTAATTATAACAACATATAATATTTTATAACAACTTAAAATATAATTTCTTCTTATAACTTAGTATAAAATGTTGGAGACTAAGGCTTTGGCTTGGCTAGTTTTCATATACGAATTATAGCCTTCACAAGTTGTAAAGCTGTAAGTTCTTATTTTATTCTTCCGAAAATTTGGCTTCCTGGTAGAAACTGTACTTTTAGATACCTACTTAATAATAATTCGTTCAGTATTGTTTCAAAATATCGGTTGAATGTCACGTACTTTGACGACCTTAAAATAATACGGCTTTAAGCAATGGTAGTATGCCCCGTGTCAGAGTTTTGATCTATACCTAGGTAGAGCATAAAAATGACGATTTTTGTACGTTTATATCTTAATAACCATTTGAGGTGTGCTTATGAAATTTGGAGCACATATGTATCTCACGGGTCTCAATATATGCGCCAAATTTGACATGTTTATGTGAAATAGTTTTTGAGTTATGAGGGGGTCAAAAGTGGCTCCAAATGGTTCGTGTAATATTACACACGGTGCTGCTCGCCAGTTTTTTTGAACTTTGGCTGGACACGCTTCCGCGTGTCTTGATTACACAGCTTGAAATTAAACGTCTCGCAATATTTTATGAGCTTTCGCTCGAAGTAATTCACAACTTTTTTTTTTTACCAAGAGATTGTTAGTTATCAGCATATTTTATGAAATGACTGAGTCCGCGTGGTATTTTTAGTAAAAAAGTATTGTATTTTCCGGGATAAATAGTAGCCTATGTCCATTCCCGGGATGCAGTCTATCTCTGTACAAACAATCATCAAAATCGATTGAACAGACAGACATACAGACAAATAGACAGACAGCTAGATAGACAGACAAACAGACTGACAGACTGACACTTTCTCATGTATAATATAAATTTGTACAGATTTCTTAGGTATGAGGAAGATAAATAAAAGTGTACACACAAGACCCATTGCCAAAGGCAGAGGCGTAAAATGTCACATGCAATAGTGTTCATGACATTTCAGCCAAGCATTTCAGAGATGGCCAAATATTTAAAGGTTACCAAAATGTGCTGTGATTTATGTAGTGTCATTACAAAAACATGGTGTTATTTTGCGTAGATTATTACTTTATGTAAAGGTTAAAATAAATAAAGGATAATTGTCGTTATGGAAAATATGGTGCCTGCGACTACACCTGTTTTTTTTTTTATTCCACTACAAATTATTGATGATGCAGTCTAATATGGTAGCGAGCTAACCTGTTATGGGTGAGCTGTTTTAAACCCATAACCCCTAACAGTTTCTAATTTAACGGCATCGTACCGGAACGCTAGATCGCTTCGCGGGTAGGTACGTCTTTGTCGGTAGAGGGGTAACTAGCCACAGCCAAATTTTCCCACTAGACTTAAGCAGAGAAAATTCAGAAATTATATTAATTCCCAAATTGACTATGCCGGGATTTTAACACGGGACCTCCTCACTATACACAGCGCTCACCACTGCGCGAGTGTATGGTAACTAACATTGTGACACGAGAATTTTATATATAAGATATTAATTTCGCATACATTATTTTATGAGTACCGATTTTTTAACTCTACTCGAAATATCTATTTGTTTTGAGCTTTTTCGACAATTTAGACTTCATGTAATTTAAGCATAACTAGCTGATGCCCGCGACTTCGTCCGCGTGGATTGAGGTTTTTCAGTTCCCGCGGGAGCTCTTTAATTTACCTGAATAAAAAGATAATAGTCTGGAATAGCCTACGTGCTATTCCAGACTATTATCTTTTTCTGTGTCAAATTTCATCCAGATCCGTCCAGCCGTTCTAGAGTTATAAGTGCTAGAACAAATCCAATTTTGTTTTATATATTAAAGATTTTATGATCGGGGACACTAAATTATTATTCTAAGCCCTATAGTAGGGGTAGACACCTTCATTAATGAGGACCGTAACTGGAATCCGCTAATTAATTCATCGTTAACAGCTTGGCTTTCATAATACAACTAGTAAACAAGAAAGGAGAAGCGAGTGTTTGCAAGGAAGTGATAATCACCGAACTTTGGCGATAGATTTTAGTTTAAGTTAGGTCAAAATTGTTTCTAAGCTTGTTATTAACTGTACATTGTTTATTATATCAAGAAGATTTCAATGCGGTCTTCAACACCATATCGTAACAATTAACCAGGGAAGTCATTGAACTCAAATTCTTTTTTTACAGAGCACTATGTACTTAATGTATCTTATGATACGTCTTACCTAGACTAACACCGGTTTAGAATTACGTGATTGAGTAACAAATATACATCCGTTTATCTAATCTTTCGCATTTATAATATTAGTATAAATTGCTTGACATTCGCTTTTTAAAGTTTTCGTTAAAACATAGGTGCTTTCAACTATAAATTGGGCAGGTCAGCTGTTTTTTTTATATAAGCTGGTTGCTTATAATCTGTCCTTCTGTCTATGAACTTGTCAGTTAGATTTTCATGGCTTAACCCCTGACATAATCTCACTGATATTTGGCATTAAAATAGATTACATCCCATGAGGATACTTTTCATCTCAAAAATTAAAGAGTTTCTTCAAGGTTAAGTAAATACTTAACGATTTTTCCTACTTACTTGAGTTACTACTAAACTATCTAAATTTTCAGAGTCCATTAGCACGTAAAAGCATTGCCCATGCAGCCGAATGCTTCAGGAAAATGGCTTTATATTTTGAAATCATATCAAGTTTTATGCCTTCCCGTGAGTTATGCGGGCTGATTAAATTTCAAGGGCTCTTAATGGCGCCGTAAATCAGTACCAACACCCGCTCTATTTCTGATGTGGAGTAAGATGATTCCTTGAGCGGAAATGATAATATATTTATCGTGTTTTTCGCAAAGCTTTCTTTTATATAGGTTATAAAATGTTTATGTTTCAAATGTTTAGCAATGTCTATGATAGAGTTATATTAGTGGGAACTTTTCAAAGGATTTTCTAGAATAAGAACAATTTCAAAATACAATTGATTTTCCATTTTATATATATTAGTGGGAACTTTTCAAAGGATTTTCTAGAATAAGAACAATTTCAAAATACAATTGATTTTCCATTTTATCAATTGAACAATTTTGTCGAAAACTGATTCAACAGAAAACAATATTTTTCGTGGAATCAAATTTCGTCCAAATTATTCAATTGATGAAATGGAAAATCAATTGTATTTTAAATTCATTGAATTATAATATGTAAAGATGTGAACGAGTCGTATGTTAGCCGACAGACAGTAGAAAAAGTAATCCGTACTTTTTCTACTGTCTAATTACGTACATTGAATTGATAGCATTTTTGTAAAAAATGTCTTAGTGAATTTGAATTGCAGAAGCTTTTGGCTTGATTTGTTTGAAATTCTATCATGGCTTGTGGTCACACGAAATTTAATCAAACCTAAGAAATTAAGAAAATAATAAAGGTTAACTCAAGTGGAAGTAATAAAATATCGTCTAATTTATCGCCCTCAATATCTGTGAGATAAATCGCATTCGCAATCACGCACCACGCATTCCAAATTAATTTGCGTTAATCAATACTGAATTCAAATACCAAGCCGATCAATCGTGGTGGTATACGTGAATGGGGATTAAAATATAACGCATAACAAATTGAAGCTCGAATCTGTACGCAGTTAGAATAATCCAACTTTGTGATTGGTTTTTGCGGCAACGTTACAATCAGCTATGATTTTTTTATGTACGATTTTATAGAGATGATGCTTATATCAAAAATAAATTATTTCTAACTGATTATTAAAGAGAGAGTCTTCCAAAAGACCTAAAATTCACATCCTCGGTTAGTTTTAAGTTCGATAACCATTTTATAATATAGATTAAAGAAAAAAGTGCGTTAAAATTTGATTTCATTCAACTGCCACGTAATAGAAGAGCGTTTTAAGTTTGATAAAGAGTTGCTGATTTGATTGAGTTGTCATCATCCTTATTATTAAAGCGTTATTAACTACTACTCTCTCTCGCGCCGTATCTGCATTTACGTGTTTATAGCTCACGTAGGACGTCTTACCTACAATGCCTTATCTGCAAATGAGTAAACACATTGGATGTGCGTTAATTTATGATTCGATGGCTTAAATGAAGATATTATAAAACTTTATTACTTACCAGACTTCCCGCGACTTCGTCCGCGTGCAATAAGGTTTTTTGATACCCGCGGGAATTCCTTTAATTTTCCGGGATAGCCTACGTCCTTCACTGGGAAACAAACTATCCTTATACTAAATTTCATCAAAATCGGTTGAACAGATGGGCTGTAAAAGGGCCGTAGATGGGCTTTCGCATTTATAATATTAATAAGTATGGATAACTTTACGCATTATGATACTATTTTAATGAAATGCAGCCAGCATTCTATCCACCATTGTATGCGGGCTGGATTTCTATAGTAGGTTATAAGACTAGGCTAGCTAGCTAAAAGTTTTATTGTAACGATTTCAAAAATTAGCTATAAGTATACCTACACCAACTTTATATTTTCAATTCCTGCAACCAAGCCATTACTCTTTTAGGCATCGGAAAAATTGTGAACCGATGACTTGCTTCCTATTTCGATGGATTTTTAAATGGTGTCACATTTTGAAGGTGTGATTTATGAACGTTAAAACAAGACTGTGTAGCGAATAAATACATAAAAACTTCGAGTGTTAGGTTAGTAGTAGCTAAGTATTCTGTGGTTAAGTTAAGTAAGTAAATGAAAGCTTGTGAAATTTATAGCCTTTTGAAAACCTTGTCTGAAAATCTCCCACTAAGTACTTAGTCTACATAGGTATTTTATAGGATATATTTCGTTACGTGTGCTCAGGAGCTTTTCGGTCTTGTACCTCCTTCACCTTTCTACCATCGTACCGCAAGACACCGTGCGAGTTGCCTATGCCGTCAACGTATCATCCACACGCACGAAGTGTTTTGCGTCTTCATTCCTTATTTGTATGGCTAGGATCTGAAACACTCTACCAAAAACTATGTTTCCCAACAATTACAATCCAGATAACTTTAAAACAAGAGTGAATAGGCATCTTCTAGGCAAGCACGTCCCATCTTAGGCCGCATCATCACTTCCCATCAGGTGTGTTAGTGGTCAAGCGTAAGCCTATAATGTATAAAAAAAGGTACTTTTGTCTAGGAAATCTTTCTGAAAATTTTGTTTCTCTTGCTTTTATTTCAAGTTTTCTCCCTAAACGACGATTCAAAATGCTCTGGAATTAGAAGTGGTGAAGTCACGGCTCATAAATCATGTTTAATAGTCGCGGATAATGCTGCGCGGTAGCTGTGTAATTCTGTGGTACTAGTCGTTATTACACGCTTGAGATTCATGTTACGCACAAAATATTAAGGCTTATTGCCTCAAAAGGGAATATTTTGTGGAAAATAAAACGCCACTTTAGTAAGCAGGTAAGTAAGTAGTAACCTTTGTTCAACTGCTTGATTATTGAAGTTCTATCGGTAGGAAGGGGATTCCGAACCGGTAGATGCACTTGATTATTTGCGAGCACTTGTAAAAGTTTATTTGAAAAAAAAATCTTTTTATTTTCATTTTAACTTTCAAAGCAATTTTTGACCGAGCGAAGCGAAGCTCTCATAGCCTTATAACTTCTGAATTACTGAACGTAATTACTTCAAATTTAAATATAATATGTAAACCGATGGCCTCCAGCCAAATATGGCTTAAAAAGTTACAAAAAAATTTATTTCAGGGGGCCTCTCATAGAAGCGCATGCGAAGTAAAATATTTATAACTCTTTAGCTCTTTTGCGTCCAATGAGGTCTCAGTTCGGGGCGAGCCACTAGTTTAATTTAATTCCGTAGTAGGACCACGAGGATGACCTAGAACCTATTCTTCGAGGTTCTACTACTAGAACAAATTATCAGGACTACGTTTAAACACCCTAAGGTCCTATTAATTGTATGAGGGTTTGTGCACTTGATATGAATTTTCAGATTCGAAAAACGAATTAAAATCTAGTGCGCAACCTGGATTAAGAATTCTTGGATTTAGATCAGATTCGGATCAGTAGCAGTGCAAAAAGAGACTTAAGTCTTAGTCCGTTCCTTACGCATACAGCTAAGGAGACATACTACCATTGCTTAGAGCAGTATTATTTTGGTATTGATGACGCTCTTGTATTATCTTTTATGATGTCATGATCGAAATATTTTTAAATTAATGCTACATAAGCACCAGCCAGTTCTACAGCAACAGCGATGCGTAGGTACTTGTATCTCTTCTTGCAAGATTACACTAGAATGGCAAGACCCGTGACGTCACGGCTTATAAATCATATTTAATTGCCGGAAATAAACCAACGGGGGCGCTACGTTATTCCGTAGCACTGTCCATTATTATACACTTGAGAATCCCGTTACGCTCAAAATATTCGGCTCAAAGTCTTTACGCGGAATTCTGAGCTTCTGTGTTACGTTTCAGCGGTTTCAAATTACCTACATAATTGCTACCAGAATATCTTCTTCATAATGAAATGATGTATTATATTTCACCTCATTCGCACAAACAATACCCTCCCTCTCTCTCTTTCTAAATAAGGCTTGGATAAAACTGGCATTGAGAAAAAATCCGCAAGTCGAAAAACGCGCGGAAATTTTCTTTTCCTCAAATATTATTGTCGCATTGTAGCGAATTTTTCTCATAAATTAAATAGAGTAAGAATTATTAAATAACTTTTGCCTTAACGATTTTAGAATAACATACCGACGTTTATGCAAGCGGTAGGGTAGGCAAGAAGGGTTCGGCCATAGTCTACCACACTGGCCGTTAAATGTTAGACTGCATTACCGAAGATCGGACCTCGACCACTTGAATAGGAGCTCGTAATCACTAGGCTATCAGGTAATTATTATCCGTGATATAAGTAATTATATTATTACTTTTGAATTAAATCTATATTTTTATCCATTACTAAAATTCTCCAGAAATGTTTTTATTTTGGATATTTTTTGAATATGATTGCAGGGCACAGCTGCTTCAATAGGTATCTACTAAATAAATCTCGTATCATTACTTCCAAAATATAATAAAAACATTTCTTAGAAATTGAGTAAATCTTTTTCTTTTCTTACCTTAAAATAAAACAGGGTTAAGTAGACATATCTCGTTTTTCTTAGCTCGAAAACTGAATAAAAACGATACAATAACGAGGATAAATTTCCCAACAACATAATTTAGCAGTTATTCTTAGAAAGGTCTTCTTTTAAATATTCATTCGATACTTCCAAAGTTTTGTACCCATAATCTTCGGTAACTTTAGAAAGTTGCTGGGAGCTCCGCGGATAGAATAAACAAATACTTATACTTACTGAAAAAATCTTCATTTATTCGCTTGGATGATTCTTTATATTATGCATTGTGTAATGAAAATAATATCAATATTTTGATATGAAAAATAATATCTCATGAATTTCAATATCATCGGAAGAACGCTTTTTACTCGCGCCTTTATAAAGTAAACTAAACTTTGGCTGTCATGTTATCTGTAGCCTAATTATGTAAAACCTGCATCAATCATTGTCACAGTCTCGATTGTTGTGATTGGCTGAATTCAGGTTAATATTGCTGTGCCAACGGATTTTCTCCAATAGCGTATGGTTGATAACCAATCAGAACTGATTGCGATAGTTACACTGTAGCTGTCGGTTTTACGTAATAAGGCGGCTGGAAACAATGGGATTCCAGCAGCCAAATTCTAACGCATATTAGACTAAGAGATAGCTACACTTTTGATAACTATCGCCAGAAAGGCTGATTCAGTATTAGGTGGGTGTAGGGCTCTCCACTGATGACGATATTGAAAGTCTGCTCGCATGTGGATAAGCCTTTCTAAAAAAATATTGCTAAAATAATATTATGTTGATTGCTGTTAAATAAATACTTACGCTTTCATAATTTTTAATAGCAATCAACGTGGCGTGAATAATTAGTAATATTTTTTTACAGTATGTATGTTCATAACGTCTTTGAGAGGTGATATCTAGTGAAAGGCCAGATGTATAGCGTCAGTTCTTATACTGTTTACATAAGTACTGCGCATTCTTTAATACTGTACAAGAATCAGCCGTTCTAGTTATGGTTCATTTGTGGTAATTATAAGCCGTCTTTGAGCGGCCATATCTAGGCAAAAGGCCCATTCGCATGCGGGCAGACTTTCACTTCTGTCATCAGCCCTACACCCACCTAATACTATACTTAATAAGCCTTTCAAAAGTACAGCTATCTCCTAAAATATAAGTTACCGGATCAACCAATCTCATGTAAATTACTCCAAATCTTGATACAATCTATCAGAAGTTGTCGTTGGTTCCGTGATGGAAAACTCCGAGAAGTCACGCTATTGTACGGATCACGATTTGCTGTTAAACAGTATATTAACGAGGCTTGGACTGTAGTTATTTACTATACCTCTAATAGTCGAAACTTTATCTCTACAAGCATGCTCTTATCAGAATGTAAGTGGCAGGTCTATTCCTTTATAATAATGAAAATTCTCCTGTTACTGCAACATAAGCAGGTATGTTCGATGCTTTTTTATTTGTTGCATTCAGCTGTAATTCTCCTGTGACTGCCACCTAATCAGCTGAAAAATAGTGAGGCGTATCCTTAATTATTTAATTTTTACTCAGCTGCTTGTTTTAAGCGATGGCTAGGTTATCATTGAACTCATAATAAAAAGATATCATCATATTATGAGATAAATTAACGAGGTAGGTACATTAAAAATTAATAATAAAATCTTAATTAAAACTAACATTACTAATTAGATAAAATTATACGCCAAAATGCCCACCCCAGGGCGTTCCTGGTGCAAAAGTGCCCATTACGCTTGTGGCATTATCGCGCTGGATAGCCAACCAGAGTGTCTGCACCAAGGAGGCATGTGAGCGGGGATCACAACCCTGATCCCTGAGGCGACGCCCAACTTCTGTTATAAACTTTTTTGCCTCAGTGCACCAACAGCCTGAGGTCTCAACCGCAAAGAGGATAAATGAACGGGAACGACTGCAGCTGCTGTAGCCTAACAGTTACAGTATGACTATCATGATCAACTCTGATAGACTAAAACTCTTTGGCTATTTGTCAAAATTCACTGGTTGTAGCAAGATTAACAATTCATACTTCATAACCTTTCACAAAAATTAAGATTGCAGCAATGCATCTATAAAACCGTTGGTATTGTGGGTTAAGTATAACTTAATTTACTGTATCAATAATAAACAACCGTTCATATTTTCAGAGATTTATGTAATGTACTTCTTCAAATCGTATGAGCTGTAATTATATTGAGACGAGTCTCAGCGTACAAACGATTAATCATTGTTTACTATAGCGTATCAATTAACAATCTTAATATCCTACTCGCTGTACCCAAGCTTAATTGATATTTGATACAAGTAGGCATAGTAAAATAAGAAGATTAAGTATCCATAAATGTAGGACAACTTCTGAAACAATTTTATCAAAGGCAGCTAAAGATATTGAGTCCGACGAGTCTGTGAGTTTAGAAGTAGAATCATCTATACTTCTATACTCTATACTAATATTATATTTGGATGCATGGATGGATGTATGTTCGTTACTCAATCACGCCAAAACAGCTGATCGGATCTGGATGAAATTTGGCACAGGGATAGATTATAGTCTGGAATAAGAGTTTGGCAACTTTTTATCCCATAAAATCAAAACCTCAATCCGCGCGGACGGGGTTGCGGGCAACAGCTAGTCTAGCATAAAATAAAAAACAAGATCTTATCATAATAATTACATAGAGGATAAAAATGCGTTTTTAATTTAAAAAGCCTTTCCTCGAAATTTAAGGCGTTGTTAAGTTTTTGGCTTTCTATTTTAGCTATTCTGCCTTTACAATAATATCGGTATAGGTATGCGTGAATAGGCGTTAATGCGGCAGACACATTTACATGGCAGGGGCCATACTGCCATCCCTCAAAGCCATATTGTTTAATTGTTGTTGACTTTCGTGTTTTTGATTTATAATCCTTATTTTAGGAACGTCAAGGTACGCGAAGTCAAACTGTAGTTTTGAGTAATATTGCATAAGTATTTATTTAAGTGTTGGCCGTATGGTCCTAAGACGCAAGAGGAATGAAAAGATGAAATAGGAATAATTGTAACACGTTAAATTTCAGCAACACGTTTGATACTATTCTATTTATTAAAACTTTAAAAAGCTTCGCAGGACACATTTCCGTAACATATTCTGTTGGCTTAAAATATCATAGCGGATCCGTATGTAAACAGTAAACATTTACAGTAGCCAAATTGAGGAGAGCGTTTAATCATTTGGTTACTGCAGCGATCGTAATCATGAGCATACTCGCACGATACCCAAATAAACGTTACACCAATGATATGAAACATCAAAAGATACCTGTGTTTCTTAGAGTACAAAACCTGATAAGGAAAACACTCATTTTCTTATACTTTCATGATAAATAGATAATTACAAGTTTTACGGTAGTTATTTTTTTATTGTTCTCATATATTTTTTGATTGGTATTATATTTCCTATCGATTCATCGATGTTTCAACATTGACTATAAAAATAGGAAAAATTCAAAATAGCGGATGTCCGTGTACCAGGTTCCATACAAAAACCAGCTTACCCCTTTAAAAGTGTTATAAATCTTCCATCAAACAGTAAGATACATATTATTTTTATATTACATATCTATTTCACCACTAAAACATGGTTATACTCCATCTTTTTGACGACCTCCGTGGCGCAGTGTTAAGCGCGGTTGTCTTAACGAACGGAGATCCTGAGTTCGACCCCCGGGAGGGTAAATTTGGGAATTTATAATTTCTGAATTTTCTCTGGTTTAGCCTGGTGGGAGGCGCTGGCCGTGGCTAGTTACAACCTACCGGTAAAGTCGTACCGCCAAGCGATTTAGCGTTCCGGTACGATGCCGTGTAGAATTCGAGTAGAGGTATGAGTTTAATATAACTGCCATGCCTCTAACAGGTTAGCCCGCTACCAACTCAGACTGCATCGTCACTTACCATCAGGTGAGATTGCAGTCAAGGGCTTACTTGTAGTGGATAAAAAAAACTCATAAGGTAGCGAAGTAATTATTATTTATTCTGTGGTAATAGTATTTTGTGCTCTTATTATTTTCAGGCAGCGTTTGAATGGGAACTGTATATTGTACATTTTGGTTTATCAATGGGCCACACGCATCAATCAACACCGGTGTAATGAACCGCGGGCTTAATACCGCTTTTGCAATGAACATGAGACTGGAGTGAAAACAAATAACAATGGAAACAATAACGTTAATGTGTTCTTCCCGACCAAATTTCAACCATGGCGAGTGGCGACCAATCTTGAAACAGACTAGCCAAATAATAATATAGTTAATATTAATAGAGTGCAGACACAGGTGCACTCTGAATTCCCTCACCCTCTTAGCCAATAAGAAAATAAAAATGTATTAAAAATTTAAAATCCCCCGACTCTCTATGGAAATGGTCTGCGGGCCATCGCTTAAAGCCGTATTATTTTAATTTTGTTGACGCTCTTGATTTAGAATAATAATCTTTATTTTAGGGACATAAAATTGAACTAATATTGCTCTAAGCAATTAGTTAACCTACTGTAGAGCTTTACCATGAAAATATTCAGTGTTTTTTATAGACTAGATGATGCCCGCGACTTGGTCCGCATAGATTAAGGTTTTCAAATTACAACGAGAAGTCATTGATTTTCCGGGATATAATATAGCCTACAGGTGGGTACTATTAATTCAGTTTATAATATAATATCTCCAATCCAAATTTCTGTCAAATCGCTTCAGTCGTTGTGACTTATAAACATACACACATCCAATCTTGCAGATTTATAATATTAGGAAGATAAACTGTGCTCATATTTGCGATTGTGTGAGAATTTTTTTACAATACACTTTATTTTGGAATCAATTGGAATTCGATTAATTTAAAATTAAAGCTGTGTTTATGGAGGTTAATAAGCCTACAGGACCTCAACTGTAGATGCTAAAAACATGTTGATCCGTTGCAGTGTCATTGAAGAACAAATCAAGAAGCAAACTACTAATATTATAAAGGCGAAACGCTTTCGTGGCCCTTCTGTTCTGCCGATTTTGATGAAATTTGGTATAGAGGTAGGTCACATCCAGGTAAAGGACAGGCTACTTTTTATCCCGGAAAATAAAAGAGTTCCTGCGGGAATCAAATACCTAAATCCAAGCATCAGATGATGCCCTAGACTTCATCCGCATCAGTTTAATATAAGTAGAAAAGTGGCGACTAAACGGAATGACTTACTTTTGACGAGAGACTTCAAATAATAATACAAATCACGTAACTTTTAACGATCTTGTAACTAATTAGTTCATTTGGAACGAGCCAATTAATGGAATTTGCTAGTATAATTATGTAATTCACACAGTATGAAGGGTTAATAATTAAGTACGTAAGTATTATGTATAATTGGTACGAAATTGTAATTTGTACTGTGATTGAGGCGAATGATTGCGTCGAGGAAATTAACCAACGTAAGTAACGGGTATTAATTTAGACGAAATTGGGACAAAATAATCTGTACAAATGAATACTTGTGAGTATTAGATATGTATTTCAAAGTGCCGCTATTCGTGTAAATTGGTATAGCGATTAAGAAATTTATGTTAGTATTAGAGCTTTAACGTCATATTAAAAGCGTTTTATATAAATTATAATTTACGTATAATAAAAATCTTACAAGCTTTTGTTAATAGTACTTTGAACGATATTAACAACATAATTTCCAAGATTACTAATTGATCGCGACAACGTTAACTCCACTATATACTAACTAACCATTTATATTCACATCACTTTGAAAAGTGCCTATTGGGAAATTTTCTTGCCCTTCGATTGCGACAACGTTAACACTATTTATTGTATGGAATTGTCAAGCGCATGACAGCTGGCGCTCGATCAGTTTCATATAAATGGGATAACGTTGTCGTGATCCAGTACATAAAAAGACTCCCGTTCGGTCTGCTGATTTTATAGAAGTCCGAAATCCCCGTGGCTGTAGCTGCTATTCGCAGGCATCCAGGTAATAGTAAACTATAAAATGATAAATCAACTGACTGACAAATTATTATAAATGTTAGTTCAAACCACTTGGTTTAGAAACGAGAGATTTTGTAAGTAAATATTCCTAAAAGATCTCCTTAGTCTGTGCACTACCAAGAAAGGTGTTAAATCTAACAACATTTTATGAAACTTAGGCCCGTATTCATAAACCGTACCGAATAAATTCCACGTATTGGTAATGACCGGTTTTCACCAGAATGAATCGATTCTTGAGAAACTGTTCATAGCTGATGTCGGTTTATTAATACGGGCCTTAGATCTAGAGATACGAAGATGGAAAAAAAACTAGCTATCAATATAGAAAAAAAAGGGTTTAATATTCTGAACAAGTCGCATCTTACAATAAATATTACGATAATAAATGGGTACAGGTTACAATATCAATGCTCAATTGGTATAATATCTGAATGTAAATCACTTGGAATTAAGCTGTCAGTACTCAATGCATCGAGATAAACCTTACGCCGGCCTTCGGAAGGCGTCTGTGGTCACGACATACAATTACTGTCCCATGTTCTGTTGGTAAGGGACGATAATGTTTTTATTAATCGTTTACTCATCGTTAATAGTGAAATTACCTCATTGATGTGGTGGTAAGCGTGTTCGACTGCGTACGACGAGTTCCCAGGTTCGATTTTAGAATCGGCAAAATAGGTTTTTCTGTCAATACATTTTCAGCACAAGTCCAGAATTAGGAAGTAGGCGATGTTTCACCTCCCGTGAAATCGCGTAAAGTCGCGTGTCCTGCAGTCCAGCGGTCGTGTCGCATTGTTGTCTTTATCGAAGTAATGCACAATAAGTCGTCGTCTTGTGGTACGACGACAAAGAGAAAATAGAGATGAGGTACCTACGGCTTTTCCGATAAGTCTTTAGTACACCAACTTTGTTTTATAAAATAAAAAACGTGTTCACTTTTAGTTATTATCTAGTCATGACCAGGAGCTACTAGTTCTCCTTCACTTAGTTCTGGGATCAGGAGGCTTTTGAGTGGAGTTTCCTAAATTTACTGCTTAGGAATTACCATAGAACCTTTTATATAAGAAGTGGACTTTTTATACAATCTCGTGGTAACTTTTACTGTATCTATTCAAAAAATCATGTCAATCCATCGCTCGTTGCGGCGTGATTGAAGAAAAAAACAACACTTTTGCATTAATAACATAGGGAGGAATTCAAAATCCAAAACTGAAATCGCAGTCGTACTGCATTGCGTATCTCTTGGCTTCGCAGTTCACTGTTTCAGTTATTTCCATAACTTATTCATATATTTTATTTTTGCTGGATCTTTACAATTCTCTAACTTCGCATGCGAGTCGCATGTCAAGGGTCCTTCTGTTTCGTCAAAGAGTAACTTATCCTAGATTTTTAAAAAAGGTCTAGTTTTCTGCTATTCATTTTTAGTTCTGAATACTAGGCCAGTGTTACGCTAGCAAAATACTCGTACAGTCCCACAAACTTAATATCTGGCCCGTTGGCCAAAATTGGCACCAATTTTTATGACTTTTTAGTGAGTGGTTTTGATAACATACATATTTTATTACCAAAGTTTAATTGTGTTTTAAAATATTTTTATATCTCTATACGTACCTACATAGTTTTGGAGCATAAGAAAGAAAAATAAATTCAGCTATTTATTGAATTTAATAATACCCATTAATATTGTACTACAATTTACATCCATGATTAAGGACCAGAGATAACCCTGGCGAATTATATGGGCTACATTTATCCCGGAAAATCGAAAAGTTCCCACGGGACCACAAAAACCTAATTCTACGCGTATATGTCTGGACTACTAATGCCTCATTGGTCTGACTCTAGCGGTTAGCAAGGTTGACTGCAGATCACGAGGTCCTGGGTTCGATTCCTGGTCGGGTATAAAAATTGCTAAGTATTGGGTTATTCAGTTAAGAAGTTCTCAGTGCCAGCACGGAGTTGGAAGTTGACGGTGAGTAACCCTCGAGCTGCGGAGAGCACGTTAAGCCGTCGGTCTTGGTTATTATCACAACATGATACTAGTCGTTGAAGCCCGCCAACTCGCATTTGAGCACCGTGGTGGGTCTGACCTCTAATTCCCTTTCTCCTACGAGAGTGTGCCCAGCAATGGGACGTTAATGAGCTGTAGTGACAGCGTATGTCCAGTCTAGTTATTAACAAGTCTATAGTATCTATCAATTATAAGTACCAACATTATCATCGGGTAAAAGTTATAAATCATAAGGTATCAAAAACATTCCTTTCTCTATGGTATGTTTATTAAAACAAGTTTTTTATTGCTGTAACGATGAAATACTGTGCATCGTTAATAACGTTGCCCTTAATAAATTAATTGTATCCGTAGGGCCTGGGGCATGCATTTGAAGAACTGCCGGCAAAATTGATATAAATTTAAAATTACCGTTTCCGGAGAAGGCTTTAGCGGTTAGTTAATAGGACTGTTATTTATTGTTTTCAAACCAGCTAGTTCTGCATAAATTGCGTACTTGTTCGCCAAGTTCACGGACTTCGGAAATTAAATCTTGGTAATGGCAATCGACATTGATAAGTTCATTTACCTTGTTCAAAACTAGCTGATGCCTGCGACTTTATCTGCGTGGAATAAGATTTTTTTTTAATTTCTATGGGGACTTCTTAATTTGCCGGGATCAATAGTAGATAATAGGTTACTCTCTAGCTCCTTAACTATGCCTGCCCTATTTTCGTGCTGTGATTGACGGAAAAACCAACAACCAAACATACTTTCACATTTATAATATTATAGTATGATGGACAAAAAATATACGTCTAATCAATAAGTTCATTTACCTTATAATGTAGGACTAGACAATTTTATCCTGACATTTACCAACAATGGGCCTGTTTTGAGTAGGTATTGTTAAATTTATTTGATAGGAGATAGGTCGATTCAATATGTAATGAAGTGGCACTACGCCAGAACAGAAGGTACTACTTTAGCATTATTGCTGTTACTAAAGTATTACACGTACTATTCTTAAATCGAATAAAATTACCTTCAGCACTGAAAAAGCGACAAAATAATTAAATCATGCTCATGCCATTTTTACTAAGTAACTCTTCATGCCTAAATTACAATTATTAAACCATATGTAATATATATTTAAAACATAACAACGTGATCACAGCTTTCTCACTTATTTCATTGAATCTGTATCTATAATAATATGTTGTATGGTAAAATCATGAGGTAAGATGAGCTTTGAAAACGAAGCGATCCTTTATTAATAGACTAGATGATGCCCGCGACTTCATCCGCGTAGATTAAAGTTTTGTAGATTGATTCCCGTGAGAACTATGTACCTACTAGTAGCCTGTGTCATTTCCCGGGATGCAAACTATTTCTGTACCGAATTCATCAAAATCGGTTAATTAGATAAAGGATGAAAGCGTAGCAGACAGACGGACATATTTTGCATTTATAATATTAGATTTGTATGGAAGTATGGATTACGCACCATTACCCGCTCATTACAATACAAGCAATTTTTAAAGGAAACCTTTAAACATACGTGTCATACTTTTTAGTTTCTACGGCGAACTCAACGGTGAGCTCGATGATTTATAGAATGAAACGACTGGAGAATGTTTCGTCTTGTGCTATTAACAGTGGTAAATTGAATACTAACCTTAAATAGCTTCCTTCTGCCAATATGCAAATGAAGCTACTCAATTACACCACTACGGGAGAATTTCACACATTATCCATTGAAGGTTTACTCAGAGTTTATGTATATAAGTTCTAACCCTTGTTACACTTATTGCAGGTGATCTTTTTCTAAAATAACATTGGCAGTAGGATAAGTATTAAATGGGATTTGAACTTTGTTTGAACCTGAATTGAAAATAAGAATCTGACGGCCGAGTACTGAAATGCAGCAATACGCAAACGTAATAGATTCTTATAGAAGAGAGAGAGCATAAAGTATAAGGCATCCGACAGATCGGCTTGGAAAAGAGTAGGCCTGTTGAGTCTGCCCTTTGCACCGAAGGGGGTACATAGGACTCAATGATGATGAATAGATTCTTGATGAATTACCACGCTTTAAATCAAGATTCCATTTTACGATTTCATTTTTTTTTAATGTATCGAAAATTGTTTCCCCTACTTGAAAAAAAAATTCAAATCGTAAAATTCAAATCTACTGACTCTATTTTTTGAAGATTTTATTTAACTTGCAATGTTTGGATATTTGTTCAGCTTGCAACTGAATTTTAAAACAGTTATTCCCAACCGATTGAGCTGAAATTTTGCATTCACGTTAAGAACGGATGACAATGCATGGTTAGCTAAGTGGCTTCTCTCTTAATCAAACATGGTGAACTTGCAATTGACCTCATGATATGGGTAAGAATTATTAAAAAGATTTGCTGAACATAATACTAAAAGTAAAATCACGTCACAATAAATTCAATATGGCGGATGGTAAAAGCTTATTTTTAATTTTTTAATATAATTTTACTTATTTCTTTATGAAACCAATATTAATCATTGCAACTTAAAAATTTTGGGCTTGATAAAAAATTGAATCGAAATATTTTCGCATTGACTTATTGTCATTCAGTTTATACTTGAGTTCATAAAATACAATAATTAATTGTCACCTACTCTATATTTCTTGTGAATTCTATAGAAATAAATTAACTATTCCAAGTTTTAGTAATACACGCGCGTTCTAGCTCTGAACCGTTGTGGAATAAATTTAAATTTCTAAGAATGGTCCTGTAACTCTAATTGAACGTTTAAGGCAGTTCTCGTTGCATAAAACAACGCACGGTCAGTTGAGATCCTTTTCATTTCAATTAGGTATGCAAATAAGTCGAGACCGGAAGAGAGTAATTAAATGTAGAACTAATTTTATTTATTAGTATTTAAATGTGACTGTGATCTCCTGGCAAGTGAATGTGCAAGATGATTGCGGGTAATCTGTTCGAGGTATGGCAGTTATATTAAACCCATATACACCACTGCAGCCCATTAACATCCCACTGCTGGGCACAGGCCTCCACTCTCATAGGAAAGAGGGTATTAGAGCTTAGACCCACCACGCTGCTCCAATGCGGGTTGGCGGGCCTTAACGACTATTATGTTAGTGATAATAGTCGACGTGCTCTCCCATATCCCTCCTCTGCAAACCCATATCCCTATACCCCTAATCGGTTTTTACACGGTATCATACGGAAACGCAAAATCGTGTGGCGGCACGTCTTTTTCAGTACACTGGTGACTAGCCACGGTTGAAGCCTTCCACCAGACCAGACCAGACCAGAAATTCAAAGAATAAAAATTCCTAAATTGACCCCACCGAGGATCAAACCCGGGACTTCCTGCTTGTAACACTCCACTCACCACTGCGCAAATGAGGTCGACAAACATAAAAATAGATTATACGTATCTGCAATAAGTGCGTATAATCACTCCTCCTCTTCCTAAATTATTCCGAACAATATTAATAGAATAATAGAACATCAGTAATTTGTATTCATGAATTCCTAAAACAACAGTCCCAACACAAATTTTAAACTATAAATACTTCAGCTGAACAATGGACTCGATATTCTGAAAGGCAGAACTGAATGACGGATAATATAATTAGAAGTGCTTCCATTAGAATAATAGGAGGTGCGCCAAAGGAAATGCATTAGTCCTTTAATAGGTAGGTAGGAGAAGCGCTCCGTTTACGATGCAGTCAGAATATTAAAGCTTTGATATTGAGTACTTACCCTCTGCGAACACTGCTTTATAGGATTTTGAGTCATTGTGAATCGACACGGAGATACTAATTATAATTATTGAATTATGTATAAGACACTAACACTTATTAGTATATAAAACACGTTATTAAATATTAGAGTGATAAATGGAAAAATAAATATTTATTTCACGTAGGAAAACTTGTGCACCTTCAAGACTACAACCGGTTCCGAAAATAATATACCTAATATAACGAGTATAGACTTAACACATTTTGTCTAATATAAATCATTTACTGAAATCAGTCGCTTTTCGTTGTAATAAAAGTTAAAGTCTTAGTAATATCACTGTGTTATACCGTAATTCGCTTACCCACATTATGCTCATGTAAGCCTAATGCCCCGATAATGCGATGATTAACCTCGCCTTATTCGTGTCTCGTAGCTCGATGCTAAGCATAAAGCAGTACTATGTTAGCTGTGTAAGCACTGCTACGTAGGTATGCTATCCTGGTACGTGAATGCAGTGCTTTGAGCCATTTTAGGCACTATTTTTGATGTTTATAAGTAAGTATCTATTGTGAGAGATGAGAATCATTCTCTATGATCTTATCATATTCTTCTGTTTCCTCCGTGTAGATGGTAGTTTTAGTTTTAGGCAGACCTGCGGTCCAAAATAGCCCTGAAGCGATTGCGATAGGTCCGCATATATTTTACGAAGAAAATTATGCTCAAGTGGCTTTAAAATAGTAGTAGCCTGTCGGACTAATGTCGGTCTAAAGATACTTGATCGACCAACCAAGACCTAAAGGAGGTCTATTGGGGCGGATCTTAAAAGACGAGAACTCTCGTAGACCATGTCATGGCAATTGTCTTTAATGCTACGTCTTCGTCTCTAGGTTTATACGTGCAACTACAAAGCGTCTGTTTCATAGTAGAAATTGGCCTTAGGGAAAAGCCCTTTTTTCATAAAGGGACATCAGCTGATAAGTCAGCCAATCAGCCAATAAAAAACAATAATTAACCAAAAAAATTTTAGAAAGTATCAGTAGTTGTAAAATCAAACGGACTACCGCATTCAAATCTATTAAAACTAATAATAGATTAATTTTATTATTACTTTGAATAAAGAATTCAAATAAGCATCAAACTTCATTTTGAACGTGCGTGCTTGGAAATACTCTTTCTGGACTCGTATAGTTTTCAAACACTTACGTATAACAGTCTCAAGATTGTAACACTCCAAGCTAATAACTTTGTGTGTCTTCAAAGGTATATTATGGCTTCCAGTTTGAATGAAGTGGCTCTTTACCAGCACAGCGTCAGTAGCTTACGGGATACCCTACCCCACAATATACCCTATATTGTGTTTGCACATACGGGAATTGGTGGCGTGGTGCAATCTCCAAGCTTATTGAAGTGAAATGGTTATTTGAGTTATATTATGGTAAAGAAAATTTTTGTTCCCCGAGGGCGCTATTTTGAATTCAGAGCGAAGTGAAGGATTCTAAAGTAGAATCCTGAGCGTAGCGAGGAATTCAATATACGCCGCCCGAGGACAAAAAATTTGGCCCCGAGTGACACACACTATTTTTCATCATTACGTATGAGAAAAAGCTAGGAGTATCAACGTACTATGTATGGACATTACCTATACGTTTAAGCACCAATCAGAAACGCGAACGCGGACCAATCAGAACAGAGAAATGAAAAGTCCCATGGGCCTAAAAATTACATTTTGCTCCCGCTATCCTCTGAAGCCAATATTCGTTTATCGAATAGGTATGATGAAAATTTCTTTAGGCGCATTGACTTTTTGGTTCTTCTTAATACAAAAAGTCTTATGTATAATAATATGGTACATTCGTAATTAAACTTTAATTACATAGTTTTAAGATTTATATGAATAAGTGCTGTGTAACCGTGGGCGACACCTTGCGTTGTTACGAAGACAAAAGGTCTTAAATATAAATATTGCACATTCGTAATTCAACTTTAATGCATAGGATAAAAAAGTTGTGTGTGTCAGCTCCGACGCACGACTGGAGATTACGCATTACGAACGATTATAAAATATATAGATTAGTAAATGAATTTTCTATATTACTGAAAGCATGCTTGATAAAATTATTTATATTAATTATATAATTTATATTCATCGAAATACATTCATTACATTGTCATGGAAACATAAAGTCAATAACGTAACAGAGGAAGTTTGATTTTACTCCCCATAAATTTTAATTCCCCGGGCTTATATTATATTATATGCAAATCGATTCTACAGCAGTTAAACTCCAAAAAAAACACATTTTAATTGTACCTTCTCAGACTGTCAATTTGATGCCCGCAATTTCTTCTGCATATATATAGGATTTTCAGAATTCACTGGGAACTTTCCGGGATTCTATGTCCTTCCCTGGGGTGCAACCTACTTTGCCAAATTTTATCAAAATCAGATGGGTCGTTAAAAACGTAGCAGACAGGTGGTAATTAAAAGTGAGTGATATTTATCTACTTGCCTAAAACGCACATAGGTATACCTAGTACACGCACGAGTTGAATGCAGGCGTATGTATGTGTCACCTCAGGTTCCGACTGCATTCAACTCGCTTACTTTACCTAGTTCTGAAAGTTGGAGTTGCGCGACTGGAAGTTGGGAATCGAATCTTGGACTCAACACTATTATCACATTCATCTATACTCTATACTAATATTATAAATGCGAAAATTCGGATGGATAGATGTTTGTAACTCAATCACGCCAGAACGGCTGAATGGATATGGATGAAAGGCACAGAGATAGATTATAGTCTGGAATAACACATAAGCGAAGTCGCGGGCTAGACAATAATATTACAACGGGAAGTGCCAAATAAATTATCATTACAAATTTTACTTGTAAAATAAACAGCACATTGGCTTATGATAGGTTTATGATCCAATATCTTTGAGAGAGGAGCTCTCTTCGCGTAATCCCCGATTGCGTTGCTCAGAAGCCATAATATATTAGCGGGAAATACGATCGATAAGTCTATTTCAGGATTATGGTGCTAGAAATCAGAACGTTAAACTAACGGTGCAATTGGCGTATACCAATCGGGATCGATCCTAACGTGCAACAGTAAGATTGTTAGCGACGCGAATAACTACCGGGTATCGATTTACTTCATGCTTGTAAAACCTTGTATTCTGAATGTGAATATGATTCTAGAATTACTAGGATACCTTCATAAAATTATGTTCCTCGTCATAGGTACTAAAATTCTAAATCAATGTCCTCCTCATACTATCAACAAAATTTAGTTATCATGTACCTAAATGCAAAAAGAATCCTATTATAAAAGGTCCTATTATAAAATATTCGTCACGCTCTAAGTTTTCATTTAAATTGTTAAAGAATATATTGAAGTGAAATTAAAGGCAATTTATTTACATAATATGGGTAAATAAATGATAAATGATAAATGATTTTAATGATTTTATTTCATGTAGGACAACTTGTGTCACTTATGAAACGTTAAGACTCTACCACCGGCTCAGAAAACTGATTCTACTGAGAAGAACCGGCAAGAAACTCAGCAGTTGTTCTTTTCATAGAAAAGAAAAGGTTACAATATGTAGACAACACAACACATACGTTACAAGTATTACACTGACTTGTGGGTCACCGGATGCGAGGCCGGTTGCTTCCATGCAACTTTGTCGTTAATAAAATCATCGATAGTGTAATAACCTCGACTTAACAAATGCTGTTTAACACAGTCTTTAAATCTATGTAATGGCAAATCCAGAAACTCTTTGGGAACCATATTATAAAAGCGTACACTCGACCCCACAAAGGATTTCTGCACCTTGAGCACACAATATGACGCCGTTACTAGCTTATGGTGGTTTCAAGTGTGTCGATTATGAGTATCACCTATTTGCTTGTAAAGATTAATGTTCTGCCTAACAAAGACTATATTATTGTATATGTATTGCGAAGGCACCGTAAGAACACAAATCTTTTTAAATTTTTCACGAAGTGTAAGTGTTTCTAGTGTATCGATTGTGAGTATCACCTATTTGCTTTTAAAGATTAATGTTCTGCCTTACCTATGCCTGATGGATGGATGATAAATGGATGGATGAATGTTTGTTACTAAATCACGCTATAACGAATAAACGAATCTGGATGAAAGGCACAGAGATAATAGTCCGGAATTAAACATTACTAAGTACTTTTTATCCCGGAAAATTAAAGAGTAGGTATACCCGAGGGAATGTAAAAACCACCACACAATCCACACGGACAAGGTCGAGTAGCGGGCATTAGCTAGTCTATACTAATCTATACTAATATTATAAATGCGAAAGTTTGGATGTATGGATGTATGGATGGATGTTTCTTACTCAATCACGCCCCAACCGCTGAACGTATCTAGACGAAATGTGTCACAGAGACAGAATAGTCTGGAATATCACATAGGCTACTTTTTATCCCAGAAAATTAAAGACTTCCCGCGGGAACCGAAAAACCTCAATCTACGCGGACGAAGTCGCGGGCATCAGCTAGTAATATAATATTTCAGTAACAATGAAGCTACATTTTAAGCATGATACATTTAGCTCCATTTTTAACGTTTCCGAGCTTTACTAGAACCCAGACTGTTACACAAACAAGTAATCGTATTAAGCTCATGTAACGCATGAGTAATGTGGTGATTTGTCCAGTCTGTATTGTATGTCTCGGGCCATAAACTCGGCTAACATTTGTTATTACTACATAGACATACAGATTATGACACAGGTCTCATTGTAGAGCGACCCAACAAATACTGAAAGTATAATATAATTGAATTGAATTGATGAATATAATTTTATCACAATAAAATTATATTACTGAATAAAACATTAATAACCAAAAGTACATTGCAAAAAAATTGCTTCATAATATAGTATTACGCCCAGGTTTACACATAACTAAGGATTTGATTTGTAGCTGTATTATTTCGAGTTACATTAACTCGAATTTATATTTGTACGTTATAAAACGCCTCTGATAAGTATATTTTTAATCAAAATAACTACTAAGGCAGTATTCGTTAGCAGTTATTTATTCAATTTTATAAAAGCTATGTCTATCAAGCCAAGTGCTTTCTTACAAAGCCTACATTATATTTAATATTCTTCTATTATAATAATCACATTATGTTTGTAGTAAATTCTAAGGAGAATTTTTTTGCATATTGTAATATTTTATGAAAATAATTTTCACTTTTCTTATCTATCAAATAAGTTTAATACGCAAGTTTCTATAGTCAAGTTACACCCCAAAGCACCACAGTTTACTTTTACAGCACTTTATTTACCCAAAAACCTTGAAGCTTTGAAACTAAAAACTTTCAAATCAAACTGTTTAAGCTTTGCAGTCACCTTGTAAGGGATTAAATTTTGTGTATCCAGCCTTATCGAAACACGACTGCATCACCCTATTTTGCATAGATATTAAAACTCCACGACTCGCTGATAGACGACTAATCTGACAAATATTGCTTTCAGTTACGGTTTCAAAATCCATTAACGTTTAATGATAACGCATTTGATGCGGTACAATAATGCTGGAAATAGACTAAGTACACGACCTGCCAACGGCGCTGTTGATTTATATCAAACCTCTCTTGATTTTGCCGAGCTGTAGCTCGGCAAAATCAAGAGCACAAGATCAAGCCACATTGACACAATTTCTTTTTTAATATTTTACGAAAGCAATGTTTAGCAATTTCTTCGTTGAAATTTAACAGTCATTCTTGTAGAACAGTGGCAAAGCTGCAAATGGTGAAAATAGCTAGGCTTAGTTGGTTTTTATTTATCTATATTAATATTATAAATGCGAAAGTTTGGATGGATGGATGTATGGATGGAAGTATGGATGGATGTTTGTTACTCAATCACGCCCCAAGGGCTGAACGGATCTGGCTCAAATTTAGCACAGGGATAGGTTATAGTCTGGAATAACATATAGGCTACTATTTATCCCGGAAAATTAAAGAGTTCCCGCGGGAACCGATAAACCTTGGGTGGCGTGTTATGAGTATGCTTGATCACAGTTGGTCACCCTGGGATTCATTAATATTGTGAGTATTAAAATGAATTAAACGGGACGTTGTCGTCTCGGTTATTATCAATTATTACTTGTATTATCAGTTTTTAATTATAGATTGAGTACCAGTCAATGGAAAGTTGTAGTAGGTTTTTAAGCTATACAGACCAGCAATTTAAACTTATTTTTCTGACTTTTTCAAATTTTACACTAGACTCGTTGAATTATATATAATAGAGTAGAAGTCATTATTTTCACCTTAACCATAATTGCTTAGGTAAAAAGTTATTATGACTTGTTTCTTTCGTCCATAGTTAATGGGTTAGCTATGATACGATTTATGGAATAAAGTACCTGTAGCTATATTATGAAAGAACTTCATCAGTCACTATTACTATCTCTATTATTGCGAATAGCTGAATTAATAGTTGGTATTATTGTTGCGACAATAGATTTTGGCTAATAGCGGAAGAGTAGAAACTAATCAGAGGTAATTGTGAACGTTACACTATTGAAGAAATCATTTTTACGTAATTAAGGCTCGACGAAAACTATTATTAATTTCAATGACTTGCTGCATACCCACTATGTCTTGATCATCCGCGGAACTGCATTTTTTTATAGCAAACGCTTAGTTAGCTAAGGTGAGTCTGTTCTAAACTAATATGAGTTTATGGTACGCAAAGTTGGAGGAGTGAACAACACTTGTGTTTCCGTATCAAAGTAATTATTTGAACGAACAGTAAGCTGTTGTCGTCATAAAAATCGACGAACTTAAACATTTGTTTTGATCGAGATTTAGGTTTAAGTTCATTTTTGTTGTTGTCAGGCAGGTTTACAAACAAATATTGTTGAACTTCACAAAATCTTTAAACTTAAAACCTCGTACCTATGCATTTGATAAGAAGAGTCGGTAGTCGTGATGTTAAAACTGATATCTTGGGAACTCCGATTTCCAGGATGCAAGCTGATGCTAGAACAATTGGGCCGCGCAAATGTATTTTTTTATCTACTACAAGTTAGCCCTTCACTGCGATTTCACCTGAGATTGCTCAATAAGCATTAAGGCCGCATTTACATACCTAGATTTAACTTTACTTTGTATTCTTTCATATGGTGTGCAATAAAGTATTCATCATCATCATCAGATGGTAAGTGAAGATGTAGTCTAAGATGGAAGCGGGCTAACCTGTTAGGTATGGCAGTTATATTAAACCCATAAACTAATCGGTTTCTACACGGCATCGTGACGGAACGCTAAATCGCTTGGCGGCGCGTCTTTGCCGGTAGGGTGGTAACTAGCCACGGCCGCAGCCAATTTATAATTTTTTATAATTTCTGAATTTGTATAATTTCCCAAATATACCTTCATCAGGAATCGAACCCGGAACCTCCCACGTTAACAACAGCGCTCACTACTGCGCCAGGGAGGTCGTCATATAGATACACTTTCGCATTTAAAATAGGTTTGAATATTCAAACCTCAGATCTGCACCGGTAGATAATAATCACAATTTGAATGTTACTAATAGAAGGCGTGGTAAAGGAAATACTTGCAATATTCATGATGCATTTAGGACAACTTAGCATTACTTAATCCGTGGGCGATGGGATAAGGCATTGAAATGGTTTGTTGATTATTAGCTCACACCTATAAAGCGTTATTGTGTTTGATACTAAACATAATGTGTCGTTAGAATTGAAAATTTAAGTGATCTTTGGTAACCCGTGAATCCATACTAATATCCAAATTAATATTATAAACTAGATGATGCCCACAAGTTCATCCGCGAAGGTTATGTTTTTTCTCTTGTTTTTTCCTGTATTAAATGTTGAATTCCTTTCCCGGAACCTAACCTACCTACCAAACAACCTAACCTACCAAATTTAATCAAAATCGATTGAAAAGATGGGCCGTAAAGCATGGCAGACAGACAGACCGACACAATTTCGCATTTATAATACTAGTAAGGATACAAATGTATATGTCTGTCAGTAACGCTTTCACGAGCCAACTGTTCTACCGATATTGAAGAAATTTAGTTAAGAAAAAGTGAACAAGTTACTAATCCTACAAGTATTGTCGACGATACGATGTCTTTTACGTAAGCCAGAGGACTAAGGAGATTACTTTATGACATGAGAATTGGGTTGAACTCTACATGTGCATTGAATGGATTACAGATGTTAATTATGTCACATGTATAACGTCATGAAATAAAATGGCTTCAAGCTTACCTATGATTGCTTTGATGTTCTTTACAAATAAATTAATCATAAAAGTATAGAAATAAAAATTAGAACCTACTATTTTATTTTGTGGCAATGTGATGATCAGAATTTTGCTGAGTGATAGGTATAATGTATTCGCAATACACTCAGCAAAGTGTCCATTAAACAAAATGAAATGATACCTACTAATATTTTATTTCTGTACTGCAGGATGTTTTGAAGTGAAAACTTTTTTAGCCGCGTTGAGCACTTTTTGGTAGGGGGTAAACTTGAGGATTCGCGTTACTGACATGCTCCGCACCGACATGCTCGCGTAGACCAAAGGGCTTAAATATAAATAAAATACATTCGTAATTAAACTTAAATGCCTTAATTTTAATGTATCATTGTAGTATTCTCTACAATGATATTTAAAATGTTACTATCACTGTTTTGCACCAGTACAGCAACCACCGCTGCTGCTTTCTTGCTGGATCTTTTCGGTAGGAATATCATTTCGAACCAGTGGTAGATTCACTCGACCATTCAAAAGCACT
The DNA here is from genome assembly GCA_964035005.1 of Erebia palarica. Taxonomy (NCBI): domain Eukaryota; kingdom Metazoa; phylum Arthropoda; class Insecta; order Lepidoptera; family Nymphalidae; genus Erebia; species Erebia palarica. Next base: position 11,767,094 of record OZ035987.1, on the reverse strand, counting down.
TGTCAAAGTCAACTTGAATATAAAATATTTGAATTTTGAATTTTGTATCTGTACTTCCATCATTATATCAGATCAATAAAAAAGTATCGACATCCAAACTCAAAAAAAACATTGCTTGTAATATTATGGTAATACATTCCTTTGCTGAAAGAAACACGGCGAACATCTGTATAAATCAGTATTAACTTGTCAATCTGTTATGAGGCTTAGTGGGTTAAGCTTTTAAAATCCTTTCGTAATATGGGGTTTTTCGCAGTACAGCTTTTTCATAGCGTCATAATATGAAAACTGGGTTAATTCTCTTCGATGAATGGTTATCATTTTCAATATGATTTTCGTTATATGAAATATTTATATGATTTAAGAGGATTTTACAGAACGTAATATACTTCCGCTGCAGCCCATTAACGTCCCACTGCAGGGCACAGGCCTCCACTTTCATAGGCGAGAGAAAATTAGAGCTTTGACCCACCACTACAGCCTATTAACGTCCCACTGCTGGGCACAGGCCTCCACTCTCATAGGAGAGAGGGAATTAGAGCTAAGACCCACCACGCAGCTCAAATGCGGGTTGGCGGGCTTTAACGACTATTATCATGTTAGTGATAATAACCGAGACCGACGGCTTAACGTGCTCTTCGAGACACGGGGGTGAAATACTGCCAACTTCCTAACTCCGGGCTAGTACTGAGAATTTCTAATCAGAAAAACGTAATATACTACACAAATAATATTACAAATGCGAATCAACTCTGTTTTTAGGGTACCGTAGTTAATAACGAACCCTTATAATTTGGCCATGTCCATCCGTCCGTCCGTATGTCCGTGGCTTAGCTCGGAGACTATTAGTACTAGACTATTTATATTAGTTCTAGCAGTATTTTGGCACAGGTAATATACAAGGGCATGAGCTAGTTGTAATATGAAGTTTAAACACTTTTATCGTACTTCCCAAAGAATTTACATATTGACGTTTTCTGTAAGCTCATTGCAAAAGTCTCATGAAAGTAAATAAAAGTCACAGAAACCTTTTTACGTTTAAAAATATAAAGCTGTTGATATAAACCGCGACATCTTTGCGACTTTCTCATGAATAGTGTATACAGCCGCATAGGAATTTTTATTAGACGGAAACGGTAATTTTTTTCCCGGTACAGCTTTATAAATTCTAAAGTTTATATATGGGGCTGTAGTTATAGAGGAAAAACAATAATTATTAAGCTTCTGATGCGGCATGTGTTTTATTTTTGAAATCTATTAAAACTAAATGATGCCAGTGACTTTGTCCGCATGAATTCAGGTTTTTGGGTAACCCTATAGGATTCTTATACTATCCGAGATTGAAAGTACACCTATGTCCTTGCCCGGGATGTAACAACATCAACAACAAATTTGAGTCGGAAAAAAGTGAGGTATTACTTAACTGAATTAACCCACATTTTTATGTTACTAATTAATGTAAGTATTTAGGATTTCAGAAAGGTCTAGCCCCACTTAAGATGCACGGAGCGGCGCATCGCGTTTGTACGAGGCCGCAACGCGCAGTACATCTCCGTGCCGCGTCACTTAAGTGAGCCCAGCTCCATACAACCTCATACAAAGAATAATTGCCACAGCGTGTCGCGCATCGGTAGTGGGGCTAGACCATTACTGTATTTTATCGGCCTTGCCTTTTAATAAAGAGAAAATAGATCCATACTAATATTATAAATGCGAAAGTGTGTCTGTCTGCTACGCTTTCACGGACCATCTGTTCAACTGATTTTGATGAAATTAGGTACAGAAATAGGTTGTATCCCGGGTAAAGATATAGGCTACGTTTTATCCCGGAAAATAAAAGAGTTCCCGCGGGAATCAAAAATCATTAATCCACGCGGGTGAAGACGCTGGCATCATCTAGTGAATAAAATAAATTAGTGCCTACTAGCAAAAAAATATTTTATAACTTAAATATACTGATCATGCAAATAACCATTTCAGTTTAAACTTTGTTTAAGCTTGCAGAAATTGACTTACTGCAAATGATTTCCCAGGGCTGGTTTCTGCAAGTTATATTGCTAGGCGGGCACTTGCACAACATAATCATCGTCAAAGCAAAAGCCATAAACTATCAACTGATATAGTAAAACTTTATCTCATATCCAGGAAGCGAAAAATTCATTATTTTAATATTACGGTCAGTAGTTAGCATACCGTAACTACTGACCATAATATTAAAATAATGGACGAACAACTTGTTAACGATGTTAAAATTATTCCAATATGCGGCGAAAGTCGTAACCTATTCCAATGTTAATTGTTAACCAATCACCATACAAAAATATTTATTCATTGAACCATTGCACAAATTTATCCAATTGTACAAAGCTATTATTGCTCGTAACCAAATTATAGCTACCGCCATATTAGAACTATCACAAACGTGCGACTAATAACCTATTGATTACGACAAAATAATTTCCTACATAATACAATTATCTGCAGTGCAAGTGGTTGCCCAACGTATCTGTGACCAGTACCATTCAAGCAACTCTCGGCTCCAATATCCGTTTTCAGTTTAATTTACTTGACCTGCCCAATAACACTTTAGTGCCAACTCTATTCGAGCGATGTCAGTTATCCCCGTTTCAGTCTCAGGTTTAGTACTCTGTCTATGAGAGATTGGTCTCTCCATCGATCGCTCGTCATATCGCTCTGAGCTAATAAGCCGTTCGTATATTTTACTTAATAAAATGTAGACGAATTTCATGCATAGATTCAGATGCAACAAAATTTCGACCGTCTGAGCTAGTCCTATGTATCATTGATTTACATGATGTTAATTCAGCTATGTCGGGCATACATTAACAATTGAATAAATTGCAAGTCATACAATTAAATTAAATTTTATTAGAGTAGAGCAAAATGGCTGATGTTGTGAATTCATAAATAATTAAATTCATTACAATTTTTCGGGTATTCCTGTTTGCTAATAATGTCTTCTGTCCTGGTAAAAACTAAAATGCACCCCCAAAGTAAAACAGTTTTAAATAAAATACACAAATTAAAGAAAATAACTACCTACTTAGATCACCATAAAATTGAGAAAATAAGTATCATTCGACACTACGCTTTCACCATGTATTTCACATAATTACATTAACTAATTCCTTTATCATAATAATATGTTTTTAGGTCTAGTAGTTGGGGTTGGCAGCGGAATTTCTGCCGGATTTTTCACTCCCCCTGCCTCGCCATTACCATAGTTGCTGCTAGAGCCAGGAATAGCGGGGCCGGTGGGGATTAAGGGTATTGGTCTTGTGTATCTATCTATGCAAGGTTTCCTCCTAATGACCGCGCTGCATGTTGGTCATCGCTGTACTCTACTGTTTGCAGCAGTGTCGCTGCTGCCCGACAGTGGCCTGTATCATAAAACAGTCTAGCCAGTTTTGAATAGAATTATACCGATATTTTGTTAGATTCTCGTTTGTAGACCGGCAGGGGGTACCGTGGACAGGTGAGGTTAGCTTTTGGAGCGCTAGACGGAGGCGCACTATTCCATTCCATTACTCCCCCTAAAAATTCACAGGGAGCCGCTAGATTCAGGTGGCGCCAGACCACGGCATGTGGAAATCATTGCTGAAGATCTATGTTCAGCAGCCATATTTTGAGATAGGCGTGCGCTTGACAACAATCATGCCTAGTACAGACCAATGATGAGGTTGAAACGCGCTTGCCTAGAAGTGCTTATTCACCCTTGCCTTGAAGGTACCTAAGTTATACCTGGCAGGAACTACGTGGGTGGTTTGGATCAGAAACGTCGACCAATAACGTTACGTGCGAGTAGAATGCAGCCCTATTCTTAAAATTTGTGACTATCAAAAAATTAAAGCCATATACAACATAATATATTTTTTATCCCTTGAAGGTTTGCTATGAAAAGTTATTTTTATTGACATAGCAAACTTTCAATGGATAATAATATATCGCCACTGAGAGAATGGAGGGGGGCAGTGGACATCTATCGGTTAACGACGACGAATTCCTTCATTCCATGAAAAACTCCATTCTTAAAATAGTAAGAATGCTAAGGCAAGTCCTTGAGTACCAAAGGGCCTAACAAAACCAATAGAATTGTAAATAAGACGATTTTCATGTTTTATTGATGGTAAACAGCTGTGAGCAATCAATGGTGAACGGTATAACGTGAATTTTATCGGAACGCATTACAATTTCATGAACGGCTCTTAAATAATCGGGAAGTCGATTTTATTACGAGCTTTATTATTTTAAACAGAGCATTCGGTATTTTGGTGACAGAAGGCATAATTGAAATCAATTCATCTGTATATTTTAAGCCTATTGACATACGATTAATTAATTACCGTTGGGAAATACGTCTATTAGTGTGAATACAAAGGGGACAAACCAAAGCTCTTAGGGATTCTAGACCCTAGAGCCGTGTGACACAGAATACTAAGTAATACAATGTACGTGTAGGTAAGTAATTGATTAAACTCCATTTACACTCTAGAGTCTAGGTAAACATCGTTGACCCAAGTCTAAAATTAGTTGAGATGTCTGATTTGATTTACAAATGAGACAAAAATGTCCTTTTCTGCGCACACTAGTGCGACAGAACAAGATTCCGTACCTCATTGCCGTGGACGTTTCGCACAGACCCCATGTCCTACCCAGTCCTAGTCTGCAGAGCTATTGGTGGGCGCAACACACATCCGTAGCTTAGCAACAGTGGCATATTTCCGCATGGAAAGGCTGCTTTATACTACACTCTGTAAACTACTGGGACCAGATATTATTATTGTGACAAAATAGCGTAAGTTCCACATTGCAGGAGTATGAAAATTTGTCCTGTCACGCTAGTGTGTGCGTCTCCATATAAAAGTGATCTTTTTGTCTCTAGGAGTAGTACTCGAGCTTTGAAGGATTTTTTAAATTCAGGTAGGCATGCTTTTACCTTTGTGAATTGTTTTTCTGTGAATTTATCTGATTGTGAGAGATATAATTCTATTCTACCACCAAGACGTCAGCAATATAATAGAATATGAGAAATTTAGTTAAGACAAAGACCTGTCAGTAAAAACTGAACGACTGACTTGCTTGAATTGTGGAGGCATTCAAAAGAGATGACTAATAGCAGATTTACATTAAAGCCGTATCACATTATTCCATTAGCGTTCCAGTTAAATCCGATCTAATGGTGGAATATGCGAACATTGCTTTGATGACCTCCTTGGCGCATATTATAACTGCCATACCCAAAACACGTTAAGCCGCTAATCACTATATCATCACTAGGTGAGACAGTCACCAGTCAATAGTCGCAGTCAAAATTGTAACTTGTAGTGTAGTGATCCAGTGAGAAATTCAGGCCAATAAAATAGTCTGCAAATACTGTAAATGCTTGTGCGTGAATTGGCAATGGGACAAAGTGAGCCTCCGGTCACAAAATTAAGACAAGGCATAGAGGTGGTTAGAAGCAAAAGCTTATCGTAGTGTAAAATAGTAGTAGTGTTATCGTGAGTGTGTGTGTCTGCTGAAACATCAGGGTGAATTAATGTAGAAATAAATGTGTTTTCTAAAAGTTTAACAATTTGGTTTGTGTTACTGGACTTAACATTTCGAATCACTGGAATAATGTGAACCGGCAAAAACGCTCGTCAGCCCTTATGCTCTAATTCACATAATTAAGTGTATAGTTTCTTTCAAGAAGGCAATCAATCAAATTTAAATGATATCAACGCTGAGACTGGTCGAATGATAAATTAACTTTAATAGATTCAGTCGCCCCTTCATTTGACTAAACCAATTTTATGTGAACGATGGCATGAATTCATTCCATTTAATGTTCATTCGATCGGAAAGGTTGTAAAAGATAAAGTAATAGGAGCATAAAGTTAATAATTGAAATAATTAATGTCAAGTAATGTTCATGTTAATGTTCCCGAATCAGAATATTGTTTGGTTAAAATGATCATAAAACTGTACTTTTATGGTGACTTTAACTAATTCGTTAATGGTATGGGCCAAGGCGTTCTATCATTAAATACGTTTAGGTTTTCATAACCGAGGGCGTAGAGGGTTCAGAAATAGAGATGGTAATTTTACAGCTGCATCTGGGTATTTGACAACAAATCAAATCAGCAACTTTTTTCAAACGTCTAATATCGCGCTTAGTATGGGATGTTGAATAAAATACTGAAATGTGACGTCATGGTAAAATGGTTTTCAAACTAATAAGACTAGCAAGGGACGTGGATATTACGACTTTTGGAATAAATCACTACAAAATATTTATTTTAATAGTAATTTTCAAGTAGCCAATTGCGACACCGCTTTTTTGCGGTTTATTCATTATACGGTACATTCACGCGTAGCACTTTAATATTTTTGAATTCCTACAAAAACAAACAGTATGTAATAATTGCTCTTAGTATTTGTAGAAATTGGATTCAAGGAATTTAACCCCAAGCCGCTCAACTGTTAATTATTATCAGTTGAGTTGCTCAGGCTTCTCTATTTTCATGTTTTAATCTTCCTACTACATTTCATGCCTACTTATTTCTACTTTTATTCACCGTCCACCAAGTCATTGGGGTGAAAAAGAGACGTAGATGGGTGTTACGACATAGTTGTAATATTTATGGCACTCCTATCTTCAACTTCCATCTATCATAACTTCCATCGCCTAAAGCAGTATTTTCAAAATGATAGTTTAATGTCACGTACCTTGACGTCCCTATAATAAGTATTTTCTTAAACACGAATGTCAACAATATTGAAACAATACGGCTTTAACTGATGGTAGTCTGGTCCCTGGTGTCTTCTGGCGCAAGCTTAACTAAAAATAAACGCATTAACATCAAGTGCAGCGCTAAATGATTGTGCCGCATATTTTGATCCACGCGTCAGTTAAAACAGCGATAACAAATTATATGGTTTGCATATTGGTTGCATCAAGTGCATTGTTTGATTCACTTAACTTTCAATTCAAAGAATTTAACCCACGCCTTAGTTATTATAGAATACAATTTTAGACAAAATTCATAATTATTGGTGGATATGGAACCGAATCGCTTTTCAATTCAAAAATTCTCAATCAAGAAATGTGTAACGTGTTACCCGTTAAAACTCAAGTATTACATGATTAATAACTCAAGTATTAGATAGTGTTTTTTATGTAATATAACCGCGGTAATGTTCTCCTGGCTGAATGAAAAAGAAAAGAACATGATTACCTATATATTACATACTTATAACATTGTTTATATCAGCATCGTATACATATCCATACTAATATTATAAATGAGAAAGTGTGTATACCTGGTATGTTTTCAGTACCAATCTTTTCAACCGATTTTGATGAAATTTGGTACATAGATAGGTTGCATCCCGGGCACGGACATAATCTACTTTTAATCCCGGAAAATTAAGATCTTGCGTGAAACCAAAAATCCACGCGGACCTAGTTGCGGGAATCATCTAGTATCTAAGTTATTCAACAATGCACGATACGAACGAATATTATTAATAATAATTGTATTTTGATTATGTCCTAGTATGTTTTAATTGAATGTTCCAAGGTTCCTAGATGCTCTATTTGATAGAGCGTTGCATTTAATAATAACAGCTATTCTTGCCTGGTTAAAATTAACTTCATACCAATGTATGATTTTAACTCCCTATACTAGAGATGACCTACTAAATATAAAAAGTATACATTTAATTTTAAATAAATGGTCCAGAACATGAAAAGCGAGAACCAAAATAATCAATCAATCATATTTTATTAAATTTAGGTACACTATTGGTACACCTAATGACGTCCATTACTTACATAATATAAAACATGATGGTGATAATTAGTTACGGCATCTTAAAACTTAAGCTACGAGGGTAATATAATTATAAATCCATACTTAATATGCGAAAGTTTGTCTGTCTGTCTGCTAGGTTTTCACGGCTCATCTTTTCAACCGATTTTGATGCAACTTGGTAAAGAGGTTTGTTTCGCACGGCCTTAAGGACTTCAGGCTACTTTTTATCCAGGAAAATTTAGAATTCCGGCGGGAATAAAAATTCTTAATTGGCGCGGACGAAGTCGCGAGCATTGTCTAGTAACATATAGAGCTTCGTGTAGTAATATATAAATACTCTCGATAGATACCTTATTAATTAGGTTTAATTTTAAATTCATAATGAGGTTATTTCATAATTTTAAAAAAATTCCTTTACAAAATATATATTTTTTTAGCAATTGGTGTGACTACTGAACCCAGCCCTGTGTTCTTATGTCAGCAGTTATTAATGTATATATTTAACATGGAAACTATATATTTAAATGTTATATTTATTTATTTTATTATATTTAAATGGCTTAAGTAACGGAACTCTAGAAGCATATCTAGAAGTGATTATTCAATACTATTATTGTTATATCGTTTGAATATCAATACGATTACTATGTTGTGACATAAAGGCATCAACATATTGTACATATTATTATAACGCAGCCCAACGCTACGCAATGTTCGTATTGTATGTATAGATTAATCTATACAATATACAATACATTGTCACTTTTGTAAGATTGATTTTGACTCAACATATTATAAATATGTGTTCAGATTTAATCATTTAATCGGGCCAAGCGACTAAAATACTTATTGAAGTGAAAATTTCTTTAGCAGCGTTGAGCACTTTTTGGTAGGGGGTAAAAATGTGGATTCACGTGACCGACATGCTCGCGAACAGCGACATGATCGCCTTGTTACGAAGACAAAAGGTCTTAAATACTACATAAATACTAAATAACTAAATAATAAAATAATAAATAATAACAATAATATTAAATACTAATACTACATTCGAAATTAAACTTTAATGCTAAGTGTGTTTAGTGTTAAGGTTTATACTTATTTTAATAAAAAGAATTAAAAAAAAATCGTTTTCACTTCTATCGGCAATCGGCATGATGACTGATTTTGAAAAATGGTCACATTATGTTCGGAAGTATCTACTATTTCGAAAAAAAATATTATTTCAGCAGAAAAATTAGGTTTGCTAGATAAAATTGGCATTTGAAAATTAAATTTTAAAATTCGCGCGAAAACGCTCGCGAGTGTCATGGCGTCGTTTGTGACGTCACTATTGTTTTTACCAATGCACTCTGTGCAGTGTGCAGTAAACAATAGTGTGATTGTCAAAGCTCGAAACAAACAATTGTGACGTCATTCGCTTCTTTTCGTTTAATCCAATATGGCGGATTGATGTATTTTATAGTTCTATTTTATCAAAATAAATAGCAATCTCACTCGAAATAGAAAAATAAATATGTTTTTTATAATCCATGAATCCTATTTCATTAGATAAATTCATAATTTCGTTGATTCTTGGTTACTATCATCATGCCCATTGCAAATCTTGCCAACTTTTTTACCATAGAGACAATTAATGAAGCCTGATTTTTTTTAATTTTCGCCCGCTAACTATGTACCTATGCTGTTTCCGTATCCAAATCGGATTTGGAGCGCATTTTTTTATTCTACTATACGTTAGCACTTGACTGCGAGCTAAATCGTTTAACGGTACGTCTTGTGGTACCTAGTCATGACCGAAGCCTCCTACCAGGCCAGACCAGGGAAAATTCAGAAATACAAATTCCCGAACTGACCCAGCCGGGGATCGAACACAGGGCCACAAAGGTCCCACTATAAGAACAGCGCTCACCAATGCACCAGGGATGTCGTCAATATCATGTGTGAATCGGCTTTTAATCCCTAGGTCACTGTCACCTATAAAAATAATGAAACGCATTGCCGGAAATCGTAAAACGGTAGCGTTGTATCAATAGTTTGTGTAGAATTAACGGTTAAAACTGTAGCTCGATTTGTATGCAGAAGCGATATATTATCTTATTAGTTTTATCAGAATATGAATTGTCTAATTATCGAATGGTCGCAACCTGTAGCGAGATACGAATATCAATCAGTCAGATTACAGTAAGTAGTAAATGCAAGGGAAACCGGTTTGAAAATCTTCAAAAAAGGCAATCTTGCACCGAACATTAACGACTTGCCCAGTGCAGTTAGTACAGTAAAGCTGGCACACTTTGAATTAGTTAATATAATGAGTAAAGTTAATTTCAGGGTTGAACTGCAGAAAAGAATAGTAGAAAATTACATTTTAAAGTTTGGTGCCAGTTAACCTAAAGAGAGTAAAATATTAAAGACTACCTGATGCCCGCGAATTCGCCCGTGTGGTTTAAAATTTTTGATTCCCGCGGAAACTCCTTGATTTTCCGAGATAAAAAGTAGCCTATGACACTCTCCAGGTTCTCAACTATACCCAAGCCAAAATCACGTCGATCCGTTGCTCCGTTGCGGCGTGATTGAAGGACAAACCAACAAACCAACAAACCAATAAACCAACAAATAAACACACTTTCGCATTTCTAATATACTAGCTAAGGCCAACGACTTCGTTCGCGTGGATTGAGGTTTTTCGGTTCCCGCAGGAACTCTTTAATTTTCCGGGATAAAAGTGGCCTATGTGTTATTTTAGACTATAATCTATCTCTGTGCCAAATTCCATCCAGATCCATTTGTCCTATCAGGCGTGATTGAATAACAGACATCCATTTGAGGTTTTTTGGTTTCCATGGGAACTCTTTATTATTCTATAATCTACCTTTGTGCCAAATTTCATCCAGATCCGTTCAGCCGTTCGAGCGTGTTTGAGTAACAAACATTCATCCATACATCCATCCAAACTTTCGCATTTATTATGTTTATTTGATTATTTGATTTGATTATAGTATATAAGTATGACTAGCTAATGCCCACGACTTCATCCGTGTGGATTGAGGTTGTAAGATCCCCGCGGGAACTCCTTAATTTTCCAGGATAAAAAATAGCCTATGTGTTATTTCAGACTATAAAATATCTCTGTGCCAAATTTCATCCAGATCCGTTCAGCGTTTGGGGCGTGATAGAGTAACAAAAATCCATCCATATATCCATACATCCATCCATCCAAACTTTCGCATTTATAGTATAACTATAGACTATAGATAAGTACATAAATACCTATACAGTGGATGACTGATACTATAATAATTATTATAGTCAGTCTTGAAAAGTTAACCACAAATAAACCTCTACTTGTCTTATATTTATCTTTTGGTAGGTTCTAGCTAGCATTCATTCATTTCATTTAAAGAACTAAGCGGTCTTGACACACCTTGTTTCTGGATAAGACACAATAAGACCAAAATCACGAACGTAGCAAGTTTATTTTAATCCGTAGCAAATACTATCTGCGTTCCTAATACTCCTAGACATAAAATGAACGATTAGAATTGATCCGACACGACGCAGGCAGTAATTGTGTCAACACTGTGCCTTTCATAATAATTACAGGCTGTTCTATAGTAGTATAAAGGTTTGCGCTCACTTTCGACGAAATTCCTACTATCGGTCTAAATACTAAGGTAAAAACAATATTTTGAAACGTAATGAATCATTATTAAATAATCTATAGCAATCTGTACCAGCTGAACTACCGTGAACCATACCACAACGAAGCTTTCGGGTTGTATTAATGTGGTCTAGCTAATAATTGACCTCATCATCATACAGCCTGTTGCATACCACTGCGATCTTCACTCCAACGCCATTTACTTTTGCTCTCAGATGTGTCTACTTCTTTGCCGCTGCTTTTTAGATTTCTGTGAACCATGCAGGTGCTCGCTAAAAGGAAGTAGAAAAACCAAAATCATATTAATATTAGAGAGAAAAAGCATATACGTTTGAACGAGTATTATATCATAATTGTTTGTTAAGTGCAAGCCGTTTATAATGTTCAGTATCATATTAGTTATTAATCATTGGGCTATGTGTTGTGGGCGGTGACTCTAAATCGATTAGTATTAACACCTCGTGATATTAACAAGAATCGTGTCCATATAATGGCCTCATGCCAACAATCTCGATGATACACTGGTATTACTTAATACCAATAGTGTTTCGAAATGTACCTATAGGTATATGGAAAATTCATGAGCTTTTAGTAGCAATAGAAATGGTGAAAAAGACGCTTCTTCATTGTTCAATGTTTTGCACAAGTAAATATTTCCCGACTAGCTGATGCCCGCGACATCAACCGCGTGGTTAAAATTTTATTGTAACGAAGTTCCTTATCGCGCGTTGCGAAAGGGTGCTAGACGGAAAAAATTAGGACCAAAAGTTGTAACGACACTTTTTATACGACTGCCTGAAAAAAGGAGTATATTGTTTTCAGGGTTCATGTATGTATGTATGTATGTATGTATGTATGTATGTATGTATGTATGTATGTATGTATGTATGTATGTATGTATGTATGTATGTATGTATGTATGTATGTATGTATATATGTATGTATGTATGTATGTATGTATGAGAGTTTGTATATTCCACCATAACTTCTATACGCCTGAGCCAATTTTGATAAATGAGGTATCGTTAGAATCTCTAGCTTATTCCGGGTGACATAGGCTAGTAAATTTTTTTTAAAAATTGATGGGGTGCCCATGTTCCCGCATGAAAGACCAAAATTGAAAAAAAAACATCGAATATAAGATTAACTATATAATCATCATCTAGAAAATGATGAGTAAATTCCAAATATATATAACACTATAGTTCAATATTTAGTGATTCACAAAAAAATATCATTTAATAAAAAATGTGAATAAGATTGCAAAGGCTATAATTATATGCAAATCGCTTCTTATGGAGGTAAACTCCAAAAATAATATGGCAGGGCAGTCGTATTTTTTAATTCGTTAAATTAATTTCACTCGCACGCCGCACGGCTTACAACTATATAAACGTATATAGTTGTAAGCCGTGCGGCGTGCGCGTGTTTCTCAGTCTGTCTCTCTCTCTCTCTCTCTCTCTCTCTCATAGAAAGCATGCCAGTTATTTTCGTTTCGTGTTTCTATTTCGCATTGAACAGTGTGGTGTCGCGACGATTATTTTTTATTAAATATTATATAAAAAGTATATAACTTATTACTTAAAATATAACTTTAAAAAGAAAATTATTACAATTCCTTCACTAACTAATCGAAAGAACTTCGTCTTGAGAGGTATCAAGAGACACCCGGTGTTCCTTGACACCTCTCAAGTTTTTTTTATATATTTTATTTTCCGGGATAAAAAGTAACCTGTTACCCTCCCTCAAATATGCCATACCCATGCGGAAATCAGGTTGATCCGTAGCTCTGTTGCGTCTTTTTGATATCTTATGGACTGAGGACAGTTAAGGCCTGGATCTCTCAAAGGCTGAGTAGGCTTATAAAACTGTTTAAGGCCTGGACACACCCAAAGCAGGACGATAACTGAACTGCATGATATTATTGCCTAACCCTCATGTTTTCAAGCTATAGAAGAACTACAAAAAATACGTAGACTCGGTTATAATAGGTACTCTTTTCCTTCTTCTCTCTTCCTAGTCCTCTAGAATATTCTAGTTATCTTTTTGGCAGATGAAAACCAAGCGCGAATGCGGGTCCTAAGCGGACCTAATGGCCGCTGATTGGCTGATACGCAGAATATTATACCTTGTGTGTTGTTGAGAGCTGCCAAAAAGACTGCACCAAGCACTTTTGAATTTGTCCCAAGTAGGTACAATCCATTTTCACTGTAGTGAAATAACAGACTTATTACCCCCAAGGACCACGATGGTGAACTATATACAACCATTCTCAACTTCACACCTTTTTTATAACCCCTGTAAACGTTTTCTGTGTACTTTCGAGCGGTTACATGGGAAATATTTAAAGCCAACGACCGCATACCTCCTGTTATCATAGTTTATTTCGCACGGTTTCCAAACTGTGCAAGCATGTGGCCAGCATTGTTTGACCTCCCTAGTTCCATGTACGATCTACAAAAGCAGGCTTAATAGAGTAAGCTTGGTGCCAAGTAAGGTTGGACACTAGTTAGCTTGTAGGGTAAGGAAGTACATCTTTACGATCCTTGAGGCGACCGCAGCGTCCGTAAACATATTTGATGCTCGATTTTACGTATACCCATACAATATAGTTTGGTTAATAATTTAATTTCAATCTTGCTTCAAGGGTTTCTATGTATAATAATATTAATATGAATAAAATAATATTTCAATTTTTGTTTAGTCCAGGGAAACTTTAAGAAATTAAGCCAAACTCTTAGTAGAATAAATAATTAAAACACACCATGAGGAAAAGGAATAATTAGTATAGTTGAAAGTCATAAATAATAAACAAACATAATAAGTAACTAGCGAATGACCGCGACTTGTGGTTTGAGGTTTTTTGGTTCCCGCGGGAACTAGCCTATGTGCTATTCCAGACCAGAATCTATCTTTGTGCCAAATTTCAGCCAGATCCGTTAAGCCGTTGCGGCGTGATTGAGTAACAAACATCCATACATCCATACATCCATCCAAACTTTCGCATTTATAATATTAAGTATAAGTATAGATGTAAATTGCTTTGTTTTAAACTATATGATGTCAGTTGCACCGTCAATGTTAAATTGAAACACCACGAAAATACACTTCTGGTTGCACTAGTCCGGGATTTTCAGCTTTTTTGAATACTTTGTAATTGAATGACCTTAATTTTGGTAGTACTTAATGTTGCTACCATCTTAGCTTATTATTTGGAGAATAAGTTTAACTATAGCGTTATCGGACCCTTAGAAACATAAGTTTAAAGCTGAAGTTAACTCGCGATGTAAGAGTATCACAACCGTGAATGAACTAGAAGTTTAATTCGCTATAATCCGCTACAGTAGACAAATCTGTGTGGTACAGTGCGTGTCTTTCACCTGCAAAATATATATATTTAGCGGATTATAGCGAATTAAACTTCTAGTTCATTCACTATCATGGACTTCCGCAAAGTAACGCCTGCTTCTATTCAATATCACAACCGTATCGCAACATTGTTTGCTAGCACGTACCAATAAACTGTCTTTATTAAATTTAACTAGCATCAAGATTGTCAAAATGTCATGTTGCTGGGTTTGGGTCTATAGGGCCAAATTATGTATTCCGCGTACCAGCATTACATAACACATTCTTCAAAAGCAATCTACTATGTTTGTTGCAAGTTATATTGATAATGCGATAGTGTTTATTAAACCATTGTTTCGGTTTAGCAATATAGTAGCTAATAGTATGAATAGTCAGCTATATAGTAGCCAGGTCAAGTACAAAACTGAAAAATAAAACCGAAACGCTTTTGTTCTACTTTTCTGATACGAATTGCTGGGATGTATTTTCTGCCACTTTTAACTCCAGAAACTTCAAGGCAAGAGTGAAAAAGCAATTTCAGACTCGGGCAGCGAAGTGGACTATAGCCAACGCCTTCTCAATCTGAGAGGAGACTCGTGCTCAGTAATGGTAATTAAGTAGTATTGTTTTAATATTGTTAACGCTGTTGTTCCAAATCATAAACCTTATTTTAAAGAACGTCAAGGTAGGTACGTCATGGCAAATTAAAATTATAAAATAGTACTGCTTTAAGCAATGGTAGTAAGCGCACTGTACTTAACTGCTTTATGTATGCCAAAGCTTTAATACCACAACCACATTAATTTTACACAACTAAATTCCATACTTAATTCGAAACAATAAAACACCTCATAAAACACCAAGTTATTTTATAGCAGCCCTAGAATTTTATATCATATTTATAACCTCCAGAATAATTTCTTCCCTACTTTATGTTCACAAGAAAAGTTTACGAACACGCTCCCATAACGTTGATTGCCTAGAGCGATCCTCTGGGAACTCTTAACTTCTACGGAGTCATGGTAAGGAAGGATTACAACTGAGTATTAAATTAGGAATTAGAAGAATAATATTTTGAGCACAAAGACCCACTTGCACGAGTTTAAAACGCAAAACACACAGACAACAGGCGCGAGTCGAGTGCGCGGCGGGTTGTATTCCTTGCAGTGGCGTGCAGTTCATAGATGCATAAAAGCACTGCTTACCCAAATGGAAATTCGTCAATGTTCATTTTCATTATATCAGTCAGTAAAAAGGTATTCCGACTCACTAATGCCTACCCTAGCTAAGCCCTGTGCACGCCTCTGATTCCTTGTATTTACATGGACGACATCACACAGAACGCGGGTCGGGCGCGTGGCGGGTGACACTGTGTTATGTCGTCCATATAAATACAAGGAATACAACCTGCCGCACCTACCTTAAAAAAAATATTAAAATTTCTAAACCTGACCATTTCATGTCAACCCCGGAATAAACGTGTAAGCAATCATGTCAAAAAGTGACAACATCAAAATCAGTTTAAGCAGTGCTGTCCCAGACGGCCTAAGTTTATTGATTCAGCAGAGTAGGTATAGACCGCGCGCGAGCTCTGAGGAATCCTATGGAATGTTAAAGTAATGACCTAGAGTTGTTTAAAGTGCAAAACAATACTGCTATCGCAAAATTACACGCGTCAAGCTGGAAACTAGTGCTGGGAGCGAGCTGGATATGGAGCGACGATCGGGGGTGGCGTACAGCTGTCGTTTCTTCAGACCCCGATTCCTCGGAGCACGTGCGCAGACATATAGGTATAATATTTTTCTATGTAGAATTGACAGTAAACACTTATGAGCGTAGTGTTCTCAGAAGCGGGTTCATAAGTATAGCATGCCCGCAACTACATATGTTAGGTTGATTAAGTTTATTAAGGTCCAGAAAAAAATGAGGCCTTTCCCGGGATACAACCTATCTCTCAAAACAAAAAAAGCAGAAACCCTTGCGCATTCATATATGGATGCATTTATTATTTGAAAATTCAAAGCAAATCTCACTGCATCTATATGCAATATCATTATTTTTAATACATTATTTAAATATAAAAATTCACTGTTTAGTTTTGCAGTTTATCTTATGCAGTGCTAGGAAAAGCGCATCTTTTAAAATTTTGCATTTATTTTAAGCATAAAATTTCATATTCCCGTACAATTTAATACGTTGATACATTTGCAATTTTGTATTTAACATAATACTTTTGCGTAAAAACATGTTCTCCCTGGTTCCAAACAAGCAAACAAGCAAGCAAACAAAGGACTTGACCGGTGGAACTATGGCAGCTTGCCTAGGTGTCAAAAATCAATGTTCAGCAATGATTTCTTTATTATTGTAATTGTAATATTTCGCTGTTTTCAGATAAAAAAGTTTCAGGAGTCTGAAGGCTCGGAAAACTGCGAAAATGAACAAAAAAGTTTCACCAAAAGACTGCTTTCCCACACTAGATGGCGCTATTTATTGTGTTGAGCGAGTCTAAAAAAATATTTTTAAGTATTATTTCTTTATTATGGTAATTGTTATATTTTATAGTTTTCAAATAAAAAAGTTTCAGGAGTCTGAAGGCTCTGAACTGAGAAAATAAATAAAAAAAGTTTCACCAAAAACTGCTTTCCCACATTAGATGGCGCTATGTATTGTGGTGAGTCTAGAAAATATTTTTAAGTATTGCTCACTCACTACTTTGGTTAACAAGTTCAACTATTCGACCACAGATGGCAGCATATGCAATGTGAAAGGGCGTTCCTTTAAAGGCAGTATTTCAAAATGCTTTGTTCGATCTATTAGTTTGAGACTTGTCAAAAAATAAAAATAATTATAAACAAAACATACATTCCCTTTTCATTACTATTTAATTGATCAAAAATAAATCATTCATAATATAATGACTAAGGTACTTAAATGGTATTTATGTAGGGTTACAAGATTATTATTAGGCATGGATATAATGGAACGTCAAAATGAAGTAGTGCTTAAAGAGGAAAGCGGACGCTCAAGATTTAAACAATATACGTACTGTTTTTTTTGTCATTTGAACCCTGACCTTATTTGGAATAATAAATCCATAATAATTTCGTTTTGAATTTTTAAACCTTACTGTAAAAACGGAAATCCTGTGCATTGTCCCGAATCGGAGGGCAATTACTGGTCATGTCCTTTTGCTAATTTTTTCCTCGTAGCGTGTTGTAATTACACGTAGTTTTATATGCAAAAACTTGTTAAGTTGCAGATCTCGTGGCTGAAATGATAATAGCTACAGCTGTATGCATAGAAAGCTCCGTTTAGTACATCAAATTAAAGTAATTGCAAATGCAGTAACAAAAGACGTAACGCTAATTCACATAAACGAACCGTACACTGTGCATTCCTTGTTGCGCTTTTAAACGCAGTCGCAGTAATCTAAATTGTAATTAAGTAGCTACTGGTTTTAATTACACACCCTTTTGTGTGACGTTTGTTCCTGCTAGGTTAATTTTATTAAACTTATAACCATTGCAATTTATTTCTGACACGATTTCTGATGTGACGTGTCTGATACGAACCGTGTTACCTGCCACATATAACTTAAGTACCTTCAAGGCTAGAGTAAATAGGCATTTTCTAGGCAAGCGCGTTCCTGACATAGTAGTCCAGGCGTACTAAGTCCAGGCTTAGTCCAGGGGTAGTCCAGGCATACTTAGACCTCATTATTGCTTTGCACTAAGAATATCGCAATAAAAATAAAAATAATCTTGAATCAGTGTTTTGACTGCAGTACAGTGTGTTGAACTTTGTGAGCAATTCAGTGCAGAAACTGAATTTTCACCTTAAACTGGCAAAGTAAAACAATTACATCCTGGTGCCATTCTTGTGCAAATTGCATTACATTTATAATGTTGGCATTAATTATTATGCATATTAAGTCAATAATGCCTACAAAAGAGTTGAGTCATGATGTAAACAAGTTCTTGAACTATCCTGACTGATTCAGTTACTGTAATTATGTGAACTAGGCGACATGCTATGTATTAGATTAAACGTACTTACAAAAGCAGTGTCAAAAGACGTTATTATCGCAAATTCCTGGGATGTAACCGCAAATTGTATGCACTGATGCGTTTCGACAAAGTAGCAGCAATCTAAACTGATTACAGTTTAGATTTACGTGGCTGCTGGTGAAAATGCGAATTGCACACCCTTTGTGTGACGTTTGTCCCTGCTAGGTTGATTTTATTAGACCCATCGCAATTTCAATTTAGTAGTCAATCCAGTAGCATTCCATTCGAATCATTGCGAATCAGTTTTCGTTCTAGTCCATTCAGTGAGCATTTTAGTCAGTAACTGCATCTGAATGCTTAAACTAGTGTGACAGGAAAAGTTAAAAAAATAACAACATCCCGATGTCATTCTTGTGCTCAGTCCGTTAATATATGTCACTGTAAAATTGTAAATACCGTTAGAGTATAATCTATCTTCGCGAGATTGTAAACTGTCGAAAGATTATGACCCGTAACATACTGCTTACAATTTAATCCATTATTTTTCGGTAGATTATAACCTATTAGGTATATTAACCCGATAGAATCAAAGTGAATATTTATGTCTAACCCTATCCAAACCTAAGAAATAAAGAAGAGGAAGAACAAGAAAACGTAAACATAATAAATATTACAAAAATTTACACTCAGAACATTGAACGATTCACAATCTTTCGACAGTTTACAATCTCGTGAAGATAGATTATAATCTAACGGTATTTATAATTTTACGGTGACATATACATATCATATTGGCAAGTCAATGGAGTGCAGAACTATCCTGACTATAGGTATTATATTATGTATTATTTTAAAGCAGTGTATCCATCAAACGGTGACATAATGTATGCTTGTAAAAATAATTTGCTGTTTTCAAGACCTATAAGCAGAATTTGACGCATCTCAAAACACAATTTAAAAAAATATCTGCGTGTTTTTTTTTAAAACATACCTTTTAGTTTACCTTTAAAAGCAAGTTTTCTCCTTATTGTAACCAATAATTTTCTCTAGAAATATAAGATAAAATTTATATTTCTAAATGTCAGATTAATTTGTATTGAACTTTAAATATTTATTTTTTTACAAATGATTTCTTGCATTTTTTGCGACATGCGCTTTCACCCCCGCGCGCTTGTATTTTGATCTCGTGAGCTCACAGTGCCTTAATAAATGTTATTACACAGGCAGTGTCAAAAGACGTTCGTAACGGGAACACGTATAAACAAACCGCATACCTACTGTGCGCCTCCTGGTGACGCGTTTCAACACAGTCACAGCATTCTAATTTGTAATTACGTAGCTGCTGGTGAAAATGCAAATTACACACCCTTTTGTGTGACGTGTTTTCCTTGGACTAATTTGCTGACGTCCTGTAATTAAACTAGGTGTCAAACTAAGTAATTATTTTTCCGGTGTTGGATTTGCTGGCGGCATCATTAATGCTACTGCAGTTTACCAAAATACGGCGATGTAGGACAGAATTCAGAGAAAATCATATTACAATTTCAAAAGACCTTGCCAGCGAATATTCGCATGGACGAACCCCGTCCGATCATGTCCATTCCCAGTTTTAACCTGGCCACAGCAATCAAACTTGTAATTGAAGCGAGACACAGCAAATAAACGTGCTTTCAGGTGACAAAATGTGAGAAAACGACTCTGAGGCTCGGCGGTGATTAGTGAATAAACATCGTTCCTAAATATTAATGTTTTATGCTTAGTGAAACTCGTATTAATATCGGACGGATGGTGGATTTATTTCAAACTAACTGAAAGATTAATTTTAATATTGGAACAATGTGGTGGAATGGTGGCATGAGTCTTTTTAACAAAGAAGTATTGCTATACATGCCGGGTATTAGCCAGTAAAGTCAATACGAGTAGGTATGCCTAGTACACATGTGTCTATTTTTACATTTAATAAATTATCTGCTCAAGTAGAAGATAAGAAAAGCTTTTCTTGCTACAATGCAGGCTCATATTATTCGTCTGCGACAAAAGTTAGACCAGTCTAAATACAACGTAATATTTATATAAATATCTTTACCGCTTTCGATCGACTGTACATTTGAAAACACAGTCTAATTGCAACAGGGATCAGAACAGCCTGGGCGTAGCGAAATCACGAGTGCAGTCACAAAAGACGTTACGGACGCAAATTCGCATAAACGAAGCCCATTTGGCGCGCTCGCCCGTGACACGTTTCAACGTGGCCACAGCAATCAAAGTTGTAATTAGCAGCTAGTGAAACAGCAAATTAAATGTCCTTTCATGTGACACATTTACGTGAGACTCGTTCCGAGGCGGGGGTGCTATTTGGTAACTGGGCCCAATTGGGCGACGAAACTAATTACATACAGTCTAACTGATCTAGAATTTTAACGAGTGGAATAAATGGAACTTTAAAGGCGACAACATGGGAATTACGAAATAGGGCGCTCTTCCGTTTAGTCTGAGTTTTGTAGAGTTTATAATACTCTGAATATATATTCAACTAAATTGAGCTAGTGGAAACGTGGTTAACGCGAGTAAGTAGATAATAAGCCATAGATGCCAGCAACCCAATGCTTTATTACCAAATGGGAAAGAAATTCACTCACTTTCTTGATCATGCTGCCGGAGAAGTATTTAGGAAGATATTTATAGCATTGCGAAATGCATAATTAGGAGCTTAAGGTCTTCTTATTTCTGTACCTAAATTGTTAAAATATGGTATTTCTGTGGGAGTTCACCGTAATTTCAGAACTTTGTTTTAAAAAATTAATCGTGGGTGTTAAGTATAGGTTTAATACTTTTTGTACCTACTTACCCGTACAAAAGCAATATAAACTTATAGATATAAAATTATAGCGTAGAAAAGAATTATACAAGCGCCAGAATTACAAATATTGATTCGGGTTTTCCGAAATATATTTATGCAAAAATATTGTATTATACTTTTTGTTTCGTTTATTTAGTTTATCAAAATTACATCAACCTGTCAAACAAATAAAGCAAAAGCATGTGATAAATAATAGATCATTCTTTTTATTAATCACATGGATGGCTCAGAATCAGATGGATAAAATACGAGTGCTCTGAAATACGAGTGTTCCAAAATATGATTTAGGCGTAACTCTTTTCTTACTGATCTAAAGAGAATCTTGATGTCAAATTAATAGGGGAAAAAATATCGAACATTTAGAGAATAATAGTTATCATTACGTATTTTGTCGTAAACATTAGTGCGGTCATGTGACATGATCGAATTTAGTTTCTGAAGCACCGAAATTCGGAAAATCGAAACCAATTTCGGTAAACGCTTTGTTTAGTGTTGACGAGTATTGGTTTTATGTATTGCGGACTGTAATTAAGCAGATAATTAAGCAATCATTGGTGAAACGAGAGGCGGCTGTCCTGTGGTACGTTGTGGTTCAAACAGTTAATACGATTCTGTCGATGGTGTCGGTGATACAAGGAATAAATTACTTTTGTGTTAATTAAGATTGGATTGTTTACTCTATAGATAGTGTTGTAATATTTTGTTTTGTTGCGGTTGACCACTTTGCTCTCCCGACAATCTTTTAATTTCCCAGAATAAATAAATAATTTTTTAATGAGAATGTAGGTGATATAAAGATGACATGATTACAGTTTGAATGCCACATTCTACCAATCAATGGTGTATGAATATTTGGTAAAAATCATCAAAATAGTATTACAGCTAAACAAGTCATAATTAAAAAAAATAAAAAGCACGACTGCCCTGCCAAAAAACGAACTAAAAAGTTAAAAATCTAAAATAATCTAGTTAAATTATAATTTTATTTACATTATTATTAAATGATATTTTTTAATACATTACTGCATATTGAACGGTAGTGTTTTATATTTTTGGAATTTACTCATCATTTTCTAAATGATGATTATATATCAACTTTAGTCTTTAATGCGGGACCATGGTCACCATATCAATTTTCTTTAATTTTGCTAGCCTATGTCACCCGGAATAAGCTAGGGTTTCTAACGATACCTCATTTATCAAAATCGGTTCAGGCGTATAGAAGTTATAGTGGAATATACAAACTCACATACATACATGACCCTGAAAACAATATACTCTTTTTCAGGTAGTCGTATAAAAAGAAAATTAGCAAATTAAATGAAAAGGTCATACAAAATTACAATTAAAAACGAAAAACAGTAATAAATATAATAATATGTTAATAGCACATAATTACAATTACATGTCAGATTCCATATAAGCGGAGATACATAGTTATTGCACTATAAAACCATAAAAAAAGTCAAGTAAGGAAGAAAGTCTCCCGAAAATATTGCCACGTCCAAACTGTACGCAGGCTATCAGATAACGAAGCTCAAGGTTGCGCAGTTAGTGTTTTACGGTATAATTCGATTGATCTAATATATATATAAAATCGTTAAGGGATCAACGTATAGCCTAAACCGCTGGGGTTATTAACTTGAAATTTTGACAGTAGGTTCCTTTTGTGACGTAAGCACTCACTAAGGAAGGATTTTTCAAAATTCCACCCCTAAGGGAGTGAAATAGGGGGTGAAAGTTTATATGAAAGTCCGTCATTTCTCAAGTTATATCCATGAAACTTGGTATACGAGCTACTGGTTGAAAATGAAGAAATACGTGTTTCATAGTTTTTTAAAATTCTATCCCCGAAGGGTTGAAATAGGGGATGAGAGGTTGCATGAAAGTCCTTCATTTCTCAAGATATTCTCAAGTTATATAAACGAAACTTGGTATTTTGGCTTTCGATAAAAATTTAAGAATTACGTGTGTCGCAGTTTTTCAAAATTCAACCCCTAAAGTGGTAAAATAGGGGTTAAATTTTTTTATGACAGCTATAACCATGAAACTTGGTATATGATCTGCCAGTTAAAAATCAAGAAATACGTATTTCACAGTTTTTGAAAATTCGACCCCCAAAGGGGTGAAATAGGGGATGAAAGTTGGTATGAAATGCCTTCATTTCTCAAGATTTCATTTTACAAGTTATATCAACGAAACTTGGTATTTTGGCTTACGGTAAAAAATAAAGAAGTACGTGTGTCACAGTTTTTCAAAATTTTACCCCCAAAGAGTTAAAATAGGGGTTGAAATTTTGTATGAATATCCTTCATTTCTCAAGATATTGCTCAAGTTACATCTACGAAGCTTAGTGTTTCGGCTTTTGGTAAAAAATTAAGAAGCACGTATGTCACAGTTTTTCAAAATTCAACCCCCGAAAGGGTTAGTTGAGTTGAAAGTTTGTATGAAAGTCCTTCATTTCTCAAGTTGTAGCCATGAAACTTGGTACATAAACTGCGAATTGAAAATTCGTGTTTCACAGTTTTTGAAAATTCGATCCCTAAAGGGATGAAATAGGGGATGAAATTTGGTATGTAGGGCCTTCATTTCTCAAGATATTGCTCAAGATAAATCAAAAAAGCTTAGTTTTTCGGCTTTTGGTAAAAAATAAAGAAATACGTGTTTCACAGTTTTTGAAAATTCAACCCCCAAAAGGGTAAAATAGGGGTTGAAAATTTGTTTGAAAGTCCTTCATTTCTCAAGTTATAGCCATGAAACTTGGTATATAAATAGCGGGTTAAAAATGGAGAAATACGTGTTTCACTATTTTTGAAAATTCTTTCCTTAAAGGGGTGAAATAGGGGATGAAAGTTGGTACTTAAGGCCTTCATTTCACAGGATATTGTTCAATTTATATCAACGAAGCTTAGTGTTTTGGCTTTTGGAAAAAAATAAAGAAGTACGTGTGTCATAGTTTTTCAAAATTCAACCCCCAAAAGGGTAAAATAGGGGTTGAAAGTTTTTAATGAAAGTTCTTCATTTCTCAAGTTATAGCCATGAAACTTGGTACATAAACTGCGAGTTAAAAAAGAAGAAATACATGTATCACAATTTTTCAAAATTCAACCCGTAAAATGGTATAATAGGGGTTGAATATTTGTATATGAAAATCCTTCATTTCTCAAAATATTGCTCAAGTTATATCAACGAAGCTTAGTGTTTTGACTTTTTGACTTAAAAAATAAAGAAGTACGTGTCTCACAGTTCTTCAAAATTCAACTACCAAAAGGGTAAAATAGGGGTTGAAAGTTTGTAAGAAAGTCTGTCATTAATTTTTAAGTTAGAGCCATTAAACTAGGTATTTTTTGGTAACTTGGTTGGGTTTTTTGGAATTTTGGCTTGAAATGGAGAAATACCTGATTCACATTTTTTTGTAAATTTTATCCCTAAGGACGTGTAATAGATATTTAGTCCTCCAATCACGCCGCAACAGATTAACGTATTTTTTTGCATGGGTATAGTTGAGGATCTGGACCATGGCAAAGGCTACTTTTCATCCCGGAAAATAATGAAGTGCTGTGGGAATTGAAAAAAAACTTATGAGACACGAACGAGTGTCGCTGAACGGATTGCGGATCTACGATAGATCGTAGTCTGAAATAACTCGTAGGCTTCTTTTTATCCCGAAAAATTTAAGAAGTCCCGCGGGAACCAAAATACCTCAAATGAATGTTTGTTACTCACGCCAAATCACGCCAGAACGGCTGAACGGATCTGAATGAACTTTGATACAGAGATAGATTATAGTCTGGAATAGCCAACAACACATAGGCTACTTTATATCCCGTATAATTAAAAACAATTCAATCCACGCGGACGAAGTCACGGGCATCAGCTAGTAAATCTATAAAAACCCTGTAGCTAATGCTTTGGACTCTGGAGTAACATTTATCTGGGTATATGGGAAAGTTTTTGTCCCGATACATGTCGATGAGGATTAAAGATTTTATTGTGACTAACGCTGAATGTACTAATTATTAATTATTTTGATTGACAGATTGATTTTCCACCACGTGGACGGATGATCTCAACTAAGTACCTAGTTGAGAGCTACTGGAACCAAGCGTCACAACTCACAAGACCGTGTTCTGTGGAGATCAATGCAGGAAAGATTTGCCCAGCAGTGGACGTCAACGACGACGAAGATTGAATTTATCTGAACGACCTGTTTGTCAATACTTGAACATTGAAAGTTAGTGGTTTGACGAGTGTTGAAGATATTTATCGCATTCGAATACGTTTTGCCCAGTAGTCTAAGCACAATTATGTACGTGTCTAAATTGACAGCAAAATTTTGATATCTTGTCTTTTTAATTAGAAATATCTGCCGTATTACAAATCAACTTAATCAAGATCAAATGAGACTTTTCGCTTTGGGTCGGAATTATACCTCTATGGATCGGAATAATAAAATGATTTGAATTGTTGGGGGGTTACATATTACGAACTGATCTCGCGACTTCGTCCGCGTGGATTGAGGTTTTTTGGTTCCCGTAGGAAATCTTTAATTTTCTGGGAAAAAGTTACTTATGTGTTATTCCAGACTACAATCTATCTTTGTGCCAAATTTCATCCAGATCTGTTTAGCCGACATCCATCCATCCATCCAAACTTATTATATTAAGTATCGTTACGTAAAACTACTCGTAACATTAATTATTATATTTCGCTAAGTGATGACTTATTAGACGAAACTTTGGCTTCCTTTTCGGAGGGCTGGGGTTCGACCCCTGGGCACGAATCTCCTACTTTGCAAAACACGCATAGCTTTATATGCATTTAATAATACTTTCCTTTAGCAGTCAATGAATTATCGTATGAAACTTGAGTGACTGAAGTGTGGACTTTTAGATGCCACTTAGTCTAAAATACACACAGTCATTTTCACCTGCACCATTTTAGTGGCCAGGAACCCTTACGGTCACAATATGCGATTTCTTTGCGAAAAAGTCACTGGTATGAGCAAGTTTCACAAAGAAACCCGTTAAGTGAATACAATTCTATCGAAGCGATTACACAGTAGTTATTTATAGAAAAAAAATCAAACATCATTATGTATCGGTGGCCTTTATAGCATCTGGCTTACTGACCCGCAGGTCGCTCCGAGCCCTACTCCGTATACACGTATTGCATACATACATTCTGTGTTGTACAAACAAGACTTGCTACGGCGATGTTTACGCTTCTCCTTCAATAAACTAGCTCTTTGACGCGAAAGAAACATGATTGTAAATAACCATTGATCTTCTAAATCCATACGATCTTCTATCTACCTATATACTCGTATATATAAAAGCGAAAGGTCATCACAATATCTCAGGACCTATAAAGCATACAAACTTGAAATTTGGAAAGTAGGTTTCTTCTATGGTGTAGACATCCGCTTAGAAACGGTTTTGCGAAAATTCGCCCATAAGGGGTTGAAAGGGGGGTAGGAAGTTTATATGAAAGTCCTTTATTTTCGAAG
Source organism: Erebia palarica (assembly GCA_964035005.1). Classification (NCBI taxonomy): domain Eukaryota; kingdom Metazoa; phylum Arthropoda; class Insecta; order Lepidoptera; family Nymphalidae; genus Erebia; species Erebia palarica. The sequence continues at coordinate 11,739,892 of OZ035987.1, read as the reverse complement.
TCACATACATGAAAATTAGCAATTAAGTTATTAGTTGTAAATAAATAATAATAACCTGTATAAGCCATTTTACGAAAATCTACCCCGAAAGGGGTGAAATGGGAGTTGGAAGCTTGCATAAAGGCTCACAAGTTTTTGAAGTTAGAGACTTAAAATCGGGATTTATTTAATAAGTTTTTAACTTTTAAGTTATAATAAACTGTTTATACAATTTTAGAAAAATCTACCCCACAGAGGGTGAAATGGGGGTTGTCCTGTGTTTTTGAAGTTAGAGACTTGAAAATCGGGATTTCGGTTATTCGATTTAAATAATAATAACCTGTTTATGAAATTGTACGAAAATCTACCCCACAGAGGAAGAAAAGAGGGTTGAAAATTTGTATGCAAGACCTATGTTTTTGTAGTTAGAGACTTGAAAATCAGGATTAAGGTTATTAGTTTTAAGTAATAATAAACTGTATAAACAATAAAGAGTTCCCGCGGAAATCAAAAAATCATAATCGGATCGGGCTGAAATTTGGCATGCAGTTTATGACGTAGGCATCCGCTATGAAAGGGTTTTTGAAAATTGTATGGAAATCGCATTTAACGTGAGCGAAGCCGCGGGCAAAAGCTAGTGAATGAATAGAAATAATTATAATGCTATAAATCAAATTGTGACTTGTGTCATGTATGACATATCAGAAATAGAATACTATTAATAATTATAATGAAAGCTATAAAATATCTTGATAAAGTATAATATGTCATTTCACTTTAAGCACTGATCTATAAATATTCTCATTGCACAATGAAAAAGTTGAGTCTAGGATGTGTGGAAACTTTTTTGAGCACATAATTTGGTCCCTATCTTTAGGTTTCTATATCAATGGTTCAAATACAACAATTCAAAGCACAAGTCACCTTGCCACAAAGGGCCTTCAATGGAGCGCATTTCAAAATCCCCTAAAATAAAACAAAAGGCAGCCGAAAGAGGAGAGAAACTTTTTCAATATCCCCTTATAACAATAGCCCACTTTTTTATTCCTATCCAATCCTTAGTCGCACCCGTTATAACAAAGATATACAGGCTGATTATAAAATATGCCTGTAATATATGGGCCGCATTCAAAAATGGAATTGGGCGAAAATAAAACCACAATGCATTTTTCATTTCCTCGGTCCATACACGCACGCATTTACGCACACTAAACGACAGTACGAAAATACTCTGTGTGTATCGTCCCATATTCTAGCTCATCTCGCTGGGTTCACTATGTTGCCTCCAGGGGAAATAGTGTCTAATCGTGCCGGGTGAAAGTCGCTTTTCCTATATGGTCACAGGGCGTTGGAAGGGCGTCGCGTAAGCTACGGGCCACGTGCACCTCCACAACTTGCGCTTAGTTCTTCACGAACAGTGTGGGAGGTTAGTACGCTACATGATTAATATGTTCCTCCAATGTCATGCGCTTTAGCGCTCGCGAAAAAGCGTTTTCGCTGACGGCCCGCGGGTGTGTTTCGACCACGTGATTTTGACAGACGAAAAGCCGGTCTTTTCCATTTGTTGTGAGGCGCTGTGAGAGTGATTTTTCCCCGATAAGGCCTTAAACGACGATGTATTGGATGATGCCCGTGTGAGATCAAAGAAGCTATATCAAGGGTGTCAATTAAACATTACTAGGGCAATCCTACGAGATGGAGTGTTCTCGGTGAGTACGAAATGTTTATTAAATAATGGGCTAAAGCTTTTAGATTTTATTGGCTGTTTATAGTATTTATTAGACGACTTATAGTTCATTTAAACATTACGCTATTTACGTAGTGTTCATAACGTAAGTCATGAATCTTTTTGACGATGTTTTGAAACTATATTAAAGGTTCTTACTTCAGTGGTACATTCCCTCATCGAAGAAGTATTTCTTTAATCTAAGATTCAGATTCAGATTCAGATACTTTATTTGCATAATATGTGTACAAATAAGATGGTTAATTTCGTCATAGTCCCAACATATTAGCCAGACCGGCGTACAAATATTATTTAGGTTATGATTTATAGTGAATTTATTACATTACATTATTTCTATACGATTTATCTACATTTTAAACTCATACATAATATTTATTATTTTATATAAATTCTTAATTATAAAACAAAAACAATTTATTATTAAAATACCTACCTACATACAAGTTAATTTACACTTATAATAAAAATAAATACGTATTACATAATGAGATTTAAATTCTTTAATTAAGTACACTATCAAAATTATTGGTCATGTTTGATCAATTATACCTAAATAAGAATGTCAAAAGTGAAAATGTCAGAACCGTTTTTTATTATCCTGAAAATATTCTTCCAATGAGTAAAAATTTTTTCCTTGCAACCATTTTTTAAGTTTAAGTGAAAAATATTTCAAGGGAAGTGTTTTTATTTCAGATGGCAATTTATTAAATATTTTTATTGCCATAGCATAACAGTTCTTATTAAAAAGTGTTGTTTGAGGGTGTGTCGTAAGAACTAGTTTATCTGGGTTTCTCATTGATCGTGTTTGCTGTGTGTCACGCATGGCAGTGAAGTGGTGCATATTCATTTTGACAAATTTGGAAATTTCTAGAATGTACATGCACGGAAGCGGCAGAACCTTAAACTTTATAAACGCCGGCTTACACGAATCATATGGTGCGATGCCTAGGATGGCTCTGAGACATTTTTTTTGAACTAAAAATGCCCTATTTGCTGTTGTTGAATTTCCCCAGATAACGAGGCCATAACGTAGAACTGAGGAGACGTATCCGTGGTATGCTGTGAGAGCGGTATGAGTACTAGCCGTTTTAGTTAGTCTGCGTAAAACAAAGACAAACCTATTCAGCCTGTTACACACACTATCTACATGGTACTTCCAAGAGCAGTGTTCATCTATTTGTATACCCAGAAATGTACATTTTTCTACTTCATTAATTTTATCTCCTTCATAATTAATATTTAGTTTAAGTGGCTTTTTGTTGTAATTTCTAAATTGAATAAAATTTGTTTTACTCAAATTAATGTGTAAGTTATTGTTTTTAAGCCATTCTATTATTGATTTTAAAGTATAATTAATGTCAGATTCGAATTTATTAATGTCATTATTATTACATGTCAATGTGATCGAAATGTCATCAGCAAATAGTGTCATTTTATGATTAGTTATGTCAGGTAAGTCATTTATATAAAATAAAAAGAGCAGTGGCCCCAATATTGTGCCTTGTGGCACTCCATATTTATTTGCTACATATTTGGATCTAACATTTATTAATTCATGTTTTTCATTTAGGCTTTCCACTTCGACACATTGCATCCTGTCAGATAAAAAAGATTCAATCCATCTTAAAGCAGGCCCTCTAATTCCAAAATTTTCAATTTTATTAAGTAAGATTTTATGTGAGACGAAATCAAAAGCTTTCGTCATGTCAATAAAAACGGTTACCGTAATTTTCTTCGCATTCATATTCATTATTATTGGTTTGACTAAGTTATAGCAAGCCTGAGTTGTTGACTTTTTACATTGGAAGCCATATTGTTCTTTTTTGAAAATTTCTAATTTATTTGTAAAAGCAATAATGCGTTTGTACATGGCTTTCTCAAAAATCTTTGACATGACTGGTACCAAAGAAATAGGACGATAATTGCTTAGTTGTTCTTTGTTACCTTTTTTAAATAGCGGTTTGACAATACATGATTTCAGTATGTTTGGGAAAGTTCCTTGGCAGAAAGATTGATTGATTAAGTGTGTTATAATCGGCGCTAGTTCTTTTTTACAATATTGTAGTACTTTGGTTGTTATTTCATCCGACCCTACCGCATTGGTATTATTTAGTGACATTATAATGTGTTCAATTTCTTCCACAGTAAAGGGATTCAGGAAAATACTGCTAAGTGTTCGGTTTTTGTTTGTATTTTTACATTTCAGGTTTTCCTTGTTTGTGAGGCTTATATAATATTCATTAAAGTTTTTAGCTATGTCGTGTGGATTAGTAATATTTCGTCCATTGATATTTATTTCTTTAATATGACTTTTGGTTACGTTGGTATTGGCACAATCTTTAATGATGTCCCACGACGCTTTGCATTTATTTTTAGAATTTGTTACGTGCTTATCATTACGATTTTTTTCAGCAGACCTGAAACAGCGCTTTAATATTTTAGAATAGGTTAAGTATTTTTCTTTAGTATCCATGGTTTTTTGTTTGTAAAATTTGTTTTGTAATATTCTTTTAGTTTTGCAGCAAATTCTTAACCCTCTAGTTATCCATTTTGGTCCGGAGCTTTTATTTGTTATTCGTATTCGCAGTAATGGGAAACATAAATAATATAGCATCGTAAATAAGCTATAAAAGTTTTCAAAACCTTTGTCAAAATTATCATTATCATATACATCTGAAAAGGATATACTTTGTAAATATTTCCGAAATTTTTCCATATTTTCTTTGCAGTAGTCTCTCTTAAATATAAAATAATGTTTCATTGGGCTATCTTTATGTGTAACTGGTATAGTAAGCATTTGTGCTGTGTCGTGATCTGATAAACCTAAAGGTAACAGCTCACCAAAAGCGTCAGGCATATTACTGATTATATTATCAATACATGTATTTTTCCTTGTGGGTTTGTCAATGTGAAGTTTTAAATTGTAATTTTTAATAATGTCAAGTAGAAAATTTGTTTCCTTATTATTTGTCAATATATTTATATTTAAGTCACCTGCAATGATGACTTTCTTATTCTTGGTTTTTATTGTAAGTGTATGTAACAATTTGTCTAGAGTTTGTAAGAACAACGATTCATTCGAGTTAGGGGTTCTGTATAGACATATAATAGTAACATTATAATTTGGCATATCTATACCGCAACATTCAAACAAGGACATCATCCAGGAAAATTATAGCAGAAGGTCCTGCTGAAATCTTAATCTTATACTTAAATTTAATTTCATAAAATACCTAACCCTTTTCAACATTTTAAGCTTTAGGTTTGGTTTGTTTTGCGTGCATATTGGTATCCATATACCGAATGTAATTAAATCGATAATGTATGATAGGTCGACAATGGAATTTGTACTAATGTACTCGTATACGTATTATATTATATTTTTACTGACAATTTATTTCTTTATTCAACGAAATCAGAGTCGATTTCGGCAAGCTTTTGAACAATCGATAAGCGTTATTACACAACTATACCAATTAGTATAGATAAGCTATCTATTTGTGATACAAAGAGTGTTTGGGCCATTCCGCATTGTTTATGTATAGATAGTATATAGTGCGCATGCTCAGATACGACATGTCAACAAACTCAAGACATAGGTTGCTATCGTTGCTATGCATTGATATTAAATATTTACGAGGTCCAGTAGGACTTAGGTGATTCGATTTTCTGGCTCTAGTAATACCTATATGGCCGAACGTATTCATCAAATGATTATCCATGATGATTATATTATGGTGTTTGCCAAATATGCCAAAAAAATTGTGAAAACTATGTATATAGTACTATGTATAATACATCGATATTTATGATGAAAACACACACAAGCTAATTGACGTTTGCCGGGGGGTTGGGACTTGGGAACCAGATTCTTCATAATTCGATGGTCAATTGAAAAATTTGGGGAACAAATAAGAATACATGACTCATTTTCCTTGGGTAATTTTTTAAATATTCCCGCATTCGGATATTAATATTGGGTGCAAACTGAATACATTCGTGCCTTGCCGTAAATGGCACCCATCCTACCATTTGAACCCAGACCCGGCTCTACTGAGCGCGGGTCTCCTTTGAGAAATGGGTTAATGCCAGAAGGCCATATTCCACCACGCTGGCTAAGTGCAGATTGACAATTAACACATACCTTTAATAACATTTAAAGAACTCCCAGACATACAGGTTTCCTCATGTTGTTTTCCTTGAACATTTATAAAGCAAACGATATTTAATTGCTTATGCTGAAGGATCAGAAAACACACTGCATTATTTTAAACCTCGAAATATTCTATTCTAACTAAATATAAACTAACATTAGGTTTTCTTTTTTATCCACTACAAGCTAGCCCTTGACTGCCATCTCACCTGATGGTAAGTGATGATGCAGTGTAAGATAGTAGCGGGCTAACCTGTTAGGGGCATGGCAGCTATATTAAACCCATACCCCTAATCGGTTGTTACACGGCATCATACCGGAACGCTAAATCGCTTGGCCTGATAATTATTTTTGATGACCTCTCTGACGCATTGAGCGCTGTGGTCTTTTAAAATATGGGAGCCCACGGGTTCGATTGCCGGCAGTGTCATTTTAGGAATTTATTATTTCTGAATTGAAAATGAATCGGCCTTGGCTTATTACTACCCTGCCGGCATAGACGAGCCGCCAAGCGATTTTGCGTTCCGGTACGATGCGGGGTAGAAACCGATTATAGGTACTTATATGGGTTTAATATATAACTGCTAAACCCCTAACAAGTTAGCCCGCTACCATCTTAGATTGCATCGACACTTACCATCAGGTGTGATTTCAGGCAAGAGTTGCAGAGTATCTTGCAGTTGCGTAAAAAAAATTAAGCCTCGGACCTCCGATTGGGATCCCAAATTCTGAACCACTTTTTGAATCTAGTTGGTTCTATTTTACTAATTAGATGCTATAACTTTCGACACATATCCAGTTACCGTCTGCCTACTCAACCCACCTACTATGAAAGTAAAATACAAAAGTCATAAATCTACGTCTCGAGTCTCAACTCTCACGTCATAAAGGGAGGTTACTTTTCATAATAAAGAGATAGCAATGAATACAAATAGCTTTATTGTAATGCTAAGTGCTGGTACTGGATTCGCCTATTGATTTCATAGCTACCGAGAATAGCGTCTGTGATGTAATGATTGAGTGATGAGTGATATGCAAATTCGCTATAACTTATTGTTTATTTTGTCTAGTAAGTAGGTTGTTCTGTGAATTTTTCGTATATATAATAGTTAAGAATTAGCTGATGCCCGCGATTCCGTCCGCGTGGATTGATGTTTTTTGGGTCCCGCGGGAACTTTGGAGGTCCTGGGTTCGACTGCCGGCAGAGTCAATTTGGAAATTTATAAATTTATATTTTCTCTGGTCTGGTCTAGTGGGGGGCTTCGTCCATGGCTAGTTACCCTCTACCGGCAAAGACGTACCGCCAAGCGATTTAGCGTTCCGTAAATTGCCAAATAGAAAGTAGAAACCGACTAGGGGTATGGGTTTAATATAACTGCCATATTCGATACCCTTAGGCTGCATCATCCCTTAACGTTACTTGTGAGATCGCATTCAAGTGCTAACTTGTAGTAGAATAAAAAGACAGTTGAACATGACGACGACGTTCCCTTAGAGTAGAGATTCATTAATTACAGGTGTCTCTTACGAAGTTATAATATTTTTTCTAGACGACAAAAAAATCACCCAGTATATTTAGTCTTACACAAAGCATGGACATACAAAAATAATAAACCATTACTGACTTCAAATTCTAACGTTAAATGAGTAAATTACGATAAAGTTCTAATTTTACAACAAATTATTACATGCAACTTGGTAAAGATAAAGATAGCATCGGATCGCTTTTATCTTTCGACCACCCGGAAAATCTCGGCATGCAAGATTCCACAGAGTAGGCAATTCATTCTATCAGCAGTCTCACTTTGTACACGAGTCGAAACACACGAACGTTTCCATTTGCCATAGTGTAAATTATAGGTACAAAATTATTACACAATTAAAGGCAAAATAATAATGGAAGAGATATAATATATTATGAACTGTTTTTTTTCTTCAATTGCCTATTCCGAAATTCTTTCGATGTTCTCCCATATTTCTAACTAGAACATGCCCGCAACATCCTCCGCTTGGTTAATCCGGTTTAATGATTCCAACGGGAACTTTTCGTTATAAAAATAGCCCTTGTCCTTTCACGGGATGCAACCTCTTCTAAATTTCATCAAAAGGAAATGAAGTGAAGTGAAAGCGTAGTAGACAGACAAACAAACAAACAAACAGACAGTCAGATGAATGCATTTTCGCATTTATAAAATTTGTATGGATGTACCGAAAAATTACAAGACCTTACCTACCTAACTGAGAACGGATGTAGAGCTAATATTAGATCCGTAATCCGTCTTCTAACTCTAGATCATTATCAAATATTTGACAAACTTTTTGCGAACCCTTTGATTACAGTAGATTTCAAAAGGGGCTATAATAATACAAAAAATGTTGTATTTCTTTTTTTTTATCCACTACAAGTGCCCTTGACTGCGATCTCACCTGATGGTAAGTGATGATGCAGTCTAACATAGTAGCGGGCTAAACTGTTAGAGGCATGGCAGTTATACCAAACCCATACCCTTTTTGGTTTCTACACGGTATCGTATCGAAACGCTTAATCGCTTGGCGGCACGTCTTTGCCGGTAACTAGCCACAGCAAAAAGCCTCCCACCAGGCCAGACCAGGGAAAATTCAGAAATTATAAATTCCCAAATTGACTCTGCCGGGGATCGAACCCGGGACCTCCGCACGTTAAGACAACAGCGCTACACACTGCGCCACGGAGGTCGTCAAAAACCTGAGGTTGGGTGCATAAACCTGAATAAATTAATCAGTTCGAGATTTTTTTATCCACTACGAATTAGTCCTTGATTGCGGTTTGCTATCTTACGTAGTAATTGATGATGCAGTCTAAGATGATAATGTAACTATCTATTAGGAATATGACAGTTACAATAAACCTTAATTAAACTCATTGGCTTAGCTACACGGCATCGTTCTGGAACGCTAAATAGCTTGGCGGAACGTCATTACTGGAAGGGTGATAACATGCCTCGGCCGAAGCCTCCCATCTGACCAAACCATGAAAAAATTAAATAAAATAACCAATTATCATTCCTTCAGAAGTTGGAACATGTCTAATCCACCCAGTCTCTAGTTAGTGAAAAATTTAAATTCAGGCTATTTCGATGGAGTTCTCATAGTGTGAAAAGAATAAAAATGCTAGAGTTGAAAGCAAGAAGGATTCTTGTTATTTTTTAATTGGCAAGTTCTTGCCAATTAAAAAATAACAAGAATCCGATGTTGCACGGCTTTCGTTTGACACTATCGACTGCCGTAAAGTGAAATCCTGGATAACGAACCTTACTTTAAAAAATCCATAATTCCATACTTTTACTATTAAGTATTAATACAAAAGTATATCTGACGTATCCCCGGCCAATCTTTTCAACCGAGTTTGGCGAATTAGTTTTGATTCAGAGATAGTTTGTTATCCCGGAATGTCTGAGAGTTCCCACGAGGGTTCTCAAAAACTTTAATCCGAGCGTACGATGTCATAAACATCATTCACTCTTAAAATATAGTGTAGTGTATATATTATAATATAGGACTGGTTTATTATGTTTTAAAAAAGAAGCTAAAAATATCACAAAAGAATTTATCTTTTTATGTTTCTAAAACACGAAAGGGTGGTGCTATTTAGCTTTTGTAGCATACAAAAAATAAATTTAAATATAACAGTAATCCCAGGCGGACGATTAGGTGAAATATTTATCAGCTGACTTGAATTATACCCCAACACGCAAAGCAAAACTAGTTTTTACAGCTATTAAGACAGACATATTACGAAAAAAAACTTAAGTACCTATACATTTTGTCTTCATTTTTATTTTCGGTGTCAGACAGTAATAGTTTCCGTATATGATGACAGATGGCGGTATTCGGATCTTTGTAGCAACCCTCTGAATCACGATAACGAAATTTTCTACCATTACTCCTTACGATTTCTTAGGTGTTTTCAAAGCGTATATTTTTCATCTGTTTAATTTTTTTCGAGTATTCAATGAAAAATGCTGAAAACGGTTGATGGTGAAAATAAATATTTTTGGAACGAAGGTCCTTATGCGGAGGGGTACCCTAGCCGGCAAAAAACGTCCGTAACTAAAATGCGTGGAGTAAGATTTTTATATATAGTTTATTCGAAATTAAACCTTAACACCAAAGCATTAAAGTTTAATTTAGAATGTAGTATATTTATATTTAAGACCTTTTGTCTTTTTTACTCTCTACCAAAAAGTGCCCTACGCGGCTAAAGAAGTTTTAACTACAAAAATCATAATAAAAAGTTTATACCTGAATAATTATTTTCTTTTTACCTCGACTAGAACTTGAAATTAATATTTATGTAATAAGGAACTTCGTTCCTATCTGGTTTCCCATAACACCACACGTTTTATTTTCATTTTCTACAATCTTTTTTTTTATTCTCAATTTATTTTAGGGTTTTGTCAATTTTGACTATTTCACCCCCGTAAAGTCAACAATGTACAATAAACAAAATGAAATAAATATACAAAGACAACAGCTTCTTAAACATTACCACATCCTTGTGAGTGATCCCGCCTCCTTTGACAGTGAGGCAGCTAGCAGGCTATTGCACATACCCACACTGTAATTGTTTTAAAGGAGACGCAGCCGCTCCGACTTGTTACGTACATATTCCATCATCTCTGGATTATAAAATTCAATCTATGAACTCACTTTCAGAATGAAGTCTTACTGTCGTATTGTCTTTCAGAATGTTACACTCCAAGCCCTAAATTATTTTTCTAACATTAAACAAAATATAATTTTGTCAGACAACTAATTATTAATTATGATCGACCGGCCACCGGACCGACCAACTATATCTTTAACTGCTATTTTATGTTGTTACAAAAACTAGGTAAGTATATTAATAAGATTCTTAGACAAAGTAAAATCAAACTAAATTATTCACAAAGACGATTTATGTTAATTTTGAACCAGATATTGTGAAAAGTCTAACGAGTGTAGGTACAACTGCATGCAAAGGAGTTGTTATATTTTATAAAACCTTTGTTTAGCGTTTTGCCATCTGTTGTATTTCACACGGGGAAATTACTGTCGCTCAAATTAGAACTCCTGGAAAAGCCCGGAAAGTAACATCGTTTTGATGGTATTTAGCGATGTAATTATGTTATAATGCGGACAAATCGGGCATATTTTTGTATGATTAGTTATATACAAATCACATTATATTATTATATATTATATATTTTTATATGACAACCGAAACACAATTATGAAGGTACATTCAGGTAGACCGTAGTCTCAAAACAAAAATACATTCAGTGTAATTCATTCTTATTTAATTTGTTGCGTAGAGCCAAAACCAACCAGCCCTTCATAATTTGCAATATTTAATTTCGCTTATCAATGCAAATTTATCTTTAATTAGTTTTCATTTCATCTGTTACTAGGTGATGCCCGTGACTTCGTCCGCGTGGTTTAAGTTTTTTTAATGCCACGGGAACTCCTTAATTTTCCGAGATAAAAAGTAGCCTACGTCACTTTACTGGTCCTCAACTATACCCATGTCAAAAATTACGTCGATCCGTTGCTCCGTTGCGGCGTCATTGAAGGAGAAACCAACAAACCAATAAACCAACAAATAAACACACTTTTGCATTTATAATATTAGTATGATATTATGGAGTCAAGGTAGGTTAATGAACTCGTAAGAATTAATACTCAGGGTCAATTGTAATCCATCACTCTCGCCTCTCGAGACATGAATTCTTTCTTAAATCTTGAAATAAATACGTGAGAGCGAGCTGTGTTTAACTTAATTGTTCTTTAATCATAAATATTATTGAGTATTAGTAAAAAGTTCATTACGACTTATTTTAATGAGTACGTTAATAATAAGTTTAAGGAAATAAACATGACAACAGACATGATTCTTTTAATGAAATGAAATGCGAAATAATCGGAAATTTATTGAAATAAAATTTATATTGTTCACTTATTCACGATAGTTCATTTAATAAAAAATAAAGCCTTTTATTTGTGTTACATTATTGTTCTCAACATTTAAATTAGTATCAAAAACTTAAGAAGTAATAACAACAGATTTATTTTCAAACTAGCTGATGCCCGCGGCTTCGTCCCCATGGTTTAAGTTTTTTGATTCCCACGGGAACTCCTTAATTTTCCGGGATAAAAAGTAGCCTGTGCCACTCTCCAGGTGCAAGTATGCCAAAATTCACGTCCATCCGTTGCTCCGTTGCGGTGTGATTGAAGGACAAACCAACAATCCAACAAGCAAACACACTTCCGCATTTGTAATATTATATATTAAAGTACGATAACTAATTTTTGAAATAAAATATTTATATTATAGTTAGCACAAAATACAAGAAGTATAAGAAAATACTTCTCCGGCCACTTAGTTGAAGAGCCAAGCAATACATTACGAAGATTCTTTAATCTACAACCGCTAGTGATAGAAAAGTGGTTTTCCTGATCGAAAATAAGATAAAACAAAAGTGCATCTATTTTTAGTATCAACGCGGTCCACGGCTCAAGACGATTTAAGTCTGTTTGGACAACTGCTATTAATTTAACATGCAAGTTTGGAGATCTTTAAATATTTACGGAAGATCAGAGTAATTAATTACTATAGTGTTCTTGATGACCTTTCTTTCTAAGCCGTGATCAAAGTCACATTTACATCCAACTTAATAAATTGTTGCGGGTAAGACCCCGTAAAGTTTGTATTGAAGATGTAATTTACAAAACACAACTTCTACTGTCGGTTTTGTAGTTTTTTTTATTTGAAAAAAATCTTCACCGGTGAGGAGCTTTTTCCAGCTTTTAAAGTGGTCTTCTCTTTTTTTACATACTTCAAGAATGATGTTTTGTACTCAACCCGTTGGCATGAATGTATGACGTATGTTTGTATGTACTGCCTACTATGGTTCCGAGTTTCTTGGAAACAACTGGACCGATTTTGGAAATTTTTTCACTAAAGTAATCTACGTACTTTCAGGAAGGCACTTTGTATACATTAAAAAAAAAGCGTGTACTAAATGTAACTTTAGTGAACCGGTATGTATTTTTTATCAACTTCCTCAAAAGCTGAGCAGCATTAATTTTACGTATTTTAAATATAATTAAAAATGATTCTTTGTATACATTTTGGAATGTTCACATTAAAAATTCCGCGAACATTCGCAAAGCCTGCCTAAACTATATCATGATCATGATAATATTATAATAATTCTTCGACACGTTATTTGAGGCTGGTGGTCAAGGTCAGTCCTTGGTCATTGTATCTCCAGTTTTTTATCAGAACGCTGAGATTGAAGGTTTTAGTTGAGAACCCTAAACTGATTAAGCTGATAAAAGTACGATGGCCCACGGCAAAATGGCCCCTAGTACAAATGGATTAAGGTGTATTTTAACAGAAATTTATATTATGAGTTTTAATGTTGATATTCGGTGAGGGATAATTAGTTTTTAGTTTTTACCTTTTAAATTAATCTCAATAGTTAAGAAAAGTTTTAATAGTGATTATTTCGTAATGCCTTATTGATTTGATGATCTTCTTCAAGAAGATCTCGTAAGATACTGCAGTAAGACTAGCAATCTCACGGCTGTGGCGCTGTTAGTCGCGCTATCTTGTTATATGTAGATCACTAGCTGATGCCCGCGACTTCGTCCGCGTGGATTGAGGTGTTTTAGGTGTATGAAAAATAGATGGTAGCCGATTCTCAGACCTACTGAATATGCATATAACATTTCATAAAAATCGGTCGAGCCGTTTCGGAGGAGTATGGTAACTAACATTGTGACACGAGAATTTTATATTTAAGATTTAAAGATTATTCATTTTTTCAAAAAAATCATTCATTTTTTAACGAATGCAAAAATTCAAAAATGCTAAAATAGTTCTCAATTTGGCGTGTATTTTTTTTAGTACTACATCGACTTATCTGAGATTTGTGAACCGATTTGGATATTTTTTAACTGGCCAGAGGAAGCCCGCGAGATGGTCCCATAAAAATTCTGAACACTGAAGCCTGCGATGCAGTAAAAAGTACACTTAACTATATAATACAGTTTACAATAAAAACAATTAATGATTTTTTATTTTAATGGCAGCGCGTGCACCTCCTCCGCGATTTGTAGGTAATTTATTGGAATGTGAAATATAAAAATAATGTCAAATAAGCAATTTAGCAGCTGCTTTCTTTAGTAAAACCTACCTAGGTGATAGAGTTAACCGGTAGCCCAGAATAAATAATAGTACTAACTGGTAGTATTCACATTCGTATTTTTGACGACCTCCGAGGCGCAGTGTGTAGCGCTGTTGTCTTAACGTACGGAGGTACCGGGTTCGATCCCCGGCAGGCTCAATTTGGGAATTTATAATTTCTGAATTTTCCCTGGTCTGGCCTGGTGGGAGGCTTCAGCCGGCCATGGCTAGTTACCACCCTACCGGCAAATACGTGCCGCCAAGCGATTACGCGTTCCGATACGATGCCGTGTAGAAACCGGATAGGGGTATGGGTTTAATATAACTGCTAGGCCCCTAACAGGCTAGCCCGCTACCATCTGAGACTGCATCGTCGCTTACCACCAGGTGAGTTCGCAGTCAAGGGCTAACTTGTATTGGATTTTAAAAAAACATCCGTTGGCTGTGATGTTACCCGGGTCACAGCCAACGGGAAAATCAGCATCCGGCATCATGCATGTCAATGCTATGTATTATTGTATGTATATGATTATATGTGTGATGCTGGGCATACGGCTGAGCTGTACACCCATTCTGGGGGGTGTAACAGACAAACATATTTTTATGTGCAAGTATATGTCAGTCATATATTTTATTTCTTTCTTAGATATGCTCTACATAATTTAACTCATACGACAATCACACATTACATCAGGTGTTCCGGTTTCGATTCCCGTTGAAACGTGTCACGCGTACACTAACGACACATTTTAAATGCAAGACATAGGAAGACCGTTATGCTATTACCATATACGTGTGCTACATTCGACATAAATCTAAATCATTTCCTGAAAATAGTGACAAGCAAGCATTAAAATTGTGCCAAGTAGAAACCTATTATAATAATACTAGCTGATGCCTGTGACTTCGTCTGGGTGGAATAAGTTTTTTGATTCCCACAGCTACATAATTTTCCGGGATAAAAGTAGCATATGTCAGTCTCCAGGTCCTTATCTATACCCATGCAAAAATCAAGTCAATTAGTTGCTATGTTGCAGCGTAATTGAAGGAAAAAACCAATAAACCATCAAACAAACACACTTTCGCATTTATAATATTAGTATGATAATACCTACAAGTCAAATTGACCACAGGGCATCGACACATACTAATAGTCCACGTATAGCCACGAAAGTTAGCTGCATTCCATTTAATTTGTAAATTAAAAGTCTAGATAGTTGCGTAAGAAATTTGAAGACGATACTCAGATTCACTGTAACTTCCGTACAAAGTCTGTTGAAAATAACTGAGTTATTGAACAAAAACTATCGTTCGTTTTCCACCTGCGTTACAAACGGTCAACAAAAAAAAATCTAATAAGGAAAGAGCAGTGTATTTTTTTATCACCACAAGTTAGCCCTTGACTGCAATCTCACCTGATGGTTAGTGATGATGCAGTCTAAGATGATAGCGGGCTAGCCTGTTAGGGGCATTGCATTTATATTTGTGGCGGTCTTCGTAGTCCGCACATAATCCAATAGATGGCATTACTAGTACGATTCACGCGACCACGAAGAGCCCAACTCACGATTACGAAGCGTTCTCTGAATTACGCTATATATACGACCTCCAAAGATGAACGGTCGGACCAGTGGTCCCCGAGCACATCACCCGCTCGGAGGATGATCATCCTTTGTTACGGTCGAGCCATATCACCTGCTCCCGTACATATTAAACCAATACCCCTATTCGGTTTCTACATGGCATCGTACCGGAACGCTAAATCACTTGGCGGTACGTCTTTGCCAGTAGGGCAGTAACTAGCCACGGTTGAAGCCTGCTTGCTACCAGGCCAGAAAAAAAAATTCAGAAATTATAAATTACAAATTGACACTGCCGGGGATCGATCCCGGGACCTCTGCACATTAAGAAAACAGCGCTCAACACTGCGCCACGGAGGTCATCAAAATGTAATTAACACGGTTGAACAAATAAATAGGTAACGCGTTAAAATGCGTAAAGGCAAGGTTTAAAAGAAAAGGTAGCTGTTAGACAGAGTGTTGGTTGCTGCAGTGGATTGCACGTGTCGTCACAGAAGAGAATCGAAATAAAAGCGTGAGATACTATTATGTCGTTTTATTTCTTCATGAAATAAGTACACAGACATCAGCGTCAATGGATTAAATTATTATATCTGGATAAAATAAATTATTACATAATTTAGTTAACTAATACAAATGGAGACGGCACAAACACACAACGGTCAAATTAGGAATGAAAAGTAAAGATTTGACAGGAGGCTTGTCAATGTCAATTATGTCTTAAGTCAAAGAGTCTGAGGTAGAGCATAGACAAATAATACATTTCTAACACTCCTCCTTATGCTCTACATCAGATAAAGTTAACTCTACTACTAAGAGACGACTCTATCTAACATGATGAGCAGATCATATATGTACAGAACAATAAACACACATAAAAAACTGCAAAGCCCTATAAAAAAAAACACATAACAGCTAGTTAATACACATAAGATTCAAATCAGATACACAATTATTATGTTTAACACTGCTCAATGGTTTTGTTAACACATCTGCTACCATTTTGTCTGTTGGTAAATACTTTACATTTATTAAACCTCTTTGCACAAGGTCTTTAACAAAATGGTAGCGCAAATCTATATGTTTTGTTCTTTTGTGAGTATTCCTTTACCAGTAACAATTTCTGAGCACTTTGGCTGTCATTGTATACTACAACATTTAAAGTTTTGTTAACAAGTTCTAACAAGAAACTCCTAACAAAACAGATATCTTTGCACACATCGCTGATTGCCAAATACTCAGCTTCCGTACTAGACAAAGCTATGCAACGTTGCTTTCTAGATTCCCAGTTAACAACGTTGCCACCCATTTTAATGACAAAACCTGTATAAGATTTGCGATCACATAGATCATTGGCCCAATCTGCATCTGCATAGGCACTTACATTTAAATTATTTCCTTTACAGAAATAAAGGCCATAATTTACTGTCCCTGCTAAATATCTTAACACTCGTTTAGCAGCATGCCAATGATCCATATCAAAGCACGTACTATATTGGCTAAGTTGACTACAAGCATATGATATGTCAGGTCTAGTACAGACGGATAAGTACATTAAAGAACCTAACAGCTGTCTATACTTATAGATATCTTCATCTAAACATTCCTTATCTAACTTATCAAATTTGGAATTTACAGCTAGTGGTGTAGTTACAGGCTTACACTCACTCATTTTAAACTTAGCCAATAGACGTTTGATATAGTCTGACTGATCTAAAATTAAAAGGTCTTTTTGCCTAGTTACATTTATACCTAAGCAATTCTTAAGTTCTCCTATATGTTGAATTTCAAAATGTTTTTGTAATGATGATAAAACTTGTCTATACAATTGTTATGGAATACATAAAAATCATCAACATATAGAGCTATTATGACAAATTCTTTATCAGACCTTTTTATATAAATACAGGGCTCGCATTTGCTCTGCTCATATCCATTTGCACATAATACTTTATGTATTTTAGAATTCCATACACGGCTTGCTTGTTTCAAGCCGTATATGCTTTTCTTTAGCATAGAAACTTTGTTATTATTGAGGTTATTAAAACCTTTTGGCTGCTCCATAAAAATTGTTTCTTCTAATTCACTATGTAAAAATGCTGTAGTAACATCTATATGATTACATTGCAAATCGAGCTCTGTGGCAAGAGAAAACAAAATTCTTAATGTAGAATGCCTAACTACAGGAGAATAAGTATCAGAGTAATCTATTCCCTGTTTTTGGCTAAAACCACGAGCAACCAGTCTAGCTTTAAACTTATTAAATGTACCCGCGGCGTCAAACTTTCTCTTGAAGACCCATTTGCATTTAATAATGTTACCTTGCTTTGGTGGATCTACTAACTCCCATACATGATTTTTAATAAGAGCATCGTACTCACATTTCATAGCCTTGCACCATTCTTCTTTGTCTGGTGAACACATGGCCTCCTCGTAGGAAGTAGGATCGTCCAGTGAACTAGCCTCAGCCAACATAGTAGATAGGTCGTAAAAAGAATATTTCTCTGGCAATTTACCTCTGGTACTACGTACAGGGCGCTGTGAGCTAGACGCATCGGTAGTACTTTCCGATGTAGTCGGCTCTCCTCCTTGACATACAAACTCCGGTTCCGGCAGAGAAAAAACTTCATCACCTTCACCGGAAGAGCTGCCTTGGCCAGTACAGTACTGGTCAGATAGCGGGGACCACGCAGGTGGCGTTAAGTCAGCATCTGAAACATCAGAGGATCCATTAGACCTATCACTAATCTTATCATTAATATCACAGTTATTCTCATTTAATTCTAATAAATTTGGAATGTCATTATCAATTAAATTGTTTGACTCATTATTATTAAAAGTACCATTATCATTAGAATTTAAATTGTGATATAAAATTGAATTATTTTGATTCCTAAATTCAACCCCCTGTGTGTGGTTTACATGAAACTCGCTTTCAATAAAGGAAACATTCCTAGAATAAATGACAACGCGAGGATCAGATGGGTCACTAAGCCTGTATCCCTTACAATTCTCACCATAACCTACAAAAATATAAGGTTTAGCCTTGGCATCGAGCTTTCGTCGTTTTTGTTTAGGAATATGAGAATAAGCTACACAGCCAAAAACGCGCAAATGACTTAGATCTACAGAAGATCCAGTCCAAACACACTCAGGAATACCGCTTGATAACGCGGTGGTAGGGCATCTATTTTTTAAATAAATTGCTGTCATGACAGCTTCCCCCCAAAAGCGATTAGACAAACCAGATTCCTGCAGCATAGCGCGTACCTTCTCAAACAATGTCCTATTGACACGCTCTGCCACCCCATTCTGCTGGGGGCAGTAAGGCACTGTGGTTTGATGTATGATACCTTCCTTCTTAAGGTAGCTAGTAAGGTCATTATTGCAATATTCCGTGCCATTATCTGTACGGAGTATCTTAATAGGCAAACCAGTTTGTTTCTCAACCATATTCTTAAAAGTAATAAAGTGGGAACTTACTTCATTCTTAGACTTCATGAGGTATCCGAAGGTCTTCCTCGAATAGTCGTCAGTAAATGTCAACAAGAAGCGGGCTCCGCCCCACGATCTGACTTGCAACGGCCCTGCAACATCGGAGTGGACCAACTCCAAAAGAGAAGCAGCTCGCCCCACACTTGCCCGAGGAAACGATGCCTCATGCATCTTGCCTGACAGGCAAGAAGTGCAGCTGCTCAGGCAGCCGTCTTCCTTCTGAAAGACTACACCTGAACATTGATCCGAATCCTTAAGTATATGCATACCTGCAAAATTCAGATGGCCTAGCCGCTTGTGCCACAAACTTGATGACACATCGGCAGCACTGTGAGCAATCTCTGTCCCCTGCATACACCGAAGGGGAATGGAATACTCTGGGGGTAAGAACCAGTAATTTTAGCTTTATCATAAACTGTACACCCATCTTTGGTAAAAACGACAACATAACCATTATCAGTAATTTGATTAACTGAAATTAAATTATTAGAAAGACTAGGTACAAACAATACATTTTTCAGCTTAACAGATGAAGAAAGTGAAACATCACCAACAGACTTACTGCACATATTTTGGCCATTTGCCACAAAAATACTACAGCACTTATCCCTGGCATGCATGACCAGCTTCTCGTCTTTAACCATGTGGCACGATGCACCAGAGTCCATTATAAACTCATTAGAAGCCGCTACAGTTGCTGAGAATGCTGAGGCAAACATAGTGCGGTCCTCTTTTGCATTCTTTTCTTCTTGATCTCTTCTCTTCTTAAAGCATCGCTTCACACTGTGGTTGATCTTTTTACAATAAGAGCAGCCGGTATTCTTCTTCATCTTGTTTGCTACATAAGCCGCTGAATTGGAATCAGTACTGCGTCTGTGGTCTTCCTGTAATAACCGCGTTCTGACAATCTCGCTTGTGAGAGTATTGGTTAAACATGCTGTTTCTAAGCTTGAGACTATAATGTCATATTCTTGAGGCAATCCTGATAATAAGATTTCTGCCACTTCAGCATCTTCAATGATTTTGCCAATATCAGCGAGTTGCTGGACCAAGCGCATAACACCATCAATGTAATCTGACATCGTTGGAAAATGGCTATACTCCACGCGATGTAACTGGCGTAGAAGAAGTACACGCCGATACAAGCCTTTGTCCTCAAAACTGTCAGCTAACTTTTGCCATGCTTCTTTTGCTGTTTTGCAGCCCCTTACATATTGGTATAAAGCCGGTTGTAAACTAAGGCAAATTCTAGCCAATGCTTTACCATCACGAACAACATCTGTATCAGTGCCCTCCACGCAATTCCAGAGACCTTCTAAGACCAATACCATTTTTACAGCAAATTTCCAGTTAATATAGTTGGATAAGCCCTCAAGTCTTTCGATTTGGGTTATGTTTGTCACACCATTGTTGCCGCTCATATTTGATGACGCTGATTGAGACATCGTGATTAAAATTAGTACTCACAACAAATCCGTTTGTCCTTCTGCGAATTTCTGGGTCTCGTAACCTGTTAGACAGAGTGTTGGTTGCTGCAGTGGATTGCACGTGTCGTCACAGAAGAGAATCGAAATAAAAGCGTGAGATACTATTATGTCGTTTTATTTCTTCATGAAATAAGTACACAGACATCAGCGTCAATGGATTAAATTATTATATCTGGATAAAATAAATTATTACATAATTTAGTTAACTAATACAAATGGAGACGGCACAAACACACAACGGTCAAATTAGGAATGAAAAGTAAAGATTTGACAGGAGGCTTGTCAATGTCAATTATGTCTTAAGTCAAAGAGTCTGAGGTAGAGCATAGACAAATAATACATTTCTAACAGTAGCAAAGCGCCCTCCACTAATTGACGGCTCAAAATATCTAGACAGCTTCTAGGTCATTAACTGTCAGGGTAATTTCTTCCACCGCCGAGCACGTGATCAATTTTAAGAAACCGAAGAAAAAACCATTTGTCAGCCCCGCTTCTTTACGTAACAGTAATTTCCCTTCAAAAAATTCCGGGGTACAAATAATATCAAAGGCTGGTGCTTCTTTTATGTCCCTGTTAAAATGTCGGAACTCGGTCTAAACGATGATTTATTGCATTGTGCTTTCGATATTCTAATAAAAAATCTTAGGGTATAATTCTATGGGGTTCTTGTGTCACAGAAGCCACATACATTCATCATGGGGATTTTAGATCAAATTAGTTACGAAGATTAGGTGTGAACTTTAATGTATGAGGCAGCAATCAACCATGGAATCTATAAAATAGACTTATATTTTTATTACATGCTCACGAACAATTGATGGTACAATGGTACAATGGAATGGAAGTTGGAAGGATGACCAGTTGAAAGGATTAAACTAATCTTAAAGGACGCCGTGTTCATTTTGAAAAGTAAAAAATGAAAACAGAATTCAAGAGGAAAAAATTGTGGAAGTCAAAAATGTAATTTTACTTAATTAAATGAATTTAAAGAATTTAATTATACATTAAGTTTATATTTTTAAAATGACTCTATTGGTTGTTATATCTCAACAGATGGTAGGTAACAACAGTGAATTTATTGGCAGATAAAGTATATATAATATTTAAATGCGAAAGTGTCTCTGTCTGTCTGTCTATTTGTCTGTCTGTCTGCTACTCTTTCACGACCCATCTTTCAAACCGATTTTGATGAAATTTGGTATAGAGATAGGTTGCACCCCGTAGAAGGACATAGGCTACTTATTATCCCGGAAAATCAAAGAAAATATAAACAGAGTAAAATATTTACGCTCAGACTGTTATTTTAAACTGTACCTAATAGTGAATATCTTACTCACAATCCAGTTTTCCTCAGATCGTGGCATCGCACTAAATATAATCTTGCGTCACTGCGAAGATGATACATTTCACGCTATTAAGAGATTAGTCATAGACAATGTTGTGAGTATAAAATGGACTGGCGACGCTCCATTTCACAGTGCACTAAACACTTTAGGATTGAGAAAATAGGTTAATGTAGTAGGTATAACAAATGTGTAATGTTCATTATACACTTACGTTCAGCTACATTATACACGTGTTATATTATTGTACACTAAAAGTGTATTACATTCTTCTTCTTCTCAGTCGTGCACTCTTGACAGAATGGTCGTGGCTGCTGGGATGATTCAGGTACACTCGTCATCGGACTTATTCTTCAAATTTGGCCAAAATATAAAGTATTTTCTTCATTTCTTGAAAAATAATTATTAAAGTGTAGCGCTAGATAATATGCTATGCTTTGCTTTTAAAAATATCAAGACGTAATACATCCGTCTTCGTAATGTCTATCAAACTGCATCTGATCGATTGATAAACGGACAAGCAAAGGGACATTTTCCGATCTTGGGTGAATTTTTCGGATTCATATTTCTAATACGGCCACTTTACCTAAGACTACGAGTCTTTGTAATATAGTCTGGTGTTAACATTAAGCGTAGAACTGTGAACTAATAGTGTACTTAACACTTTCGTATGAAGTAACATTAATTATTTATTAATGGTGCGAAACAACGTAAGCTTGCAAGTCTTTATTCTAAACATTATCAGTAATTCGCATTGAGGTAATTTTTTATCTGTGAGCCTTTCCAATTTACGAGAGTAAAGGTAATATCCGTCCCCGTGCTGCAAAATATTTCTGTACGGAATTTCATCAAAAGTAGTTAAGGAGAAAGCTATCTTTTGCATTAAAAATTCGTATGGATGAGCATTAAATAGTGGTGTCAAAAAGCCATTTCTATAAGTATAGCTCATTGTAACAATATTAACTAGAATTTAAATATCCTGGCGTGAGACATCCCACTGAGATAAGACAGGTGGTTAGCCACGGACGTGACGTGAATGCCGCGCCTTTAGCATTCAAGGAACAGCCTATAAAAACCAGTTTTTAGAACAGGACCGTAATGAGTTTTACTTTTGTATGACCCACTTTGAATATAGTCCCGTTTAAGTTATTTTACGGTTTGTTTAAGGGTGAAATACGATTTTTCGAGCCTTGAGGATACTTCGTTTGATGAAAACAACATCGCTGTTTTATATTTGTTTGTTTTATTCGAGATAACGCTTTACGTTATAGTACCTTTTAGTGAATAATTCATGGATTTACTCAAAGCAGTTTGTAAATATTGACGGAAATTGGTTGCTATTTTTTCGTACAGTTTATTTTTATTGACGGTGGCTATTTTATAGACTTTGACTTGTTTGGAGAAAATATTTATTTTACATAATATTTCATAAACAACTTTGAAAACAGTAAACAAGAAGAAAACTAAGGTTTTACAATGGTTTTATAGGTTTCACACCTAATTGGCGCTAAAAGAAAAATAAACGGTACAACGCAATACCATAACGCAATAATTTAGATAAATATTTCACCAAACTACTTTCGTTGACGTATTGCTTTCGATTAAAAAATTCGAAATTAAAAAACTAAGATTTAGATAAAATGAAAAATATTTTCTATACTCAGGGTCAAAAACACCATTAATGGCTAACGTTAAATGTGACCACCTAACCAACACTTCGGGCTGTAAAACTCAGAGTTTCGTCAATTTTTTTTCTATTATTTGACTTGTACGACATTAATTATTATCAACTAGCTGATGCCCGCGACTTCGTATGCGTGGATCGCGGTTTTGTGGTTCCCGCGGAAACTCTTTAATTTTCCGGGATAAAAAGTAGCCTACAAAGAATGTACAAGTAGTTCAGGTTTTAAATTTTGTAGTAGGTATAACAATGGTCAAGCTAAATGAAGAGACGAGGGCAAATTCGATGAAATACACATTTTAATGCTTACTAAATTTATGGTATGGTTTTTTAGTTCCCGCGGGAACTCTTTGATTTTCCGAGATAAAAAGTAGCTTATGTGCTATTCCAGACTATAATCTTTCTCTGTGCCAAATTTCAGCCAGATTCGTTCAGCTGTTGGGGCGTGATTGAGTAACAAACATCCATACATCCATACATCCAGACATCCAGACATCCATACATCCATCTAAACTTTCGCATTTATAATAGTATAGAAGTATAGATGTAATAATAATGATTTGTGCCACTCAGTTTGCTAGCTTTGTGACAGTCAAATTTAACTTTTACTATAACCATCTATGGTGCAATTGACCCTTAGTTCACCGTTAGTAGTTGATTTCATATTATCTTTATTTCCACGCCTAATGGTTGCTCAGCATTACTTTAGATAAATAATTACTTTCTCTTAAATTTTTTTAATGGAATTCTAATATATTATTAGCAGCGATTTCATTTAATTGGAAATGGGAATCGTTTGTTTTTACTGAAACTAATTAATAAATATTAATTAAGCATAGTGGCACCTAATTAAATTAAATTAAAATTATATTTCGATCTTTGTCTTGGAGTATTTTCCCATTAAATATTTTGATGAACTTTATTTATAACTTTACTGAAGTAATTATAAATTAAGAAAATATTTTATTTTTTATTCCACAATAAGTAAGCCCTTGACTGCGATCTCACCTGATGTTAGGTGGCGATGCACTCTAAGTTAGTAGCGCAATATAACTGTCATATCCCCAACCTGTTAGGGGTATGACAGTTATATTAAACCCATACCCCTAGTCGGTTTCTACACGGTATCGTATGGGAACGCTTAATCGCTTGGTCTTTGCTAGTTGGGTGGTAACTAGCCACGGCCGAAGCCTCCCACCAGACCAGACCAGAGAAATCGAACGGGAATCAAACCTGGAACCTCCGGGAGAAACCGGTGCGGGTTTCGAGGAAGTACTTCCTTCTATTGAACATGCAAACGTAAATCTCAATAAAAAGTAAGAGAAATATGTGATAGTTGCAGGCGGAAATCCATGAAAATGAAAGAAGTAGAACTTTAACTCGCTATAATCTGCTACTGATTTAGAGTGTACCACATAGATTTACTTACTGTGGCGGATTATACCGAATTAAAGTTCTTTAATGTAGAAATAATGTAAGATATTTGATATTCTGAGCAAGATCTCTAAGCCGTTATAACAAGCAAACTTAGCAATGTATAACGACTTGGGTGACAAATGATGACACGAGCCCCGAAAGCATCCCGGAATTCGTGATACGCTCCCCTTGCTTTTAAGTAGATTGATCCTGTGACACTCATTAAGTGAGTGAAGGTGGGTTCTTGTTATAGGATATAGTTAGGGTTCCGTACACACCAACGGGCATCTGCTAACAGGATTAAACCTCCGCTGTCCGGAAGTTCGTCCGTCAGTCTGTCTTTCAGCGGGCTGTATCTCATTAACCGTACTAGGTAGTCAGCTATTGAAATTACCTGAATGCGTGTTTCTATTTGCGCTCTAACAAAAAAAAATCTGATTCCAAATCCTCAATCCTGACTAAAAAGTTAAAAACAAAAATTATTTTCAAAAAACCGACTTCCAAAGCCTGAGCCTGATGCGTCAACTTTGCTTATCTTTGTTATACCCGCCCGACTTCAACATGGTGTGTAGAAATTAAAATTATTTTTTACTTTACAGTGGCTTTAGAAGTCGAAGTTTTGGAAAGAATTTTTATTTTAAGATCGATTGTGTGTCACTCTGGTGTAACGATGCATAAATATACTCGTAGATATTTATATATATTTTTTGAATTTAAAATACTGACATAATATTAAATTTAATACATTCTTATTAATACTAGTTGATGCCCGCGACTTCATCCGCGTAAATTAAGTTATTTTTATTTCCGCAGGAACTCCTTAATTCTCCGGGAATCAAAGTATACTATATTATGTATTTTCTCGGGATACAACGTACTTCTTTTTTATGAAAATCGGTTGAAAAGATCGGCCGTCAAAGTGCAAAATACAGACAGATCTGACTATTCAAAAGCTTTTGTCAAAGTCAACTTGAATAATAAAGATTTGCATTTTGAATGCGCTACGTCAAAAGGCTCAGCGTAAGTATTCAGCTACGCAGTGACTCAGTAAAAGATCGCATTTTTAGGGGCTAAATACCAGTAATTTTCTGAACAGAAGAAACCTTAGCAAATCGCAAACTATTTTACAATAAAAGCAGGACTTAATAACTCATTATAAATTCATACAACTTCTAGAGTAACAATAGTTTCCACAATCTCTCCATTGTCCCAGGATCAAAAGAACTTGGCGCACAACATCCACATACAAAACAATACAAAATGCTATATTGCAGGCAATTCGCTCCTACGTGACCTGTGTGCATAGTGGAACAAGCTCATTAGTTCCCACGGAAAAATGTTTGGTCAAGGAGAGTTGAGGTTGGAATTTTTGTTAAGGTACACTACTGTTTATGTAACTCTAGGAATTATATAAGCTCTATGCTTACTTCCCATATCATATTCCTAGTATTTTAACCGGGTATTAGTATTTTGCTTTTTCCAGATTGTTTTGATAAAGCTACAAGTTTTTACATTGATTGACAAGGTGGGAAGTTAAATCGCACTAGCAAAATTAGCAGGCTACCCGAGTTATTTATTAGTCTTAAATTCTTGCACGTTGCACCTCCATTGCAAGATTGCATTGCAATCTTCATATAGATCAGCGGACAACTTTCTCATTAGAGTTGCCTACTAAATAACAGCTAATAAGTATTGGATATGCTTGATTAAATAAACGACTAGCTGCGTGATTTTTTTTTATTTCACAGCTCTACCAATCAATCTGTATGTAAGTTACAGAGATTTGCATACAATGTACCGATAACCGATACATTTATCCAGGAAAACTTAGAAATCCCATTTAACTATTTTTTTAAACCGAAATCCTCGTGTATTAAATTAAAGCAACTATTAAATTACCTATTCTGTGGTTAAAAAAAGTCTACATTTATATTTTGGTTTCGGGTTTCAATCAAAAACATTATGCTATAAGTAAGTTTAACCAAGTGATTTACTAACGAGTTTGACTTATGTACCTAATACCAAACAGCCATTTATTTACATTCCGAAACTAGTACCATGTTAAAACGTAGACTGCACGTATCCCACCAATATTTGAATCGACATGTATAATACGCAGGTATACTAAATTATTACTTGGACAAGGATTTATCTAGGTCGAGAAGGTATAATCCTAGATATTACCTTGGCATACAGTCCTAGTGGATGTTAGGATCGGGCATGTGTCAGAAACCTAGTTGCTTGGAGAGCTTCATTAATTATAGTAATTAAATTGCCAAAATAGTTAGTTCGATTGATTGATGAGCAAAACGAAGTCTTCTTCTTTGCAGACTGGTCGTGGTCTTCATTTGAACTGTAGGTCTATTGACAATCGGTTTTCACTGCTCTCTTATGGTTTTCTTTGTTGCACGCCCATATTATTATTAATAGGATTTCTATTGGGTTTTATCGATAATGATGTGGATCCGTTCATCTCTTAAGAAATCAAAGTTCCTTCGTGGAAGTCCACGACATAATATCGTCTCAAGCGTAGATGTCCAATTCTGGACAAAGGATTCTCCACGGGACACCCCGTCAACCAAGTGGGGTGTCGTTTTCCGGTAAAATAATACTGGGTTAATTTGCTTTAATAAAAATAGTTTATTACTATGACTATACTAGACTAGATGATGCCCGCGACTTCGTCCGCGTGAATAAAGTTTTTCTTTCCCGCAGGAACTCCTTAATTTTCCGGGATAAATATAATATAATAAAGTAGTAAGTATAAGTAAGTATAATAAATATAATAAAGTAGCCTATGTCCTTCCCTGGGATACAAACTATCCCTATACCAAATTTCATCAAAATCTGTTGAAAAGATGAGCCGTGAAAGCGTAACAGACAGACAGACAGATAAATGGACAGACGCACAGACACACTTTCGCATTTATTATATTAGTATGGATTTTGCAAATAATAACTATAACCTACCTGAGTATGACATATCCCTAAATGCGGACTGAAAAATCATGCTCTCATAAACGATTGGATCTACAGAAAAACTTAATCTTAGCAATCCCTGCATCTCGTGACTAGTAACCTATTCTAGGCGCCATATTAGTGCGTGTAATATGAAACAGGGCGTACCCCGTCCGCGTAGACAAAGTGCGCGATGTTATTAATGGCCACATTTTCTCATATTATGTGTTAATAGGGTATTACACAAGAACACATTTTGAGCGCTGCGTGCCCTAATTGTGCAGTGTAATAATTATTAATTATTATGCTCCTAAATAAGGTACCTAATAATAGACATTTCATACTTATCTCGTACCTAGTTGAAATTCTACACGATGCCGAGCCATTATTATATTATTATCAAATGCAAGTGTTATTTTGTTTGTTCTACTACAAGTTAGCCTTTGATGCGATCTCACCTGATGGTAAGTCATGATGCAGCCTAAGATGATAACGTTCGAACCTGTTAGGGGTATGGCAGCTATGTTATCCCATACCCCTAATCGGTTTCCACGCGGGATTGTACTGGGACGCTAAATCGTTTGGCGGTACGACATCTTTGCCGGTAGAGTGGTAACTAGCCACGGCCAAAGCCTTCCACCAAACCGACCACAGAAAATTCAGAAATTATAAATTCCCTAATTTCCCCTACCGAGAATCTAACCCGTGATCTCCCACTGTAAATCCAAATGTCCGAATGTATGTAGGTTTTTGATAATTTCTACAGCGAATCGTCACACTTAATCACCAGTAAATAATAAATATTGGTTTTAATTTCCTCAGAAGGAAAGTATAATAATGATGATCTTTCCTTATCGAGTTAATTCTGACAAGACCAAAGTGGCAGGGTCAGTAGCGATTATTTTTTACCAATCTAATTGCTAAGGTCGACTTTGCATTCTAGCACGATGCACATTATTATACCTATAACAGATATTAATCGAGCAGTTACCCGTGGTCCCGTTGATAGGACCACGGGTAATTTTATTTACCGGTGGTCTTATTGCACTAGGGATTATTACGTAGGGAAGCGTTGTTAATCTGATTGTACTTGAACTGCGGAAAGTTGTTTTCTGAACCAATTTGCATTCCATTAGGTATTTTCTTAATCTATACCAATAATAAAAATGCGAAAGTTTGGATGGATGGATGGATGTTTGTTACTCAATCACGCCCGAACGGCTGAACAGATCTGGATGAAATTTGGCACAGAGATAGATTATAGTCTGGAATAACATATAGGCTACGGGTTTCGTTTTTAGTTTTCCGGGATAAAAATCCCGGAAAACTAAGGAGTTCCCGCGGGAACCAAAAAACCTCAATCCACGCGGACATAGTCGCGGGCATCAAATAGTCAATTCATACAGGAAATCAAACTTAGGGCCAATTGTTAAAGGAGCTAGCATTTGCATTACTGAACTCGTCAGGCTGCCTCAAAATAATCTGGCTAATTGGCATTAAACGTACGTTGCATGTCTCGTTAGTGAAACAGTGTAATTAATAATCAAATTCTCGTTAGATACAATAATTAACGCTCTGAGCTTAAAAGCTCTGTGGGTTTATTTATCACATTATCTAAAATATACGCACATCGCGTAGGAGTATACATTTAACGCGTGTGTCATTTACTGAAAATATAATTAATTTATACAGGTACCTAGTAGATGATGCCCGCGACTTCGTACGTGTGGATTAAGGTTTTTTGATTCCCACGGGAACTCTTCAATTTTCCGGGATAAATAGTAGCATGTGTCGTTCCCCAGGATAAATTACATCAAAATCTGTTGAAGAGATTTTTTTTTACTACCGTGAAAACTCTTGAATTTTCCGGGATAAAAAGTAGCCTATGTTCCCCGGGATACAAGCCACCCCTTTAAAAAAATTCACAAAATCGATTGAACAGATGGGCCGTGAAAGCATAGCAGACAGACGGACAGACACACTTTCGCATTTATAATAATGTAGTATGGATATTGGTATAGATTATAGAAGTATTTGATAATAGTGTGAATAATGCACTTTGAATTTGAATACTAAATTATTGACTTTACCGTGAGAACTTCGAAAGGGTAATTACAGTCGCAAATGTGATCGGAGAGGTGTTATTCGGTATACTATTAAATTATCGAAAGGTTTGGCAATGTTTATTTTATGTTGATAAAGTGTGACTCAATAATTCTAATGGCATTAATGGATAGCTAATAATATCTACACTATCGACAAAATATGTCGTTGTTCGTTCTGATAACATTGAATCTTTCTCTAATTACCAATTAATTATCAGAATGGAGTGATGCAGTGGATTCATGCCATGGTTTTACACAGACCGGTGTGTTTGTTTGTGGGTTTGTTGGTTTGTCCTACAACGGAGCAACGGATCGACATTTTTGGCATTGGTATAGTTCAGAACCTGGAGAGTGACTATTTATTATCCCAGAAAATTTATTATTTAAAAAAAACTTAAACCACGCGGACGAAGTCGCAGGCATCAGCTAGTAACATAACGTTTAACGATGCACCTTTTTCCGCA
Organism: Erebia palarica; assembly: GCA_964035005.1. NCBI lineage: Eukaryota > Metazoa > Arthropoda > Insecta > Lepidoptera > Nymphalidae > Erebia > Erebia palarica. Next base: position 11,709,275 of record OZ035987.1, on the reverse strand, counting down.
TTATAATTTGCTTTCACGTAAGATCAGTGAAGTAATAACAAGTTGAAGTAAATTATATGTTATTTATCTACCTACTTCTTTTCTGATAAATGTAAGTTACAGTATTCAAAATAATGACTGTCTTATCTGGGCTTACTGTCTCAGTTATCTTTTACAAAGGACACACGCAATGTGCTAAGGAAAGATTCACACTAAAATCATGGTATGATTTTAATATTAAAAGGAAAGATTATATTTCGTAACAAAATAACGAACTGGTAGTAACAAGGTGGTGATCCATTATTATTTATCATTAAAAATTCGAAAATGAAAGGTAATAAAATACAGTAAATGTAGAAATACAGTGTTTTCATTCGGTATCGCAAATGCCAGGTGAACAAAAATAATCTTGTGGAGAGTCATTAAGTATAGCTAAACAGTAATTACTAATTATTATTGATCTTAGATAGAGTTTTCATTTTGCCACGTTATTAGTCAGATTACAGTGATTGCGGAAACTGTTGAATTATTATTTTTAAGCTTTTTTAATACTCTGTATTACAACTAGCCATTATCTTTTCGATTTATCGTGAATTAAGATCAATATACCATGCCTTTTTATAACTTATAACCTACGATACTATGCCGTATGAATGCATTGTTTGACTCAAACTACTGAAGCAAAATTCTCAGCCTTTTTAACTAGGTCTAGCTCAGTGAGATTAAAGGTGTCTCGTTCTTTTAATACTTAGCCTGCTGCTACTCGACCGTGTGCGCTATTTCGCTAGGCCACTCGATAGTGTAAACAAACATCCTCAAAGAAGTGTGTATACAGTTTAAATGGAAGGTCGCGTTGTAAGAGTATGATGTAAACTTCATACAATTTTAATGATCGTAAAGTTCATCGACTTTCCAGTTTATTGCTGGTCGTTTCGCAGATGGATTTTTTATGGGATCTAATTTAGAAGTTTGCTATTTTAGCGGTTGACGGAAACTTTCTCGTTTGATGGGAAACCGCGTCCGTAACGGAAAGTTTCGCAAAGATTTATTAAATTTCATATAAATTGCTAAACGGCCTAGGTAATAAAGTTTCAGATCGTTCAATCAAAGTTTTCCGTTGATATAATAATATTAAGATATGGTTCATGCAGAAATATGTGAAATAAGTACTAACTTTGTTCATTCATTCATTTATTTGCATTCCAATACAATTATTCTTATAAGCAAATAACATAATATCAGTAGAATTTTATAATTCGTATTGGAACCCCGGTGGGGCACAGCAAATCAGTGGTAGTATAGAGACACTGCTTTTTTGTCTTCAAAAAAGTCATATAATTTGTAATATAGGCTTTATCTATTTGTTTTATTTTAGAGAATTAACAAACGCTGTATTACTCTCCAAAACTTTGATGTAGTCTGTGTTAAATATTTACTTATTTGCTCACACAAATTATTGATCACTTATTTGATCACAAAGTAGTTCTGTATTAATTTATTTATAGGCCAGTTTTGTACGTACAAGTTACAACGTAAGTTATTTTCATAATTTTCCATCATGATTTTACTAAGATTTTTAGGTTAGACCTCTCCGTAATCTTTATAGGTCATGCGGCATGCCATATACAAAAACTCTGATGATAAAATTTTGTCTCTTCCAACCTACCTACCTCTTTTACCTACTGCATACAAAGACATTTTAAATCTCGACATTATCTCATAAAACATTAGGTACACTTTATAATCATAAGTAGTTAACTTATTACAATTCAAATATCTGACTAAAACATTATATCATAAAACAATTAAAAATGAAATGTTTCAGAATTGACACTCCCACGTTCACAGAACGACGAATCCAGTGATAGTTGTTAATTATATACAAATGGGGAATCTACCCACGCGTTCTGTACGTTCATTAAAGGTATTCCATTTTATTGAATTATTACTCTATCAATCTTCCTAAACGAATTTCTTGTTTGTAGTACGTGGGTTGTTTAAACATTTCAATGATAAATTGATAAAGATAATCGTGCGATGAATGGTATAGTACGCGCGGACATAAAAATGAAACATTACGATATTTTTATGAAAAATGTAGTTGAGAAATATTTAATAAGACATGGCTGTCATTTTCCCTTTCCTTTCAAACATAGTTTTATGGTTTTAAGAAATTCCGATCCTTATCCAAAAAAAACTACTCTAATTTAAAATGTTATCCAACGAAGGAGCTCTCTATCATTGAATATAGCAAGAATAAATCAATTATTAAACTAGCTAATGCCCGCGACATCGTCAGCGTGGTTTATTTATTTTTATGCCCGCGGGATCTCCTAAATTATTCGGGATAGAAAGTAACCTATGTCACTCACCAGGTCCTCAACCATACCCTATGCAAAAAAAAACAGGTAGACCCGTTGCGTGATAGAAAAACAAAGCAACAAACAAAAACACTTTCACTTTTTTAATATTAGTCTGATTATAACTTGCCGGAAATACCGGGATCTACCAATAATATAATACCACTGGGGGTCGTCAAATCTGTCTTATTTCACGGTTAATCCGCTCGAAACATCAATAAAATAACTATTAAATTCCACACACTCACGGTATTTGTCATCCTATAGATCCCGGGATAAGGAGGAATGGTTGTAGATAGTTAATTATTCAGATAATGTGGACTCCTAAGCATTAACGTTTGAGGTAAAACGATAATCTGAGGTGATTATAGCCCTGTTGGGCTCATATCGCGTATCGGGTTAAAGAGCGTTGCGCCAGTTAACATTTAGGTTACCGGTAAGTTGTGGGTTGCCTATTGGTTTTCATTGAGTTAACTAACTGTATATTAACTGTACATATAATAATAAGTAATTCTTGAACCGCAAACCGATGACAACCAGTGGTTAAGTCGCGGGTTCAGCGTAGATTTGCTAACAAGTTAGCCCGCTACTATCTTACACTGCATCATCACTTACCATCAGGTGAGATCGCAGTCAAAGGCTAACTTGTCGTGGAATAAAAAAATGATTCGATCCCCAGGCGCGCTCTTCGAGTTGATTACGTTCAAATAAATAATAAAAGAGCATTGGACGGTGGTATTAAGATAATACGTGAGGGCGGTTTCCCCATACAATCGTATAAGTCTGTTTTCTCCGTGCATAATTACAATAGAGCAAATATTTTTCCACCATAAAATCTATATGTGTCCGTGCCATGTCCCGACATAGCCTGATGGAATTCAATTCGAGGGTTAGCGCAACGGCAAAAATATGATTGTTCAATACCTATTCTCAAAGTTTCCCATTCATGCCATATCCTCTTAATGCTACGAACGGTGAAGTAAAAGAAAGTGAGGAAACTTGCATGCCTGAGTGTAACGATCAGGATTTAAAGAAGATGTATTCCTACGTGTATCCATCTAAGCTGACCTTGATAGTGGCACTGAAATAGCCTTCATCCTGTAGTGGAACGTAATACGTATAATATCAGCTTAGCCAAGTGAAAACTGTCTACAACCACCACCACCACCTCGAATTTTAAATTATTTATTACTACCACTACGAATACCGATTCGTGGTGGTGGTAATAAATTCTAACTAGTATAATATAGCAATACTATAAATATAACACAGGGTAACGCCATTACTTTTTACCATTGAACATGGTTATCAGATGCAAATGGTCTGAGACGTATTTTTGGCCATAGATCCGAGGATTTTGGGAGGATCGAGATGGGAATAGTACCAAAAGTTGAGGAAATTATCGAGACACGTGTGAACATTTGAATTTTGAAAATCGGCTGGTAACTTTTTTTGGAATTTTAAAAAATGTAAAAAAGTCGGGTTTTTGGGGTCCTAATAAAAGGGTCCAACAAACTGTGGGTGTTTAGCTACAAAATGGCGAAAAAAAATTTGAAAATCGGTTAATAATTGTGACCTGTGGTGGTGGTAGGTGGTCCCCTTAGATTTGGAATTCTGGAAAAATTGGTATTTCCGTATATAAAAAGTGATGTAGCTTCTAGCGGATGCAGGCGAGAAGTGCATTCGAGTTGGAATTTTGAAAATCGGTTCAGATTTTTTTTCCCGTTATTTTTGTACTCATTTTCAATCCTTCGTTTCTCGCGGAGACTATGAAATCTGTAATTTTTTTTGTTATGTAAGCGACGTTGAGGTTTATCAAAGCAAATTCCCAAAGCAAACATCCTATTTATAGCCACAATTTCAGTTTAACTTCGTGTACATAATGTAAAATTCCATTAATGTACTATGTAAACCTTGTACTTAATGAACTTGTTGAATCGTTGTAGGTACGCAAAGTAAAACTTGTAAAGCCTCAACAAAGGGCCTCTCTAATGAGTGTACCGAGTTGGTAAATCCATCGCTAATTACATAAAACTTAACAGAGGAAAAATGTTATGGCCCGTTTACACGAGGACGGACGTAATTGGTGCCAGTGAGCAAAGCATTGTGATGAGTAACCTCGAATTTATTTGCTGTGAAGTGTGAAAGACATGTTGTATTCTCACGGGACGAAGCCCGGACCTTATTAAGCTTGCGTGGATATATCGGTCCAACACGTGGAAAAAAATCACCGTCATCACCACAGAATATCTGATAATACAGGTACATTACTTCCACCCATCGCCGGTTTACTACGAGTCTCCTTTAAGTATTTACCCGACTACAGCGAAGCTAGAAGGAAGAGTTTGATTTTGATCGTTATGTATGCTTGTCCATCTATTCCCTCATATTCTACACGCCTTTTCATAATTTGTCAATTTAAAGTGTCTTGATTATGCCCTGGTTATACACTATGTGACGTCACACTAAACTGAATATGACGCCCTGTAAAGGAAAAAGTCATGAACTAAAAAATTATATGTTTCATTTCTTAAAACGCATATAATTCCGGAAAGCTTTAGCTGCGTGCCCGATGATCGAACTCACGACCACCTAAATTGGGAGCCGGGAGTTGAAACCCCTAAGCCAAAACTAGGCTGACAAAGCTTTTAAGGTAGGGATATTATTATATTATATTCATCAAGTAGCTTGTACCTTAAAACTTATCCTTACATTTTCCACGGCACAGAATTTATGATAAGCTTGTTAATTAAATATTAACAAGGTCAAGTTTTCGTAACCTCAGAACACAGATCCTCGCGTTTTGTGACGCCTTATAATATAATTTTACGGACTAAATAACAGTACAATTTACACTTTTGGAGTTAAAACTTATGCTCAATTTCTAGGTACCTACCCAATATCACTCTCCAAGTCTTACCTGTATTTATGCATAACTCTTCAACGTCAATCCATTGCTCCATTTCAGCGTGAAAACAATGCTCCAACAAACAAACACATTTTCAAAATTATTTACTACTTTATTAATTTTAAAAATCAATGTAAGTAATCTTAAATCAGAAAGAAACCTTCTCAGAAACTCAGTTGTTTTTTGTTACTCAAGACTAATTTGTGAGAAATTGTGACAAAACAAAACAACGTTGTTTTGTGCTTTAGGTTTAGGGTTGTTTTTATCAACTACAAGTTAGCCCTTGACTGCGATCACACCTAATGGTAAGTGATGATGCAGTCTAAGAAACATCTTACCCGCTACCATGCGGGCTAACCTGTTATGGGCATGACAGTTATATTAAATCCGTACCCCTAATCAGTTTCTACACGGCATCGCTTCGGAACGCTAAATCGCTTGGCAGCACGTTTTTGCCGGTAGGGCGGTAACTAGCCATGGCCGAAGGGACATTGTTGGAATCGCAGAACAAAATAAGTAGACTATATTATGCAGATTCCTATTATTATATAAGATTATTATGCAAATATAAAACATTTAATTACGAAACAACGAAATAAACCGTTTCAATTTTCAGCTAAAAAGACTTCAAAGAATTAAGCTCAAAGCTGTTCAGCTTATCTAAACATGATCGCTAATTGAATTTCTCGTCGCTGCAATTGCTTGTTTACATCTAGCTAATTAAGAACTTTTACTGGACTCATAAATTAATTAAAATTGATGGATGAACTTTTTAGACGCGGTTAAATTAACGGGTTAGAATAGTTGTGAGTGAAACGATGAATCTATATAGCTCTTTTCTTGAGAAGTACGCGAGCTGCCAGAGGATTCTAATTTTGAAACGGTTTGCGGTTGGGCAAATTTTCGCAGTTAATATAAATCTGAACATAAACAAAAGTGAGTTCTATGTGATGTTTTGAGAAAGTTTTTATGTACGGTAAGGGTTATGCCCGAATGCTGTAACAGATCCATATTATTAACTCCACCACTACCACCACTACAGCCCATTAACGTCCCACTGCTGGGCACAGCTCTCCACTCTCATAGGAGAGAGGGAATTAAGAAAGTTTAACTTGGTCGGCTTTCGTTTATACCTATGTATCGTGTCGACACAACACAAAGACGAGACACGGTCGTGCCACGGTCTAGCATGAATTACTCTATAAACCCACGACGCTAAACTACTCTGAAGAAGCCTCTTTTACGATTTAAGATAAAACAAGAAAATTAATCAGTAAAATGGCTATATATTTTTCAAGTTTTATCTTGGGATGCCTCAATAAAAGTTTAGGTAACGTACTTCCCAACAAACTAATACCCAGACAAATCGCTTTTGAAATTTACGTCAATAAATATTGTAGATAATTAAGATTGGTAGGTAGTACGAATATTAGCAATTCAGATTAGCACCTCAGCTCGCAATTACTTTCAGAGACAATGATAAATCGTCTGTCCGTCTGTCATCGCAGTATCGGCGAAATTAAATTGCTTAGAAGCCCTAACTGCCTCCCTACGACTCCTCACGATAAGGCGGAGCGCGGCGCGGCAAACGGCGCGTCAAGCGAAATAATACAAAATACAAATTCTTTATTTTTTCATTATGTTTACAAGGGTAACAATATTTACTGCAATAACAAGATAAAGTAAGAGTAGATAATTTATAAAATGTGTGAGGAACTTTCTAGATGCCCACAAGAATGATTCGCATCATTCTTGTGGGCATCTAGAAAGGCAGCGGAAAAATTTAATATTTATTTTTTAATTGTATTTGTATTAATTTTTAAAAATCCCGTTAATCTCGTTGGTTTTCGTGGAGAAATGTAGCCCGTGTCTGTATTTTAAGCTCTGTAGGAGGGCTGTGAAAAGGTAACAGATAGTCAGAGAGTTATTTTTAGTAATCTAATAGAGGTATTTCCTTCCTGAAAGTAGTAAATAAGACCATACATACGGATTTAGGGATTTAGGGATGCTCCCTAAGTTGAGCGTTAAAGGTGTTCTCCTATAAACCGCTCAAATTCTTTGCGGAAAAGTCATGGACAAGCTATAAATGCCGATCACGTTTCTTACGCTAAATTGCTACACTTGATATTTACATAAACATAATTAATTTCTAGGGCTGTCTTAAGTAACGTTTTACGTTTCGCTGCGTCGCTTAGAATACCTAATTGACTCTTGAAATGGGGAAACAAATATTGTTCTTGTACCTACTTTCGTACCGTAAATATCTCATTGATATTGTATTATTTTATCTACCAATAGTATGTATTATAATATAATTGAATTAGATATAAATAGAAAAACAACCATGAGCAAATCAATTCACTGCTGTACGAGTAGTTCACTTCACTTAGCATTTCTATTCCATTGCATTAGTTCGTTGACGCATCTATTAAAAGGCAGTAAATTCCTTATTTACATTTACGATTATTATTATTAGTATAAGTATATATTTTTTATATATGTCACCGTAAAATTGCAAACTGTCGACAGATTACAATTTAATGCATTATTTTTCGGTAGATTGTAATTATTAGGTATATTAACCCGATAAAACCTAAGTGCCCGGCCGCACTACCAGAAAGAGATAAGAAAACGTAAATACAATGAATTTCGCTAGATAGATTACAATCTAACGGTTATAAATCTTACACAATACACATATAATAGGGTTATATTATCTCATTACTTACAATGTTGCATCGCTGGCATTTTAAGCTCTAACTGCATAGTATTGAATCAATTTAGTTTCAAAAGGCCCATAAATCCACAAAATTTCACAGATAGTAATACAGAACATTATTGTTATTAAATAACCGAACACTAAATTATGGACCGACAGCTAATTCGGTCAATTGAACACAAAGTTTCCTGCAGTATGTCACGATTATCGCCGCTAAATAATTAGCGGAGTCTATAAATCAGCCGCTCTATGTCATCTGTTATCGAAGAGCTGTAATAGTCAGGGGTTAGCACTGGGAGGTTATACATTTCATCAACGTCGATAGAAATTGAGCGTCAAGACACCTATACTAATATTATAAATGCTAAAGTTTGGATGAATGAATGGATGGATGTTTGTCACTCAATCACGTCAGAACGGCTGAACGGATCTGGATGAAATTTGGCACAGAGATACATTATAGTCTGGAAAAACATATAGGCTTTTGTTTTCCCAGAAAATTAATGAGTTCCCGCGGGAAACAAAAAACCTCAGTCCACGCGGACGATGTCGTGGGCATCAGCTAGTAATACAATAAATAACTTAATTCAATACTATCGATTATTATTTACCGAGTAACTTAGTCAGATTTAAACTTGTAGCGCTGGCTTTAGAGGTAGGGAATAACTTGAGTTTTAAAACAAGGCATTAAATCTAATCTAATCAAAAGTGTTTCGACGCTCGAATTCTATCAATGCTAGTGAACCTTGTTTTCGTGCTGTTACGAAGCGTCTTTTTGATTTATAATACTCGTATGGAACCCAAAGATTCTTGCATAACCTATGTCACGATCGCCGCAAAACAATTAGCGGAGTCTATAAATCAGCTGCTCTATGTCATCTGTTATCGAAGAGTCACTGGGTATGGGTCACTGGTCAGTTACAACGAGTAACTCATCGCCAGTTTGATACACGATCGACCGTTCATTCTTAATTAATTCTCGTTCGTATTATGGACTGTTTTTTTATAAAAACAGGCATTTTTCCATTCGTCCATGTTTTTTATGGAGTTTGGAGTTTACTCTTTAAGAATCGATTTTCATAATTATATGCCCGGGTTATGAAAATTTATGGGGAGTAAAAATAAAATTTTCTTCGTTACGTTACGTTACGTTATGTTTACGTTTGCATGATAATACTTTTTATGTTCCCATGACTATATAATGTATGTTGATGAATATTAATTATATTAAATATAAATATATGCATCAAGCATGCTTTCAGTAATATAAAAAATGCGTTCATTTACCCTCATTTACTAATCTATATATTTTATAATCGTTCGTAAGGAGTAAACTCCAGTCGTGCGTCTCGGAGCTGACACTTAACGTGCTATTACCTATTCCGTGCTGCCAGGCATAATTTTTGAAGTGAAAACTTCTTTAGCCGCGTTGAGCACTTTTTGGTAGGGGGTAAACTTGTGGATTCGCGTGACCGACACCGACATACTAGCGTTGTTACGAAGACAAAAGGTCTTAAATATAAATGTTCATTCGTAGTTAAACTTTAATGCCTTAGTTTTAAGGTTATTTAACTATGTTTTTTTTGTTTAAAATATTTGTGTCAGCCACGTGTGGTATTCAATATTATCTATTTGTCAAGTACCAATGAAATAATAAATTAAAGAGTTTGGGGACCGAGGTGCCCAAGTTCCATTGTGGTTCTGGAGTTTACGGTAATTTGACATTATTTTTATAATCCAGCGTCTCAATCCACGCTCTTTTACCAAAAAGCACTTACTAAATGCGGCGGACATTCGTTCAGCTATATTACAATCTGGCTAGACATTGAACAGCCTTATTACAAAATGACTCAATTTTGTAATACGGCTAGTTGTTATGTAACAACGGATTCTACAAAACGACTGGGATATGTATACGAGTATTAATTGGGATGATGACAACACAATCAAATCAGCAACTCTTTATCAAACTTAAAAACGCGCTTCTAGTATGGAAGTTGTATGAAATTCACAATAGTGACGTCTTCAAATTTCAACGTACTTTTTTTCTTTATATTATTATATATTTTAAAATGGTTAAAAAACGTAAAACGTAAAAGGATGTAAATTTTAGGTCTTTTGGAAGACCCTCTATTTAATAATCAGTTAGAAATAATTTAGTTTTGATATAGGCATCGTCCTTATTTGTACTCACAAATATATATTGTACGTTTTCATTTTATATGCTGTCAGCTACAATCCATAAATAAGTTCAAGGAGTGCAGAAAGAAAATCGAGGGGTTAAAATAAGTGTACTGTTTAGTAATCTATTGTTTTATTTATTCAGAAAGACTGGATAAAGTTTCCGTTTCGGCCGTAATACATAAACTAAATACTTATTCAGTAGAAACATTAAACTCTCGAGAAAAACAGAGAGATGCGTCCGCTGCTGATGCATCCATGGCTTTATTAGCATAAAAGTGCCAGAGCACACACTAGACAGATCTACTAGACTAGCATCACAGATCAGTGACTTTTCTACTTCTGCATCTCATCTCGAAAACACTTCTAAATCAAACCATGTTTTGGTTTGATTTAGAAGTAAAACGTGTTTAGTCTACATCCATACTACTATACTATATCTATACTAATATTATAAAGAGGTAAAGTTTGTGAGTTTGTGAGTTTGTGACGTTGTAGGGGGTAATCTCTGGATCTACTGAGCCGATTTTGAAAATTCTGGTACCAATAGAAAGCCTCATTATTTGGGAGTGTCATAGGCTATATATTATCCCGAAAAATAAGGGAGTTCCCGTGAGAATTCAAAAAACTTATTTTACGTGAACGAAGTCGCGGACATCTGCTTGTCATAAATAACACACAAGCACAAAAGTTGCAATGATCAAATTAGTTTTTAAAACATTTTTGTTGCGACAGTGTATTTTAGCTATTGGCGAAAATATTTAAAAAGTTTGTACTAAATATCGTATGATAAACTTGTATCGTACTTGTGAACTTGCTGGATCAGTTCCGAAAACTTCCAATCTAATCTTCTGATGGGCGATCAAATTCTACCCTCCAATTGCGTAAGGAAATCGTAATCGTTATAATTCGACCTGTCTAAGGAGTCCATAGATGCGTGCACGTCAAAGAGCATGTATGAACTCCTTAAACAGTTCAGTAACACGTTTTAAGCTTTCAAATAATAACGATTTACTTAGACAATTAGGTGTGAGATCGCCGATGGTAAGCATAAGTCGATTGTGTGCGGTGGCAAAAAGTAGAGTAATTAATTGCTACTTTAAAGACAAAAGAACGGCGGCGCCGCAATTTATGTAAATTAGGTCTAGAGCAACTATTATTATCTAGAAACCTCGTTGCTTTTCAATGAAATGCCGCCTCAATATTATTTAATGTCTATTTCATTACTTATCTAGATTGACTTCTATTATACAATCTTTTTTTGTAACTAAAAGGTATCCCTAGGTAATAAATTATTGAAATAAATCCTATGATTTACTCTATAGTCAGTAATGAATTATTATTACCTACTCAATTATCGCATTTATATTAGGTCTGATTATCCGGTCTAGTCTGGTCTATTACACAGGGCGTCATGACGTATTGTTAACGTCGTGGACAAAATATTATTATTCACGACCTTTTACGTTGTACCGCTTGTACCCAGTTGCTTGCAACTCACTCAATGGCATCCGTCCTCCTAGTTGGGTGTCCTATTTCTCTATTCCGTGGGGTGCTCAGTCTATAATTCGCTCCTCAGTGCAATGGTTCGATTTATAAGACTCCAGCGTGCATAGGGGCTCGAAGCTATACAGGTGCAACCCACTCGTTTATGCGACAGCCTAAATGAAGCTGTCTTATACCATATCTTGAGCGTTGACAGTGACATATTTATTTATTATACTTAATATAAAAGTCATCAACACCACGATAAAAGATGACACCGAAGTAACAGTTACTGCAACTTGCGGTTGCGAGAAAAGTCTAAAAATTACAAAATCATTCATTTGAGCGGAATGCTACCGTGATGCACCGCTAGAGAGACAGCATAAAAAAAGATACTTGATACGATCACAAAAAAATAATATATGAGGCGTGATGAGTGTCGCTACGATTTAGGTAAGTACTTCCAGAATTTGAGTAGCTAGTAATCACATCAATGGATAGTCAAAATATCAGTCAACGCTGAGAAGCTCGCCATTTTGATAGGTAAGCCTATTTTGTAAAAGCAGCATCAGCAATCATTGTTATAATTTCAAAGGTTGTGATTGACTAAACTTATGGTATTCTTGTTGCGGCAATGGATTTTGGGCAATAGCAAAAGAGTATTTTCCAATGAGAGGTGATAATTTTTACATGTCATCGAATTTTTGTTTTGACGACCTCCGGACGCAGTGTGTAGCGCTGTTAATGTGCGGAGGTCCCTGTCTCGATCCCCGGCGGGGTCAATTTGGGAATTTATAATTTCAAAATGTTCGCTGGTCTGGCCTGGTGGGAGACTTCGGCCGTGGCTAGTTACCACCCTACCGGCAAAGACGTGCCGCCAAGCGATTTAGCGTGTAGAAACCGAATAGATGTATGAATTTAATATAACTGCCATGCCCCTAACAGGTTAGCCCGCTACCATCTTAGACTGCATCATCAATTACCATCAGGTGAGATCGCAGTCAAGGGCTAACTTGTAGTGGTTAAAAAAAACCGTAAAACGTATTAACTTTAATTTAAGTTTGATTGGCTGTTATAGTAATCATAAATGACACTTTTATCAACTCATAAAGTATAATCATGCATCTGGCTGATCGACTGTGTAACGGGCGCCTATTGGGCAATTGATACCCACTGTGATGGCATTTAGATAAAACTACGTGTAAAGCCTTTTAACAAATGACAACACAAGATAAAACCATACTGATATCTGTACGAATAATTTGAAAAATGTTTTAAACGATTATGACTATTTAAGCTTTCAAAGCTGTTAAATTTAACAAGTGAACAACTTTGAGTGGGTGGCATAAATTTTATCGTAATTGTGGTAGAATAACAATAGTAATAGTATCTTTTCTTTTGAGTTTAACTTCAATTAATTTACTAATCTATTGCTGATAAGTCGTAATAATGGCACCTCAATCTTATTAATGTTATTAATATTAATATTATAAATGCGAAAGTTTGGATGGATATATGGATGTATGGATGTTTGTTACTCAATCACGCCCCAACGGCTGAACGGATCTGTCTGAAATTAATCACAGAGATAGATTAACGTCTGGAATAACACGAAGGCTACTTTTTATCCCGGAAAATTAAAGTTCCTGCGGGAACCAAAAAACCTCAAACCACGCAGATGAAGTCGCGGGCATTTGCTAGTTTGGTGATATTTAACAACTATTCGCTTTCGTGCGCTCTAGAAAGTACCACATACTAAAACCTTAGCGAATTATTTTATCTAGCGTATAAAATAACTAGGACATCAACTAATTTTGACATAATATTTACGAACTAACTAGTACGGCAATTGCACCAATTAATAATATATTACCCACTCCAAGTACCTACTTAATTATTATGTATCGGAAAGTTTCCTACGGTGCAATGTCACAACTCACAACCATTGCTGCTAAATAATTAAAATTAATAATAATAAGTATTCATCAAACATCGATGTAATTGTATATTGCAAAGGCATAGGCTTATATTATGATGCTTAATACCTACTCCAAGTACCTACTTAATTATTAAGAGACGGAAGGTTTCCTACGGTGTCACAACTCACAACCATTGCTGCTGAATAATTAAAATTTATAATTATAAGTGTTCATCAATCAAACATCAATGTAATAGGCATGATGACTGATTTTGAAAAATGGTCAGATTATGCTCGGAAGTATCTATTATATCGAAAAAATATCTTATTTCAGCAGAAAAATAAGGTTTAGTAGATAAAATTGGCATTTGAAATTTCAATTTTAAAAATCACGCCAAAACGCTCGCGGGTGCCAAGGCGTTGTTTGTGACGTCACTATTGTTTTTACCAATGTACTCTAATGTACCATATAATGTACTGCGTGCAGTAAACAATAAGTCTTCGTACAACAGTTCAGATATTTTGTGTGAATAATATAAATTCTAAAGTGTGTAAGTCGTGTGCGGTCCCCCAGTGTGATAACACATCAAAATTAACTCCAAACAAGTTATTTATCTAAATTCTGCTATTTATTTCTGCGAAGATCACTTGACGTAAGTTTTTGCTTTATTCTAATACTAACTGATACCCGCGACATTCCCGCAGGAACTCCTTAATTTTCCGGGATAAAAAGTCCATATAAATCTTCCTCTTGAATCATTCTATTTATTAAAAAAACCGCATCAAAATCCGATGCGTAGTTTTAAAGATCTAAGCATACATAGGGATAGACAGCGGGAAGCGACTTTGTTGTATACTATGTAGTGATGCTGTTTTGCTTATAGCACAAATAACTGCAAAAAGTTAGATGCGTGCCAAGAATCGAACCCCAGACGCACCGAATAGGAGGCAGACGTCATATTTACTAGGCAATTACCGCTCATATTAAGTTATACGGTATAGTTTTAAAAAACAACATTTCATTAATATAACCTCTAATAACTAAGTACCATGAAGTGCTTAATATATAAAATAGCAGATTTTACGGGTTTAGGACCTATAATTTAGTATGTTATTATTGTACTTACATGGAAGTTTTGACGTTGCGAAATTCTGCTAAACAAAAGTCTTTGTTTGATGCAAGATACTCAACCAACATCAACAAATCAATCCTGGGCAAATTAAAGCTAGTAGCTTTGGTGAATCCTTGATTTTTAATTTCTTGATTTTGGATTCGGTAAAACAAAGCTAGATTATGGAAATGATCTTAAGGAAAAAAAAAACACGAAAATACTTGATAAACATTTAAAACACCTGTACCTGTTAGAGATTGTTTGCCGATTGTCAAAGCTCGAAAACAATTGTGACGTCATTCGCTTCAGTGGTGTTTTATACAATATGGCGGATTGCTGTATTTTATAGTTTTATTTTATCAAAATAAATAACAATCTCACTCGAAATAGAAAAATAAATAAGTTTTTTATAATCCATGAATCCTATTTCATTAGATAAATTCATAATTTCATTGATTCTTGGATACTGTCATCATGCCTATTGTATATTGCAGAGGCATGAGGCATAAATTATGATGCTTCAATTTTGTTGTAGTAATAGCTCTTATTGAACATGGTGAAGCATTGTATAGACATAGAGTTTTGACGACCTCCGTGGCGCATTGTGTTGCGCTGTTGTCTAAACGTACGGAGGTCCCGGGTTCGATCCCCGGCAGGGTCAATTTGGGAATTTATAATTTCTGAATTTTCCCTGGTCTGGCCTGGTGGGAGGCTTCGGCCGTGGCTAGTTACCACCCTACCGGCAAAGCCATGCCGCCAAGCGATTACGCGTTCCGGTATGATGCCGTGTAGAAACCGAATAAGGGTATGGGTTTAATATAACTGCCATGCCCCTAACAGGCTAGCCCGCTACCATCTTAGACTGCATCATCACTTACCATCAGGTGAGATCGCAGATTAAGGGCTAACTTGTAGTGGATAAAAAAATAAGAAATAGTTTATTTAGTATAATTAATAAGTATATTCTAGGGTTAACCGAACGAAGCGATTTGCTTCCTCATTTCTAATTTTTTATTTTCTATTGGTATCTCCAAATCAAGATTAATGGGACATCTATAAGCTAGTGCACTCCACCATAGGCTACATCATATCTTACTAGCAAGTTTGATTGCATATAAATGAAGGAAAAAAATGAAAAAAAAAACTTCATTGGTTAAGCTTATCTGAAGCTCTTCTTAAAACTATTTTTCTTTCGTGCATAAACGCTTTACTTGATTACAAATGCAATAAAATAAATAAAACAACATCTATGTTCCTACTTTGCATAATTATTTTACTGAATAAGTTTTCTATTGAACAGTAAATTTGACACGGGCAACGAATTGCCCATAAACCTACTTTAGCAGACTCCGAAAAGTCCATATCATTAAACGGACCACCCATTATGCAATTTCGAGGAAAAGCAATGCCCAAAGATTGAGAAACGTAATAATTTACGCAATGCAATGGATCTGGCTATCAATTGTAGTTATAGGTGTAAAAATAATCTAGGAAAAATGTTAAGAAAAGCTGTGTTTTATTTTTGATTACTAGTGAGTTATTGAAGCTTTAAGAGCGCTTATCCATTCGATTTATTTATTAGAATGGTAAGTAATTGTGTCAAGACATGACGAAGTGTCGTCATATTTCTTGCTTAGGAATTGAATTTTCTAAAGTCCTTTCTGTCTACTTACGTCACAATATCTATCTGTATACCAAATTTTAGTCCTATTCTTTACCTGTACTTTGAGCTGTGCGCTGATAGATCAGTCAGTCACCGTTTCCTCTTATTGTAAAATTTAGGTGATTAATGTTTTTATAAATTTATCATACATTTTAAAACTGAATTAATGATTAGAAATCACCTTCTTATTCATTAATAGCCCACGCTTAGCAACCACATCTGAAATAATTGCCAGCAAGATGCACCGCAATTTTATAGCTCGTCTATAGGAACTTGAAGAAAGTAAATAGACCAACGAAATGAGAAACGATCCGTTCCGTATATTATTAGGGTGTGTTTGTATCCGCTCATTGTATCCGCTCGATCGGAGAATCAATTGCTCTGAGCTATTTCTGATACCCTTTGAAAGATAATATATTGTATCTTTGTTTAAAATATAATTATAATACAATACATTGCATAAGTGTGGTGTGTTGTTTCCTGCTTTCTAGACCAGCGGTACTCTTCGTGCTTCTAAATATACTTAAGTAATTTATGTATTATTCCTTATTCGACGCTGGGCTAAGCACATATTAGAATTTCAGTAGGATTAAGCAAACGCAAAGCATGCTTTAAACGGTATTTCTATACTACGTATTCCTTCATACGCATCTTTTATAAACTCTAATAAAGCTTCATTTTCATTATTAACCATAAAAATATGAGATTTTGTGAGAAAGAATATCGCGAACTAAACTTTTATTGGCTTGGCCTTTTTTATTTTACCTGGTTAGGTGTGTGTGGATGATAGCGGACTAACCTGACATTGCAGATTTTTATTAAACCTATCCTCAAATAAAAAAATTGTAGCTTCGCTTACACGTATCATTCATTATTACTTATCAAAACATAAGATGGGTAATAATTAAGTTCTAGCTAGAGTTTATATTATAGTCCAGTTCTATCAATTTAATGGCTTTGTATGAGATTAACTTCACGTGACTCATCGAATCGAAAATTGTTAGAATTGCCATTTCTATTATCTATATAACATATCATTCGACTATCTCCAAACATGTTGACAAATTGCAGATATAGCGTTAAGGGAGTCAATATTGCTATATAGCTTAGGATTGAAATAATTAATCCGATTTGCATGCTATCTGAAACCAATATACCTGTTTTTTTTTCTGTTAGAAAGCACTTGCTCCAATACACATTTACAGATAATAAGTAAATTTGATAGATCTGGATGGTTTATTCTGATATCTTGCTATAATTGCGTAGGACGCGGTAAAAGCCAATAGTTGTTTGAAACTGAAAAGTTTGAAAAAAAGGATAACCGAGTTACTTGCTGTTTCTTCACGGTAGGAATGGTATTCCGACCCAGTGGTAGATTCACTCGACGATACAAAAGCACTTGTAAAAGTTTATTTGAATAAAAAACATTTGAATTTTGAATTTAACATCTTGAGGAAACCATGCATGCCCGAGAGTTCTTCGTAATGTAGGTACATGGGCTATGGCCAAATCCTTTTCATTCCGTCATTCGATTTCGTGCTCGGTAAGTAGTAAAACGTCATGGTAATCATGATGTAATCATACTTACTTATATAATAAATGCGAAAGTGTGTCCGTCTGTCTGTCTGTTTACTACGCTTTCCCAGACCATCTTTTCAACCGATTTTGAAGAAATTTGTTACAGGTAATTTTTATTTCATTTATCGGAAAATTTATAAGTTCCCGCAGTAATTAAAAAAACCTTAATCCACGCGGAAGAAGTCGTGGGCATCATCTAGTTTCTAAATATTAATGTAATTATAGCAATCTGCTGTTTTTGAATACTAAGACATCGTATCTGTCCTACGTAGGTACTATTACTTATCATACTCAGAGTTCACACTGCATCTTTTGCATACAAAAAAGTATAGAGTATCTACTCAAAATTCAAATAACACCATCAATACACGTCTTACTTATGAGGCTTGGCTTGATAGATTGTGCAATCCACATAAAAACTCCAATCAAAATCCTTTTGATCTCAATGTTTGTGATAGTGATCTGCTTGTTGAAAAATGTGGAGGATTGTTTGAAAACCGAGCGTACATGATATTATACATACTGAGTGTGTGTCTATCTTAACGCCGTTAAATCCTGATCTATTTCGGAGCAATAGTTCAAAGCTATTTCTGGATGATCGGGCTTTTGTAGACAGCTTATATCCGGGATGCTTGATAGTAGAGCATTTGTTTCGGGCATATTTAAATATTGTCGACCTCCTTGGTGCAGTGGTGAGCGCTGTGGTCTTTTAAATGATAGATCCTGGATTCAGTTTCTGACAAGAATTCTGATCTATTTCGGAGAAATAGTTCGAAACTATTTTGAGCTTTTGTAGAACGTTTATATCCACGATGTTTGATAGTAGAGTAATTTTTTGGGCATATTTAGACTTTAATGACATCTCAATGGTGCAGTGGTAAATTCTGTGGTCTTATAAGTGATAGGTTCAAAGCAGTTTTGGAATGGTTGAAGTGTTTTAGACAGCTTATATTATTACGGATGTTAGAAAGTAATTTGTTTTATTTCGGTCGTGTTTAGTTACTGACGTTCTCCCTCGGTAAAGTGGTTAGCGCTGTGATCATACAAGGGGGAGGTTTCCTGGGTTCTATTTCTGATAGGTTCATGGAAAATTATAAATTTTAGATCCATGCAAGTAGCTTCGATCATGCCCTACCGCCAAAGCTGCACCGCTAAGCAATATACCTAACGTTTTAGTACTATATATATGTACTATAGTTGTAGACCAAACGCAGACGCTGGAAGGGCGTTCAATTTCTAAGCGTTTTGTATCGCATCGTAGAAACGTAGAATAAAAACGTGTAGTGCAATTTGATTGAATGGAAACTATTGAAAAAGTTATTACCTAACTCTGAAGCAGTACTTCACATTATAATACCTTTTTGAGTAACACAGTAGTTATTTATTTATTGACTACTTCGTTGGTCTAGTGGTTATCATGTTCAAATGCGCCCGACGAAACAATACTTGGCCGACAAACAAGTATTGGATTTTTCTGGCAAGAAATTATCAGTACCTACTAGCCCGGAGTTAAAAAGTTGTCGGTGTTTTACCCCCGTGCCACAGAGAGCACGTAAAGCCGTCGGTACTGCGCCTGACCTCTCACCGGTCGTGTCGGAATTTCCATCCTATCGGGCTATGAGAGTAAAGGAACGGAGAGTGCACCTGTGTATGCGCACACACTTTTGCTCTATAATATATTCCGCGCAGATGACAAGTCTCTCTGGAGATAGGCTGCCGTGGCCGAAATGAGGTTGTGAGCGTATTATTTTTATTTTATTAAGCATGTATTAACACCGTTGTATGTCTTTCAAAGATGCAATTAAGTTAACCTTTGCAAAATACATGTGATTGTAAATTACTTCGTTGGAACATGTGGGAGTAAAACACAAACCATTCGCCCGTATGCAACAAATGTTTTGAAATCGATGCCTATTTTAGATTTTCTCACGCAATCCCAATGCCCGAATCAATACTAATGACTTCATTTCCATAATAATATTCATAGAATTGTACATTATTATAAACCTATCTGTCACCGTAATGGTTTCTTACTTTAATAGAACCCCAGTGCAGCAATAGGCAGCAATAGAATGCATTAGACTCTACCAAACATAGTATTAAGGTGTGTCCACTCCAAACCTACCTATCACCGTAATATGGTTTCTTACTTTAATAGAACCCCAGTGCAGCAATAGGCAGCAATAGAATGCATTAGACTCTACCAAACATAGTATTAAGGTGTGTCCACTCCAAACCACCTATCACCGTAATATGGTTTCTTACTTTAATAGAACCCCAGTGCAGCAGTAGGCAGCAATAGAATGCATTAGACTCTACCAAACATAGTATTAAGGTGTGTCCACTCCAAACCTACCTATCACCGTAATATGGTTTCTTACTTTAATAGAACCCCAGTGCAGCAGTAGGCAGCAATAGAATGCATTAGACTCTACCAAACATAGTATTAAGGTGTGTCCACTCCAAGCATAAAGCACGTGATGGCGGATGGCGCGTGCAGAATGCTGCGCTGTTATTGGACGTCTCCTGCCTGTCATGTTTTGACCTTGTATTGTTTTTTTAAGCAGGGAGAAGGAACGCTCGGAAAATGCTGGATGCATAATTTCGATTTTCTACTTTCTTCTTCTTCTTCTTCCTGCCCTTGTCCCACGCTACGTGGGGTCGGCACAACAAATTTTCTTCTTCCTTTCGCTTCTGTTATCCGTCAATCTATCATTCACCCATTTTATACGCATATCCTCTTTCACACAATCCATTCATCTTTTCTTTGGTTTCGATTTTCTACTTTGAAATAAATTAATGTGAACCCCCAAGGTGATAGTTTGTGGCTACTGCCTGCCATATTTATTTATTTTCAACGTGGAGAAGGAACGTTCAGAAAGTGCAAGATACATATTTACATCAATACATTTCCTGCTATATGTTTGAAATAAATAAATGTCATTTTTGTTATAATTAAGATAAGACACATTAATCTAAATAAATTAATACTCACACCTGTTATATTAAAATTAAATACTTTTGAAAATATTTTATAAGTATAATAAAATATTGCATAAGATGTGACGGAATTTCTGAATGTTTTGCGTGAAAATTAAAAGAAATGCGCAATCCACAGTGTTCTAAATTCAAACCACTTTTTCTCACTGGGGTAACACCAGTGAACAAAATCGAGTTTTGCTCACTGGTTTTAAGGAGCAAATGAGCGGTTTTCGAGTTAGAGAAGTGAAAATACCTATATGACAATTTGGTCATGCGTGCGAAACTGACCTTAATAACTATGTGTAAAGCTATACTTGAAATCATTTTTACACAGTTTCACAAAAACAGAAATAAACAACTTGACACAACATGAAGAACAAGTTAATATTTATTACTTAACAAGTATTCAAAACATTCCCTTTACGACAAGAAAACGCAAACATAATTTTAATCTTTTTTATTGAATCTCGCAAGTCACGAGGAATCTCAATTGTATGTGCACCATTGATACACTAGAAATGCAATATACCAACATAAATAAATAATATTAAAAGTTTTTAAAAATTTATTTATAAAAGCACTACAAACATGCTAAACACAGAATTATTCTTGAACTAGGCGGCAACATTTAAAAAAATATTCATTACAATATAGGGTACCTATATAAATTACAAGGTAGATCATTACATTTTGTGCTTGTATATTATTTTGTAAACAAACGGAGTACCTTTGATATAATTAATCAATGAGGTACTAAAATTCTACAATTAAATGCAGCACGGACCATAATTGCACAAGAAAAACTTGCCATAGCTTCAACGTCGATATAAATTGTAAAACAATCAGACAAAAGGTGAGACGGGAGATTAAAATTCTTTTCTGAGCAATTGTACCGTAAAGGAGCACCGCAAAAAGTTGGATGGAAGCCAACAGGTTTCCTCAGACGCAAGACAAATGGCTGGCTCGAATTTATTTATCGAGGGCAGTACTGATTTCCTCGTTTTAAATCAGAATCAACTTCAGCTGGTGCGGTTGATGAAAAGAAAACGGAGAAATTGAACGTTTTCCTTTCTGAAAATTTCGTATTTCGCAAATTGGCTACTGAACTGGTATAACTATGGATCAATAGGTCAACGGTCAAGGATAGGGCTGAAATACGAATAGTCGTAGGATCAAATTAATCTTTATGGAAGTATACAGAATATGGGTTACGTCTAATCCGTAGTAATATTATAAATATCACGGCCCAAACGTTCAACCGATTTTGATAAAAATTTGTACAGGGGGAGGCCATAGGCTACTTTTTATCCCGGAAAATCAAGTGATTCCCGGGGGAATCAAATCAAGTCGCGGGCATCGTCTAGTAGGTTATATACCTACTTAGCGAGATGATGCCTGCGACTTCGTCCGCATTGATAAAGGTTGTTGAATTCCCGCTGGAATGGTATAAGACATAGAAAAGTGGAAGAGGCTGGGGAAGGCCTATACCCGTAAATGGGCTCATATCTCATAAAAAATCGAGCAACACTAACCATACTAACCTTGGAAGTAAGGAGAATGTACCACTAAAACATCTAACAACATTTATACTGTATTTACTGTAATCGACATGAGAATAAAAGGCTTTTTATTATTTATTATTATAACTTTATTCATGTTACAAGCTATCTCCATGCCAAATTTCAGCCAAACCGGGTCAGTCAGTGTAGCAAGAACTAGTAACCAACATCCAAAATACATAAAAAAAACTTCATTGAATTTTTGTTGTCTAATCCTTGTCTCTTAATATCAATAACATTAATATAGTGGAAGAATATTCTGGCGACTAAATTTCGGCTACTGTGGCATCTCCACATAGATCAACCATTTGCGCAGGAGTTTGATTCATTCTTAACACAACACTTGATATAGTTTTCACAAGTGTTCTCGATTTCCTCATCCCATACTCTAATAGACCGATTATAGCACGATAATCCGACACGACCAAAGAGAAGTCAGGTGCACGGTGGATTTACCTGCTCTCTGGACTCTGAGACACGAGGGTGAGGTGAAACTAGACCAGTAGAATCAGGCCAGTACTACAGTAATAATGTCCTCCCGACCGAATTTCGACCACGGCGGCCTACCTCCAGAGAGATTAACCAACTGCGCGGGAGATATTATAGTGCACAAGTGTGTGCGCATACAGAGGTGCACTCTCTGTTCCTTTACTCTCATAGCCCGATGGGATGGAAAATCCGACACGACCGGAGAGATATCAGGCGCAAGGCGACGGCTTTACGTGCTCACCTAGGCACGGGGTGGAACTCTGCCAACTTCCTAACTCCGGGCTAGTACCACAACTAGTACTGAGAATTTAGTGTTAGCGACTCGTCGGTTGTAGTCGAACATGCTAACCACTAGACCACCGAGGCAGTCATAACTGGGGATATCAAACATAGATTGACAAAGAGCATTGGTTAATCCATCTTCACTGATCAATGGCGGCGCGATCGATCAACATCCACAGCTTGATATACTCGTAGGCATAAGTTGCAGGGATATCCACACTTTATAGTATATGGTTCCGTATTCCTCAGACGACTTCCAAAAAGAACTTCCTCCTGCTTCTTCCTTCCTTCTTTCTCCTTCCGTTCTCAATTCGGCGCGTAATTTTCTAGTTTTCATAAAGGTTCTCAATTCAAATGTGAACGCTAAATTGCTTGCTAAAGACTTAACAGATCATTTAGAAATTATCAATTGCACCTGCCAGAGCTAAAACGGGGGACATCCACTTATAAATACACGGCGCTCATCACTGCGCCGTCAGGGAGGTCGTCAAATTGTTGGCCGTAGATTTTATTCCAGCGTCATGAAGATTTGAGATCATTAATGGCATTTCTAAACTCTTTCTTGACCATTATATAAACTAAGCACTAAATTATTATAGGACGATTAAGAAAATCTAAATACATTAAATCTTTACTGCACAAATTCCGGGAAAGCTTGCCTATAGTAAACATGTTATACCTGATGTACTTGTAAAGTAAAACGTCTTATCATAATTTTGTTATCAGTACCTAATGAATTTAATACAGTAATTGTTTTGTATAGCTCACATACAATTGAGGTTTCCGTGGACATATTATTGCACAGGTTTATCTAAGGTCGAATAATAATATTAAATCAAGAATAAGTACTGTTTTATTATTGACAACGAGCAGTTGTCCGCGTCTTTATCAGTTGTGATGACGAGATAGAGACACGCATCCTTTCGATTTATAGCGACCACTTCCCTATACGACACGGTATGACCACTTTACTTTTGCCTGGTCGGAGGCCTCGGCCGTAGCTAGTTACTACTAAATAGGTAACGCGACAGTAGGACAACGGATTAACCTTTAATCGAGCAAAACTGTGCGCCTTGCGGACCCTAAACTCTTCCTTTAGAGACGCTGTGTCGCGTTCTGTCTGCTCAACTCAGCACGCTATTGAGGTTTCTGTGGCGATACGTGCTATGAGCAATTTATTTGAGGTCAAGTAATATTGATGATCAAACCACCTGTTCGTACTTGTTTTAACAGAAAACAATAATTATTTCTTTGGGTCCGAATACACTAACTTACTTTCTATCTTGGCTATGCGAAACAAGATAAATTAATAAAAGGGTCTATTTCACATTGAAATGCAATAACTGAATCAAACTAGTTGACCACTATGAGTTTTTTGTTTTTTTATTTAGTTGACCTGTAATATTAAGAGGGATTTCGAAAGTAGTTCCAGTGACAGAAAATTTGAGAGATAATAGGCTGGCATGGTATGGCATGTAATGCGGAGGGAAGAAAATATAAATTATATGCGTGTGGAAGGAAAAAAGATTGGAGTAAGAGAACTTGCGAAATTTTTTGTTTTTTGGTTTGTTGAACTACTCTTTTGCTTGGATAATATAGTAATAAACTTGGAAAATGATCCACTACTTTATGCCGTAAGTTGCATTGCAATTTTTAGTTTTTTTTTTTAAATATAGGTACCTTCAAATCAAGAGTGAATAGGCATCTTCTAGGCAAGTGCGCTCTGCATTACCACTTGCAAGCAATTCTGATTTCAGCCAAGCGCTGGCCTATATAATTAAAAAAAAAAAAACTTAACCTACGCGTTAATCGCAGACATCATCAGGTATTGTAATATTTAGGAACTTGTGTGCACATCATACTAATACTATAAATGTGAAAGTGTGTCTGTTTGTTGGTTTGTCCTCCAATCACGGCGCAAAGGAGCAACGGATCGACATGATTTTTGGCATGGGTATAGTTGAAGTTGAGTGACATAGGTTTCTTTTTATCAAGGAAAGTTAAGGAGTTCCCGAGGGAATCAATAAACTTATACTACGCGGACGAAGTAGCGGGCATCAGCTAGTGTACTATAATTTAAACACTTCATAATATTTCAACCATATGTTCGTTGAATCATGCATCCATTGTTCTTTAACATAGACACAAAGGCTTTGTTTAAGGCACCTGCGCTGTTGAGATAGTTGAGGCTTTACTTATCTTAATTTACATGAATAGTTTATGAGAAGCTCGTTTTAAAGGTATTTTATGTGTGTGTGGCGCAGTGGAACAACGACCAAGATAGATTTTGGATTCGAATCAAGGCTGCTAACAAAGGCTTGTGTCAAAGATAAAGGTACCCGTAATTCATAAGACTTTCATACATTTTAACCCCCATTTTACCCGCTTGATGAAAATCCACATCAAATCATTTGTTGGCTGACGAAACAAATTCCTACTTCTTCAAGAAAAACTTCCTTCCAAATTTCAAGTTAATAATTACAATAATCCTTCCATATCCATATCAATATTATAAATGCGAAAGTGAAAGACGGACAGACATGTCAGTCTGTCTGCTAAGCTTTCACGGCCCACTTGTTCAACTGAAGTTTGGTACAGGGATAGGTTGTTTCCCGGGGAAGGACATAGGCTACTTTTATCCCGGAAAATTGAGGAGTTCCCGTGGGAATCGAAAAAACAGTCCACACGAACGAAGTCGTGGGCATCATGAGCTAGCAATACAATAAGTAACTAAATTCAATACTATCGATTACCGAATAATTTGGTCAGAATTAAACTTGTAGTGTTAAGAATAACTTGGGTTTTAAAACAAGGTTGTAAATCTACATTTTTAACACCAAAGTGTTTCATCGCTTGAATTCTATCAATGCTGGTGAACCTTGTTTTCATGCTGTTACGAAGTGTCACTAATTGCTACGCTTTTTGATTTACAATACTCGTATGGAACCCAAAGATTCTTGCATAACCTATGTCTCGTACACGGGCATCGGCATAAAAATCCACCAATGCCAACATACACATTTTCATACAACCCTTTCCCTATTTTGCATTACCTATTTTACTTTACACTTTCAAGGGGTGAATTTTCACCCCTCACAATATACAGGTTTTTATTAGGTATTTAAAACTGGCTTTACTTGCTACCTTTAAAACATGCTCTTGTAGTTCCAATCTCTTTTAACACTTGCACTTCTGACAACGTTTCCATCGCTCTTCACTTAATGTCCCAAACGACGTTATCATATCGTAAAATCCCGGTATAATGAATTCACTCCTCACACTTAATTTACATGAAGTGTTAGCAAAACGGCTTTCTTCAACGAGGTTTTCATATCCCACTTTTACTTAAGAACGGGGATTGCAAGATAATGCTCGTTACAAATGAGGCAGGTAGAAGTTACGCATATTGCATATCTATTTTTATTGTTTACGTAGGGGAAATCTTCATGGGGGAGAAATTTTGTTATGTAGGATTTATACCTACAAAATCCCCCTCGGTGACCACTCTCAGCGGATATTGGGAGGCTCCGAGATATCTTAAGAACGCATCGGTGCCTCCCTTGCGCTAAGCCCGTTGGCCTCATCCCGTTAAAACCCCAAACTGCACCCCATAATAAGTACCTGCGCTAATGTTCTGAACTAATAATTGACTTTGCTAGCACTTCATTCAGTCACTCGCATCCCATGGCTGGCTCACTACTGAGCACGAGTCTCCACGAGAATGAGATGTATTTTGGCTTTAGTCCACCACACTGGCCAAGTGCGGACTGACAGACATCCTCACACATCTTTGAGAATATTATAAAAAACTTATGATAAATTACTGTTAAGTAGGAAAATTTACTTCTGAATCGGAGACGTTTCAAATCAACCCCATTTCGACGGATTTCTAAGTAAAATATTACTTGGGTGAAATCAACAGTTTCTATGTTAATTATTTGAATCGTTTCAGGAGTTCAAAGATGCTTTTAAACGTGCAAGCAAATCAGCATGTAGGTACTTACTCTTTAAACAGTTGAAATTATGATAGTGAAACGTCACTAACGTCATTTATTAGGATTCTCTTACATAATCCCACTACAGAATGCTAAGAACTCTAGTAATCACAGATGAATTTATATTACGGTTGTAGAATATGTATCTTCTTCTTCTTCAGACTCTTAAAAATGTCTTATTTCTTAGACATCGCTATACCTATTTAATGAAAATAAAATTAATTCAGTTTTACTATTGAAAATGGTTATCAGATGCAAATCGCCTGAGACGTATATTTGAGAGTACTATTCCCAGTACCAAGAGTTGAGGAATTTATCGAGACACGTGTGAGCGTTTGAATTTTGAAAATCGGCTGGTAACTTTTTTTGGAATTTTGAAAGAGAAGTGTATTCGAGTTGGAAATTTGAAAATAGGCCAATAAATTTTTGAAAAATTTGCGAAATCTGTGAATTTTTTAATAGTACGCATAAACGATTTTACAAACTTCAAAGATTCAACGCTTAGTTATTCGAACGACATTTTTATACTAATATGAAATCTCTCTTCAATAGATCCACTCCTAAAACTCAATTAATTACATGAAGCATTAAGTAAAACAGGTTTCTTTTAATAGAATTCAATAGTTTGCTCTAATCTAATATAAATATCTAAGCGTAAAGCTTTTGCTAGGAGTAGGCAAATAATGCAATAAGTGGGGTTCGACCAAAGAAATTTCGGGTTTATTTATGAAATCAAGACACGCGGAAGCGTGTCCAGCCAAAGTTCAAAAAAACTGGCGAGCAGCACCGTGTGTAATATTACACGAACCATTTGGAGCCACTTTTGACCCCCTCATAACTCAAAAACTATTTCACATAAACATGTCAAATTTGGCGCATATATTGAGACCCGTGAGATACATATGTGCTCCAAATTTCATAAGCACACCTCAAATGGTTATTTAGATATAAACGTACAAAAATCGTCATTTTTATGATCTACCTAGGTATAGATCAAAACTCTGACACGGGGCATACTACCATTGCTTAAAGCCGTATTATTTTAATATTGTTGACGTTTATGTTGTAGTGTTATAATCATTATTTTAAGGACGTCAAAGTACGTGACATTCAACCGTTAGTTTGAAACAATACTGCTTTAAGCGGTGGTAGTAACTCCTTAACTATTGAAAATGACACATAATTATTATTTTAATGTAAATAATAATGAATAATAATATAGTTGCATTAAAACCTTACCTTCGTGTTCATACATTTTGTGCAACGAAACGTCATTGACAGAAAAGAAGAAGAAACGTATTTGAAGTCGTCAGTTCAAGCTGTCAGTCATTGTGATTTGTATTCATTGTTTATAGTGGTTTTAGTGATATCGACTGTTTACCGTGCTTGTTTTCAATGTTTCACTAAAAACTTTTGATTTTGAACTTTTGCAATCAAAATTGATGAGATGTAGAAATGTGCTGTAGAGGTAGTCTGACCATAGATGTAATCTGTCAATGTCAGTGTAACTCTAGGTACACTATATATTTTTCTTGAGAATTCTCGTCTTTAATTATCTTGTACAATGAGTCGTACAATAGAATTACTGGTGGGTGACACACTGACCTTACACCGAATAATAAGTACCTACTAATGTAAAACGTAAACTAAACTAATAGAAAAGTCCGTAGTAGAATTATTATTAAGTAGGTACCTAAAAGTACAGTTTCTACCAGCAAGCCAAATTTTCGGAAGAATAAAATAAGAACTTACAGCTTTACAACTTGTGAACGCTATAATTCGTATATGAAAACTAGCCAAGCCAAAGCCTTAGTCTTCAACATTTTATACTAAGTTATAAGAAGAAATGATATTTTAAGTTGTTATAAAATATAATATGTTGTTATAAATAAATTTCAAGACTGACCATTGAACTTGGCACCCATTTAGATCTCACTTCTTTTGTCGCTGAAGTCAACAACCAAGGCATATATATCACAATTTTGAACTTGGCTCTCATTTTACATTTATGTTTTTGATGGGATGTATATTATCTAAAGTAATCTATATATATAAAAAAGCGAAAGATCAGGAACTATAAAGCATATAGATTTGAAATTCGGAAGATAGTTTCCTTCTATGGTGTAGACGTCGGCTAAGAAACGGTTTTGAGAAATTTCACCCCTAAGGAGTTGAAATGGGGGTTGGAAGTTTGTATGAAAGTCCTTTGTTTTTGAAGTTAGAGACATGATAATTGGCAATTAAGTTAATAGCTAAAAAAAAAAGCCTGTATAAGCAATTTTACGAAAATCTACCCCAATAGGGGTGAAATGGGGGTTGGAAGCTTACATAAGGGCTCCCAAGTTTTTGAAGTTAGAGACTTGAAAATCGGGATTTAGGTTATTAGTTTTAAGTTATAATAAACCGTATAAACAATTTTAGGAAAATCTACCCCACAGAGGGTGAAATGGGGGTTGAACTTTGTATGAAAGTCCTGTGTTTTTCGAAGTTAGAGACTTGAAAATCGGAATTAAGGTTATTCGATTTAAATAATAATAACCTGTATGAGCAATTTTACGATTATCCACCCCAAAGGGCGTGAAATAGGGGTGGAAAGCTTGCATGAAGGTTATAAGTTTTTGAAGTCAGCATTAAGGACTTATTGGTCTCAAATAATAAAAACCTGCCAATGCTATATAGCTGCTATAAGTAGGCCTTTTGCAGCAGGAAAATCTCATAGGAAATCAGAAATTGTACGCGGACGAAGTCGCGGGGGACCGCTAGTATTATTATAAATGCGAAAGTTTGGATGGCTGTTTGTTAATCACGCCAGTATGGTTGAACTGATGTAGATGAAATCGGGTACAGAGATCTATCTATGCCTATATAAGTAGCCTTTGTATTATCGTCTAGACTCTAGAATAATACATAGGCAGTTTTTTATCACGGAAAATTAAAGAGTCCCCGCGGGATCAGCCATCAGCTAGTAGTTGCATAAATAAAAATTAATTGGCTAATGTATGTAAGCGAATTACTTCAGAACGGCTGGACCAATTCTGATGCAATTTTTCTTGAATGTTTGAGTGGGTCCCGGAATGGCTTACATTTACAATTGGATCCGGTATGAGGCGCTGCAATCGGGTTCTAGGTCCAGTGCAGGACAACATCTGCCGAGCCCACTAGTTTTAATTAAAAGTTTAGACTTTCAAAAGTTTAGACAGCCTTAGGGCCGTCTTGAAGCTTATTATTTTTTGTGATGCTGTCACTCGTTGATACGTTTATTCCGCTATTGACATAAAAAGTACATGTATTAAAATTTAATTAAAACTCATTTAACGACCTTATATCTACAAGTGTGCCTTAGTTTGAGACAGATAAAATAGAATAAGTAGTCGGAATAAGCTAAAACCATACGGTATTATTCATTACGCTACTATATTAATTCACGTGGAGGGTTTCAAGGCATAATTTCATCGTTTAAGTCATTCCAGTAACCTGAACTACTAATGCTGGATAGGTACCAATGAAAGTGCTTTCCAATAAATAATTCACTTGACAAACCGCGTTCGATAAACCACCATCGTGACTCAGAAAACACTTATAGCTTATTGAGGGGTCTGGATGTTAGACTTGAACTAAATATAACAGCAGAAATTGTTTTAGCATCAGGGTAATTTCATATTGAAATGGCAGGGACACCATTGGATTTTTGTTTCAAAGTATTTTATGTTACCGCTCGTACCAGAGGAAACTAGAAAAATACCTACCATCAATTTTACTGGAAAATAAACCTTTATTACGCAGGCTTCAATAACATTTTGAAACATCATACATCACGTGTCAAAAAAGCGTCTTAAAATACGGATTAGTCTCTATTAATAGGATTTTCAACAGTCCTGGAAGATGCTTCCCGAAAGTATGGATAGATACACAAATAAAATAAAAAATTGGCAGTCATAGGGACTGCCGATAAAAGTGAATAGTTTTTTTTCCTTTTAATTAAAATTATTAAAATATAAACCCTAAAAGTAAGGCATTAAAGTTTAATTTCGAATGGAGTATATTTATATGTTCGCAAGCATGTCGGTCACGCGAATTTTCATTTTTACCCCCGACCAAAAACTAACGCGCCTAAAGAAGTTTTCACTTCAAAAACACACAAAACAAAATCATTTTATTTTGACAACATGTTAAACCAAAACGCAGATGTTTGTCATTTGTGTACGTGACGACATTAAACTTATTATATTTATTACCAAGACAGTTGGCGAACATTGGCTTTTAAAGTTCGTAATACGATCTAAATTTCGTTCATTATTTTATTGCATTTTGACGTTATTAGGCCAACTCTGTCATCGTGACGTCACAGCATGGTTAGACTTATTTATTCAGACCCTTACCACCAGTATAATTTGGCCCGTAAATAAGTAACAGTACAACGATTACGCGGCTCTACGAAAGGCGGGCGGAATTTATAAACATTCCCGCGGTTTGATAATCTCATTAAACAGTTTACTGGTGTTTTTAACTGCCCGTTAAGAATTCACAACGAGCCTCTATACGTCCTTAAAGAAGTATAAAAAGGAAGTTTATTTACAATGAAGTTTACGACGGTCCTTCTCTGTTTTATATTTCAGACATTAATTAGAAGTTTTTATATTCAAATTTAATATGCCCATGAATCACAATTGCATCATCTTAAATATATATATAAAAAATAATTTAAGCAGAACAGTAGGTAGCTATAAACTAGGAAAATGATACAAGGTTAAGCACTAATATAACATAAGAATAGTGCAAAAACTTGATTTTTGAAGTGAAAACTTCTTGCCACGTTCAGCACATTTTGGTAGGGGGTAAAAATTGTGGAGACGCGTGACCGACACTATAGTCCGTGACCGATACCGTGATCCGTGACCGACACCTCGCGTTGTTACGAAGACAAAAGGTCTTAAATATAAATATATTACATTCGTAATAAAACTTTAATGTCTTAGTTTTGAGGTTTATATTACAAAAATATTTGTAATAGTGACAAATCTTCATAACAATATTAGTTTGAATTTGTTAATAAATTATCATGACATGTAGTCGTTTAATAATTTTGAAACCATTGCATAATTTCACTGGTACAAACACGGATGTATCTATTCCACTTTTAATTAAAAATGAGACCGGACTCTGTGAATCAGCAAGAGTTATTAGCTCTTTCATTTCAAGTTTCCGCTCTAATATTTATTTGAGTTTTATAAAGTACGAGTGGATTACATTATAGGGTTTAGTTTTACTTACTTGAACATGAAACGTTCATTTTGTGCCTAATAAGAAGGCTTAGAGGGTAATGAAGAGAGTTAAAAATCATTCTAAGTTGCCAAATCAGAAATGGGAAGTCGTAGGAAAGCTAACGAAGTAACTAAAATCGCCACCCTTGCGCACTCTTTATTTTCTGTATTTTGTTTATACTTTAGTTGTATGATTTGTGTTTTTTTTTAATCTAAAATTCGAAAGCAAGGCAGTTCGAAGAACCAATAGCTGTTGGGGTCTTAAGGTGCTGGAATGGCGGCCTCAACATCAGACGTGTGGCAAGGATACCGGCTGCGGAAGACCACAGCATGTCAAAGTCGTTGTGGTTGAAAACGACAACGAAGATATTTACCAATTAATAATGCAATGGTATTTCAATTATTGCTATGCTGCTTTGACATAGTGTCCTATATGTGTAGTACCTACCGTAAATGTTTAAAAACAGTTTTATAGCTAAATTCTTGTCTATTCTGCTTTAAATTTAAAATTAGACCGTTCGCGGGAGTCAGCGCAATCAATTAGAATTTCGTGTATTTCCGCTCTAGTATTTATATAAGTCTGACTTAAGTTATATTTCATTGATAGGCTTGTCACACTGGTGATTTTCTTACGTGTTTTCAGCGAGATAATTTATGTTCATGCGTGCAACGGATGCGGACAGAGCTCGATGAATGTTGTAACCCTCCTAAAATGTATGTAGCCTCTCGGCAAGATGGAGCGATGAAATCTGGAAGCTGGCGTCAAATGGATGCAAACAGCGAAGAGCAGGTAACGCCGCGCTGATACAATCTGAAACAGGCATATTAGCTATTATCAAGCATATAATACTATTTCTAAAAGTGGATACAAACTGGCTGTTTGTTGGCTTGAATAATGATAATGACCGCTTTATAACCACAATATTATTATTAAACTAGCGGACCCAACAGACGTTATCCTGCATGATATATATTGTGACGTTGTCCTGCATGATACCGACTGTAGCGCCATCTGCCGGGTGCCAAAATTCATTCAAATCGGTCCAGCCGTTTATGAGGAGTTCAGTGACATACACACGTACAGTAGAATTATATATATATATATATATATATATATATATATATATATATATATATATATATATATATATATATATATTTATGATTGTTACTTTATGAAATTAAATTAGCATAGCAGGTGTATGACATTTAATTCAAAAGCAATCTACGGACACAAAAAATAACGCACGGGCATTTTAGTGCTCGCACTTATCTTGGAGCTACACAAACTACTGCGAAAGGACGAATCGTGTTTCCAACGAGACGCAGGCGTCTTGCGAGAGCGTTTTATCCTGTACTAAATGGAACCTCAGTGTGCGTAACGATAACGAATATCGAGGCTATTGTGCTCACACGATCACCAGTAACCAATCTAGACGTTTTACTTATAATATTACTAGCGAATGCCCACGACTTCGTCTGCGTGGTTCGAGGTTTTTTAATTCCCGCGGGAACTCTAATTTTCCGGGATTAAAATAGCCTTGTGCTATTCCAGACTATAATCTATCTCTGTGCCAAATTTCAGCCAGATCCGTTTAGCCGTTGGGGTGTTGGGGAGTAACAAACGTCCATACATCCATTCAAACTTTCGCATTTTTAATATTAGTAAGATAAATACGAAGGTTTGGATGGATGTTTGTTGCTCAATCACACCAAAACGGCTGAACGGATCTAGATGTTTGGCACGGAGATAAATTAAAGTCTAGAAAAACACAAAGGCTACTTTTTATTCCGGAAAAATTAAGAATTCCATCTCAATCCACGCGGACGAAGTCGCGGACATCAGCTAGTAATTTATAATACCTACAGACTATCAAGATATCGAATCGTTTGAATCGGATTCTTCCATAGTAGATAGTTTAACATTCATCTTGCAGGATACACGTTCACTAGTCGCTGGTATGAAAACGCCTCTAAAATAAGAACAATGCTAAAACGATGCATAATAATTTTTATATTGGTCTTGTCAGAAAATAAACTTGTTAAGTTCCATTTTCGGCAGCAGTGGAAACTTTAAAAGCTTTTAATTATATCAATAAACTTAACGAAAAATTACAACATTTGTATACGCAGTGATAGCTCAAGTATTTTTGAATGCATATTTTCTATTAAGCTTTACATTCCAGACTAAGCTTTTAGTACTTTCTCGGTGAGCAGTGTATCGACCAGGGACGTTGTTTGAATTATTTATTGCAAACGCCAGCTATTGTATCATTTTGCTATGTACAGTGGCATTTGTGTCTATCTAAAGTACGTACATCTGATAATAATCGTTACAAAAACCTAAGAGGTGATACTCTTAATCCACATAACTATCCCAAGAAAACTCCTACCATTATGGGATTAATGGAAAGTGGTTACGACTCTCAGTAATGAGGAATACGACGCAAAGAGATAAAGTACGTACTCAATAATCATCACAACTTAAATGCATGTAACCTATGCAAAAAATGCAAATTTACATCCATTGAATATATCACATTAAAGTTATGAGGAATCAGAAAAATTGAACTTCATATTGAGTAACCAGAGCAGCGGCAAAGTTACTTTCCTTTCTTGTGAAATTAAAGTTAAGTATGACGATTTAGCGTCAACATGGCGCAAGCAAACGTCTCCTAGCAACTGTAGGGTTACAAAGTAAAAGCCCTACAATAAACATATTTCTAAAATGGCCACTCAACTTTATCCCTAGACAAAACAAACCCTATTCGCTCGCTGACGAAAATAAGTAAGCAAAACATAAAAACAACTGATACAACCTAAATTTCAATTCCCTAAAGCGCAAACCACAGCATCATTCTGAAAATGCCGACTAACTCCGTATAATATCTTAAAAATTCCCGGGTAAAATGGCCTTTATTGCCTTCTGAAAAAAGGTAAACAACTGTTAGTTACATTTATATTCCGCAAAGCGAAATGGCGCTTAAAGGCAAGAGCATCAGGCCCAAATGCGCCAATAACCCGCACCTCCCAATAGATAAAATTTTACAACATCGTCTCTTCGTTCCCGATTGGCTTTTTTTTATAAATTCACGCTCTCTTTTCACGTCGTCGTACCAATTTCCTCTATAGTTTTAACTGAACCTGTACTTTTTAATAGCCTTATTTTGTGTGCACAATGCCTATAATTATATGGTGGTAGTGACTGATGGACACACAAGTAATAGAGAGACAAACTTGTATTTATGTTTGCATAAATTCAAGTTTGTCTCTCTGTTACTTTTTATTTTCCATTTGTGTGTCGAAATTTAGTACTGAGTTAGGTTGCATCCCGGGGACGGACATTAGCGTGTTTTTACTTTACTTTTTGTCCTGAATAATCAGAGCGTTCGTCCACGTCAATGAATGCTTTTAAAACTCTCCTTGAAACTTTTTAACACGCCTGTTTTAGCTATCACTATTTAATCATGTATGTAAAACAAAATATTGGTCGTAAAGATTTGCAACTCTGCAATAAGTAGTGGTGGCGCGCTCTCCAAAAGGCCTATATCCAGCAGTGGACGATTGCAGGCTGATGGATGGATGGATGTATAAGCAACACCGATGATATTGCAATGCTTTGGTTCCATCGAGTTGATCTAATAATGGGACCAGAAGGTGGATAAATAGTTATAAAAACTAAGAGCTGCAAAAGAAGAAGTAAATGGGACTCAAATACTGAAATTGCGAATAAGACGAATTCCACACTGCGACGCACCCCGCGAGAGACTGTAGTTGGCGGCGCCTAAAAAAAGCCTTAGCCTACTACAATTTTTAGATCATCTCAGTGATTCCCTTACATCGCCGTTTATAGCACAACAAACATTGGTTACCAAGCACGCTATTACGCTGAACGAGATAACCCGAATACCGGGCGGCGTGCAACTTTATATGGATATTTATGACCATGCCTTTACGTTACGACCCAGTTCATGTGCTCACCTTGTTTGGAGGAAATTTTTGGACCAAATTTTCATACTCAACTCGCACATTCTTTATGGAGTTTTCAATAATAGACGTGACTTTGGGATTATTTGAATATTAAACACAGTTACTTCACAGTTTTACTTAGGTAGGTATTTTACTAACTGCCTATTACCTAGTCTGTGTTACTACCTAGATACATTTGTATTTTATAACTGTATAGGTAAGTAAACAGTTCTAATAAATAGGTAAAAGTTCATTAGTTATTGAAAATCATACTTTATACTAATATTATAAATAAAGCGTGTTTGTTTGTTGGTTTATTGGTTTGAGTCACGGAGCGACGTGATTTTTGGAATGGGTATTATCCCGGAAAATTATTCGTATCCGTGGGAATCAAAAAATACTTAAACCATGCGGACGAAGTCGTGGGCATCAGCTAGTCTTTTATAAAATTTCGAGCTTTCGTATTAAGCTTTTACCAGATCTCTATCTATATCTCTTTGTTTTTATTTTTATATACGTATTTTACTTTATTCGGTACAACATTTGGTATAATTTAAATTAAAATTGTTTTTCCAATAACAAAAAATAATTGATAAGTTTAAGATGGCATTATTTTTGGAATCTCTCACCTTGAGTGATCTTCCTTGTAACACTACTAAAACTTGCTTTACGATACGTAAGCCTAAATCTGACAGTAACAGAAAAATAATAACACTATTTCTTTAGAGCTTTACCGAAAGCTGGTGACGCAATATACAGAGACATGAGTATTAAATTAAAATCTAGCTTAGTACCCCGGTTTCAAGTTGTAAAGGTCTTGCCACACAAAAATTTTATTTTAATTTTTTTTTCAACAAATAAGTGATCGTTATTTAGTTATTAAAAGTTTGCAGTTGCAGAACCTACTGATCATAATGACGATTTTAGTCTAGAATAGTGTAAAAATAACAGAGCATATTATTATTAATTTATTTTATTTTCTTATGTTCGATTAAATTTATATGCATTTCAATAATTTCAATAATATAATATATGTGTTAGTATAAGTGCAATAGAATATAATTAAGCTATTTAAGGGATTTAGTAGTAGTTTTTATTTTTATTGTGGATCCGTGGCGTCGCTTGCAACAAGGTCCCCGCTGAAGATTAGCGCTGTATGTTTTTTATATTGCTCTTGTACATATTCAAATCATACAGCATTACTGCTGAGCTGGAGCCTTTTTTTGGGTTATGCCACACATGGCTCCTGTTATCCTGGCGCTTCTGTCCCCTAGGCAGTTTATCTCAATGCTGTTGGTGGTGGTGATGGAAGCGCCGGGGTAGCATACCCTTGAGGTAAGCAAATGTGTGGCAAAACTGGAAAATAAATATTTTTTCTTTCTTTCTTTCTTTCTTATCATGGATACCCTAGAGTAATAACTAATCTCGGCAGCACTAATGGCTATTCCAGCAGCACATCCAGTAACTTCAAGTCCTATTATTTAATTTTTATTTAATTTATTTATTTACTTCAGATACATGATCCATATCAATATATTAATTATGTCAGATTATTAAATTAAACATTACAATAAAATCATTACATTAAACAAATCATCATATCAAATTACAAATCATCAATCAAATATACTATCATTATGTCATTATGTCATAATCATAGGTCAATCTTCTACAACCGCGGAAAGACCCTAGTTCTGCCTCTCCGGCATTGGTACTGCAACATGATAGCTGTGATAGCACAGCAGCAGCAGCACCGAAGATACAGCCAGTCAAATCTGTCCTCAATCATCCTCACAACTGTGTTGGAGCTGCCCCTCAATCTGCGCACCAAAGACTTGCACCGCTTGCGCATAATAGCATTATTGAAAGCACTATTATGTTTTGTACCTATGATTTTATACTTAGTTATAATTAAAAAACATAATTATTTTTCTAATCGCTTTGGGTAAACTAAGGTTATCCGGTAGGTTCCATATTTACTAAGAAATTAAATAAATGATATCACTTTTCATGACAAAATCTGTCGCTCAATTTCTTTGTAAAAAACGTACATTACAACAAACAGTTTCACGTTGATATGGTATGGATTTCATTAAGATAAGTATAGCGCATAGTTGCCCTGATGGAAGAAAGCTATAAATAAACCATACCTTGTTGGTATCTAGAGAAACTATAATATTAAGTCCATGTTCCTTTAGTAGCCCATAGATGCATGTGTGGTGATACCATAAAGACTGGGAAAGCGTGTTAGGACCTTGTTTGGCAAAATGAATTCGTAAGCCGCGCAAGCAGTTTCAATGCCGACTCTCTACTTAAAGGCTTTATTTATTGGGACATAAAAGTCCACGCACGCTTACGTTATTTAGCATTCTTTTTTAATCTCTGATGTACATTTCTTTCCGTATAAAGGAATTTATTTGATGCGCAGTTCTATACGTAATTGTTATATTACATACCATTTCTTGTATTCGTATAATTGACACATTCATTAAAACTGCCGTCTGTAAAATCATGAAAAATTAAAATCAAAATTATCGCAGAAAGAAATAAGAAACTACCAACCTAAAAATAAGAAATAGAGGAATAAACAGAAATACCTAATATTAAAGATTGAGTAAAATTGAAAGTGTATGGATCCATAAAATCAAATTACCTATCCCTCGGAATTCTATTATAAAACCTTTTATTCACCTCGTTTACCTTTATTCCTTCTTGGTTGGATAAAGTTGATCAAATTATTTTCTTTGTTCTAGATCTATTCAAAACCCCCGATAGAACCGTCGGCCAGATGACCCGTGTTCTCTAAACAACTGTTTTTGTCGTTGAATTCGCTGTTAAGTCATCTATACTAATATTATAAATGCGAAAGTTTGGATGTATGAATAGATGGATGTTTGCTACTCATTCACGCCAGAACGGCTCAACGAAAGTCGCGGGGCATCAGCTAGTTATAATAATATTGTTAACTAGATGATGCCCGCTAAATTTTCCTGGATAAAAAGTAGCATATGTCCTTCCCCGGAAAGTAACCTACCGCTTTACCAAACTTCATCAAAATCGGTTGAGTAGGTATATGGGCCGTGAAAACGTAACAGACAGACAGACACACTTTCGCATTTATAATGTTAGTATGGATTACGTACATCAGCGCTGAAAGTGTAAACAACAGATACACATACACAACATAACATACAGAAATGAGATCTTTGGGGTGGGTATCTTCGAAGAGTTGTTTCTCAATTCTCCATTGCCAGTTGTTTAAATAAAATACTATGCTTGACTCACGCAATATCGCTGTAATGAAAATAGCAGGAAATTACGCGAAGTGATTTCGTTTAACAGCGATGAAACGGTATTAAGAGCTTAAAGTAATTTTCGATAATTCAATTAACTTTTACGCACTTTACGTTGTCATTCAATTAGCTACTAATTTTATGGATCGCCATTAACGCTTTATTGAATACATTTTCGCAACACGGGGAAAATCTTTTATGCGTTTATTCATTGTAAGTTTTGTTAAGCCTCTCGTCTGTCGTAATTCCCTAAATAGTCACGTAGAGTAACATTCTAGAGTCTTCTTGTAATTTCAGATTCCAGTTAATTATTCGATAATGACATCGTACACAATTGTACACATAATTATTACTAACTAAACCGAATTCCGTAGAAATTTAACGAGATACGTTACAAACGTAACGTATCTTAATTAATAATATTTGAAATAATAATATTTGCATGAATTTTGTGGTTTACATTCATTTTTATCTCTCTCTTATATTACTCTTCTTCATAATATTACTATTCGTTTTACAAAAAAACGCACAAAAACATACAAAGTTAACGATTCCATATAAGCTTGTTTGAATTTTAAAAATCAAATGTATTTCTATTTTGACTAAGTGATAAATCCCGCCAACCTGCATTGGAGCAGCGTGGTGGGTCTAATCTGTAATTCTTTCTCTCTATTGAGAGTGGAGGCCTGTGCCCAACGGTGGGACGTTAATGGGCTCTAGAAGTAATTGACTAGGTATACAATTACTTATATTGTAACATTACGTTACGTTCAAAAAATTCAGGTGAGTATCCAGCTGTAAATAATGTAGAAAACTAGTGCCTTGTCAGTAAAAGTGAAAAAAGTGTAACGAAAATTGGCTCCAATTTTTCCAAATGGGTGTAGACGTGGTTAGGAGAAGCCGATAACAGTAAAAAGTTCGAAAGCTACCGAATTCCACTACGGAACGGAAATATCAACAATTTGCGCGACAACGTGAATAAAATTTTTGTTATCTGTAAACACAAACGCGGATGGCGTTAAATGTCTAACGCAATTTGAGCTTGCACTACCTCAAGTGGTTTCAGACCTCATACATACGGGCCACGTTTGGAATGTGCTTTATCGGATAGCCTATTCCAACGTTCTCAGTCACTTATGATGTAAAAAGTGAGTAGAGTGCTTTATCAGAGGGTCTATTTCAACGTTGAGACATTGGAATGGACCCTCTGAACGTTGGAATGGAATCACTTATGATTGATTCTATGTAAAGAGTGAATGAACATCATGTCGGCAAACGCTCAAGTTCAAACTTAATCTTTGCTTGCGATCAGGTTTAATCCGTTGTAAAACGCATAACTACTAAATAATAGTAACTTCATACTTACAGTGAAAAACTGCGCCAGGGAGGTCGTCAAAGTATCAAATATCAAAGTTGCGCAGGTACTTGGGTAAGTTACTGATCAATATTCATTTAATTTTTAAAGTATTTTGTTCCGTTAAATTAATTTTGTATCAGACATTTAGAAAAAATAATTGTTTTTCAATAAGTTAAAAAAAACTCCAAATCCTTTAATAGTAGTATTTATTGAGGTAAAATCTACTTTATTACTTTCAAGATAAACATAATATATTAACAAGTTAAAAATATTTGCATTTAATGCACATTGCAATTTAAACGTGGCCCGTGTATAAGCAGCCTTAACAAGCGCACAGTAAACGGAACAAATATTTGTATAGACGCCCGTTCTCGATCGAACACCCAGCCGCAAGCTCAGTTGGAAAGAACCGCATGCTTCACTCTACAGTAGACCGTATAACATTCCAAATAGATACTATAATGTCTTGTATAAATCAAATTTTATTTATGCATACGATAGAGTCTGGAAGAAAGTGGCGGTGAGTGTGTAACTTTGTCGCTTCCAGTCAAGGGGATTTGACGTGTGATAAAATCTTTGCGCCAAGTGTTTTCTTCTTCTCTCTAGGAGGTCAGCGGATATTATTGAAATGAAATGATTGATTGATATTTTGTAGGTCACTAGCACAAACTTGGGAAAAAGTTGATGATCGATTACTAAACTTAATGAAAGTAACTGGGTGTATTTATTTCATTTTGATTTACCTCCCTAATAAGTTTATTAACAGTCACTTACACGTTAAGTATATATATATAATAATAAAATCATTATATTATTAATACAAGCTAAGTGAAGTAATTACTTTAATGTGAACACAGCATGGACTAAAAAAAAACAACAACTTTTGAAGCTAAAAAATTGATATTTTTTAAAAATTACAATATTAAGAAACTTTACCCGTAGAAACGGGGCTATTATAAATAAATAATTAATTAACTAACATTAAAAAATTCCGATTTTGTTAAGAAAATATTAAAATATAATAAAATCCAACGAGTTTCTGTTTCCACAAGGATAAGCGATAAAAAATTAAATACCTCCAGGATTTAAATAACTTTTCTCGGAACTTGTAGAATGAATCAGAAAAATACCGACAATCATACTATTATGGTCTAAGGTTTCGCATAATCTCGGAATAGGGAAAATCGATGATGAGGCCAATTCTGTATAACACAATCTCTAAACTAAACTAAAATAACAGCTTTATATCTAGTTCTGTCCCTTTCCGCAGGTAATATTATGAAAGCGTTAGCAATATTTTTAATGCTGACATTTTAGAGTTTTAGATTTTAGAGCTGTTTAGAGTTTTGTACAACAGAATCTGCCCCAATATAATAAAGACTAGTCGTTTAAGGCTTTGCTTACTGTTAGCTGCTTGGTAGGTATAGGCTTGTTCGATTAGATTTCCATTTCCCAGCTAATCAAAAATGTAGCTGAGATCTATAGAGCGTACTTTGACTTGGCTCAGACTTTACTTACACGTAGTAACGTACATCTATCTCGTTTTAACAATGTCTTAAGTCTGAGCAAAGTCAAAGTTCGCTCTAAAGATCTCACCCTAGGTAGCTCTAGGTCTTAAGACCTATCAATTTATTAATAGTTATTTATTTGGAGATTGGGTAAACCTGGATAAGCTCGCATTGGCAAGATTCATTTATTTTATCTGCTGTGGATTTTTCATAAAATAAACAGAAATATGAAAATTAACAAAAAAAAAGCCATTTCAAAAGTTAACGTGCATATCTTTACTAGCCAATATTTTATACATCGCAAAATTCGATTCGATCCGAAAATATAACTGCTGCATCAGATGAGATGTCACTCATCAAAATTGAATGGATATTATAATTGTTGCAGTAAAACGCGAAATCGGCAAAGCATCGATGAATTTTATACCGAGATGTTTTTTTAATGTTCGAGAAACTGTTTCCAGTGAACTCGAAAAAAGTCCGCGAAATGTTATCGAAGTTCACCACGCTGGCCAAGTGCATATTGGAAAATAATCCTTCTACAAACTCTCAGACGTGCTGCTGTCCTTACGATGCTTTCCTTCACCGTTAGGCAAGTCACAATCCATACTTCCTTACTAATATTATAAATGCGAAAGTGTGTCTGTCTGTACGTCTGTCCGTCTAACTGGTACGCTTTCGAGGCCCATCTTTTAACCGATTTTGA
Organism: Erebia palarica; assembly: GCA_964035005.1. Lineage (NCBI taxonomy): Eukaryota > Metazoa > Arthropoda > Insecta > Lepidoptera > Nymphalidae > Erebia > Erebia palarica. The sequence goes on along the minus strand of OZ035987.1, from coordinate 11,665,971 downwards.
TTAAATTTTGTATAGAGATAGGGTGTATTCCGGGGAAGAACATAGGCTACTTTTTATCCCGGAAAATTAAGGAGTTCCCGCGGGATTTTAAAAATCTTAATCCACGCGTACGAAATTGCGGGCATCAGCTAGTATATTTCAAACCAAGTTACAATATATTTTAATTGCTAAGTGAATCCGAAAAGTAAGAGGAAGGGAGGCTATTGAACTTAAGGCACCTAGGGCCTTCCACTAATAATATGATGACAGATTAGATTGTATCTATCATACAAAATAATTTGATTTAATTTTAGTTGTTAGCATGTTCGACTGCGGCCAACGAGGTTCCGAATTCGAGTCCCGGGTCGGGCCAAAATTAAGTATTGGGTTTTTCTAACTAGAAATTCTCAGTACTAGCCCGGAGTTAGGAAGTTGGTGGTGTTCCACCCCCGTGACTCGGAGAGCACGTTAAGCCGTCGGTCCCGGTTATTATCACTAACATGATAATAGTCGTTAAAGCCCGCCAACCCGCATTGGAGCAGCGTGGTGGGTCTAAGCTCTAATACCCTCTCTCCTATGAGAGTGGAGACCTGTGCCCAGCAGTGGGATGTTATGGGCTGTATTGGAATATGCAAATTAGCTACCAAAATTCAAATAGCTGGTTATTATTATTGGTTTAACATTTACAGTGATAACTTTCGGCTGTTATTATTGGAGGTATTAATGTTAACGTTATTTCGATACCCATTTAACAGGATTACACTAAGCTATGGTGGCAAACAAAACACTGCAAACATTTGCACTACACAGTGCAATGCTCATTGAGATTGAAATGAGCTATTTATTGCTACACGGAATGGCCTTTACGGGGTTTAGAGTTTAAGGCTGTGTTCTGAAAAGTCTAAAAAACTCTACCATTTTACTAGAACACCTCTTTACACAACATAATATTACATTTAGATTTAATTGTGAGTATAATCAAGCGGCGATAGACTATTGGTTAAGATGTCTACGCCTACTATTCAGTAGGGCCTATGGTTATGTTCGGTTTAAGAAACTTAAAAATCTCTTCTTAACTTAAAAACTTCGTCTAGGTGACCTTGAAGGAAAACATCGCAAGGAAAATATCTGCATGCCAGGGGGTTTTCTATAACATTCTGGAAAATGTATCAATTTCGGCGAAGGTGATCCAGTTTTTCTGGTAAAACTGGACAGTAAAATCTATTTTACTGCTAATCAGTAGTTATATCTATACCAATATTAAAAGACTGTCTGTCTTTTGTAAATTGCAGACTTTTAGTGGATTAAAAAGATATTGGTGCTAACTGTTGAGATATAATACATCCATCCCGGAGAAGCGCATAGGCTACTTTAAATCTCCGAAAATCAAAGAGTTCTCTTCTCGAGAGAAAATATCGAGATTCTTCAAAACCTAAATCCACGCGGGCGAAATCGCAGCCGTCATCTAGTCTTATATATAAAAAATTCTCGTGTTACAATGTTAGTTACCATACTCCTCCGAAACGGCTTCATATTTATGAAATTTTATATGCGTATTCAGTGGGTCTGAGAATGGGCTACTATCTATTTTACATAGCCCTAAAACGCCTCAACCCACGTGGATGTAGTCGCGGGCTTCAGCTAGTAAGATATAAACAAAACGTATATTTTAAACTTATAATAAAATTGTTACGTCACACAGTGTACAAAATGACAAAAATGTTTTCGTAACCGCTCGTTGATAAACGAACGCTGCATACGAATGTAGCCTAAACTGATTTTCCGCATTTGAGCCCGTAACATCCGCAGCGAGCGCAAAATATTTTTACTGCTGTTACGTAATGTTTTCTGTAAGGGTGAAAATGCGAAAAACGAATCGTCTTTACGATTTTGTTAGTTACGCGAGCAGTTGGTTTTTAGGAGAAATTTTCCGTTTGTATGATAAGATCATCAATCTGATGTTGTTCTTGACCATTGAACCTAATACCTGAAATATTAATAAATAAATAAGCATACAAGTGGCGAAGGAGCTCGAAATTGTCGCCATGCAAATTTTTTGTGGACCATTAGTAGACGTTATTAAAAACAATTGATTTAAAATAAATTCTATCGTTGCAAAAATAGTATATTTTATCACCTATTCCATATTGTGCCTGAACACAGAACAGGTAATAGGTCTTAATCAGTCAGTGTTCAAGCCAATCACCATAAGACGTTGTGCTGGGGCCATACTACTTAAAGCATTTTAAAATAATGTCAGATTCATATTCTTGTACCTTAACGTCCCTTAAATAAGGATTATGTTACTGAGGCAAGAGCTTGAACAACATTAAAATGAAACTGCTAAAACAATGGGAGTAAGCTCCTGTCCTGCCAGAAGTGTGTTTTTCACCCTCACACGTTTTTAAATGTGCCTGTTTTAAATATATATCTGTAACTATCAGTAACTCTTTGTTCATTAGCCTTTGTTTTAGAGTTACTCGTAAGTATACATAACACTAACTTTACCTTAAGCAGTTTTATAACATCCATAAATTCATGCCCTTAGTCGAAAAGGATGTGAATACTAGTGGTTGCGGAAACCATATAAATGAGGTGCCACTGTGTACCCTACTAGTCTGCACAGGAAATTAACTGCGTATTAAATGTAACCGCAGTTACCACTTTAGCTTGGTCACATTACACGATGTACCCTACCTAGTGCTACCTCGAATGCTTCTAAACAAAACCTATTATTTATCCAGGAATACAAGCGCAACCTACAGCTTTGTTTTCAACCACGACGCGATGGGATAAGATATTATACACAGATATTTACATTCCACGTAAGTTTAGATCCATCACAAAAAGTTATCGTTAGGTATATTTAAAATTACCACTAAGTGAGTGGCAAAAGTCAGTATTCTTAAATCCGTTAAAAAGTAGAATCCGGACTTTTGCAACCCAAAGCGGCATTAAAGGTGGTCAAATTTAACGTTATCCGCTAAACTTAATATTTTACATGCCAATTTTTCAAATAAGTTAAAACAACCTTACCGAAAGGTAAAGATAGCTTACATTCTCATGCGGCAAAGGATATTTTTATTCCGGTAAACTAAAAAATTCTAATGATGATGAGACTATATTATGTTTTCAAAACGCAAAATTTTGTTTATTTCTATGTTTGTGGTTTTCGGCTAGATTTATTCTTGCCTTATAATAAATAGCAAGTGGACAAAATAAACTATCGTGTTTTTTGTAGAGATTCTGCGAATCAAAAGATTCGCCGGCAAAAAAAAATAGAGAATAGCAGTCAGTGCAAAATTCAAACTACGCTATATTTGCACCATTTAATAATACATTATTGCAAAGGTTGGGAAATAGGCAATTGCAGGTCGAGTATGAGTTTGAAGGCCGAGCCGTAGGCGAGGACTTCACTAATACGAGACAGGCAATTGCCATTTCCGCCGAGGCATATATATATAGTGCTTTTCTCAAAAGAATGCAGGGAAATAAAACATATCGATTGTCGTTTAAGAAAAGTAGTTAAGTTCCCATAATTTTTCAAGTTAATGCCGTTTTTAACATGATCTGTACATTGGAATAAATTGCCCATAATGTAGATGGCTTTTTAATTTTAGCAATCTCATTAAAATACGTCAAAAATACTGTTTCGGGGAAAATGTTCACTTTTTTCTCGTTTTTCCAACTCATTTAAAATTTTCATATACTTTCATGTATTTTTCTTTGGACTTCGCTGGAAGCAGGTTTTCCATTGCCAATTTGGCTTCTGATCTTAAATCTGGTGGAGTACAATCAATCTCCATTTCACTCTCTGAACCGTTGGAACTCATTTTACTTATTATAAAATTTATATTTATTATGTATGTAAATAACAAATCAAGACGAATTTTCAGCTTTGCCGCCAATTTTTTTTTATCATCTGTGCCGACAGGCAAACGCATTTATGGCTATACAGTCACCAATTTGTACTAAGCAAAGATACTATGGTATGCCAAGAATGACAAAAGAGATCCGATCAAAGAGTATTTAATAACCCCAGCACGCCGTTTCATACAACATTGCAGGAGCGTTGTAATGTTCCAAATTCAAAAAACGCTCCTGCAATGGATTTGATTTTCTTTGTCCGAAAATTCGATACTTCGCGTGTTCTTTTTTCGAAAATAATGACAATATTTCCATGCATGTTTGAGAAAATAGATATTTTGCATAAAATTCAAATCATAAATTCCAACTGAATAGGTATTTGACCATTAAACAATAACAGCTAATAATTTTACGATACGCATTGGCTTAGTAACTAATTACCAATTAACATAATTATTGCAATGAATGCTTATAAATAAAATGAAAGTCAATAGGTACTAAAATATTTACATGAGTTGAGCAGATAAGAATACATTTATATTATATATTAGATTATAATCATACTTACTAATATTATAAATGCGCAAGTGTGTTTGTTTGTTGGTTTGTCCTTCAATCACGCCGCAACGGAGTAACGGATCGAGGTGATTTTTGGTATTAGTATAGTTGAAGACCTGGACAGTGACAAAGACTTTGACCCCTGAAAGTTAAAGAGTTCCCGCGGGAATCAAAAAACTTAAACGAAGTCTCTTATTGCTCATATTATGTACGATTTGAATGGCAAAGAAAACAAAATAAAATTCAAAGACTATTTACTAACCTAGAAAGTTGGTGGATGAACTTTCATTACCTACAGTACATTTAAATATTGAAGTTCCTTTTACTGGTTTTTAACTATCAAGTTCACTATATTTAATGTGTCATAACATAATTTTTCTTATAGCGTAATTATAATATCCCCTTGGCACTTCTTAGCTGCTAGGTAGTGTTATACAAGCTGTACAACCTGTATTCGACGTGTAATTGAAACCTCCAGCGATTCACTGCTAACTGAATTAATAAGCAGCACAGGGGCGTGCAATTCCTTTGTGAGTTACCATACCTACCTACCGTACCTCTACCACACAAAGGAAGATATGGGGAATTAATAATGCATTATAGGAACTGACTTTGGTATATTGCAATCTCTTGGTGATATAACGGTCTGATTAAACATGTTTGATACTTAGAACAGCTGAAGCGACGTATGTAAGTAGTTCCTAAAATGAAGGTTTTTGAAAAAGATTAGTCTCTAAACTGTCTCGATTTCATTGTTGATGTAGTCACGTAATTAAACCTTTTTTGTATGATGTAAAGATCGTTGCAGAAGTTGTATTAATTTAACTCGTCTAAGGGCCGATTTTTCAATCGTCAGATAAACGACTAGATAGTAGATATTCGATGGATAGCGCAAATTCGTATTTATCAATAGACAGATATGAGTTAACTGTCGACTAGTCTGTAACAGACGAATATATTTATCTGCTTCTTTGAGAGCCGGATAAAGGGCTATCTGCCTGTTTGTTATGATGTTTTCTAGTTTTTAGGTTATATTGTATAGCTAGTAGGTACCTATGACTTAATATGTGCCTTTTTATAATATTATTTCATTCAGAACTATCAATTTTCATTCCGTGTCCACCTTGTACGCAATATACGGTCATTAGTGGTAGATACCTATTGATAACAATGGATATTTTACATACTTGTTCCACGCTGCATCTTTGCCTGTGTTGGTCACGACGTCTGTTTTTTTATTTTCTAACCACGGGAACTACGGGAACGGGACTATACATATATAGTATAGACATTGACCGGTATTTCGTTACAAGTTAGGTTAAAAAGTTTACTTCCGACTTTTGAAATATATGCTCCATATTTTTAAGAAAGCACTTTTATGTGGGAACCTGTCTAAAATAAAATAAACACAAAACCAAACACGAAATGAAAATTACGCAAATTCGAGGTTATGAATTCTAGCGGTATACGTCATTCGATACACAAATGTCCTTTCCCAGTCTTATGCAGTGAATGATATATGTGTCTATCTCGCTTGCACATATCTAGTGTGAAGTTGCTTCGAAAAGACCATAGACCATAGCTATCCCTTTGTTAAGTGATTGAAAAATTGAAAAATTATAATCTTTTGTTCTTATCCAGTCGTTTATCTGAAGATTGAAACATCGGCCCTAAGCCTTATTAATGGCACTATTCATTTCTTTATGGCGCAATTATTGCTATCGCAATCTACACGACTGACTAGAGAGACGAATTGCAAACGTCAAAACATTCATATTTATGCCGATTATTTCAACATGGCGATCGTACAGAGATCGATTCGAATTTTAAATATGGAATTTACTTCAAATGAATAGCTAACAAATTATAATCACGCTTATACTACAGAACATAAATTGAGTGTCTACAGTGGTGTAATAAAACATTCGCCGCAAACTCTACAACTTACTAAGGGTATTTAGAATAACGTTCCAAAAAGGCACCTAAAAACACTTTGCAAAGTAAATAAACGATATTTATTAGAGCAATACGTGGTAAATTGGAACATTTAGAGAAATCGGAGTTAACACAACAAAACTTTTAACAATGGATGATGTTTACTAAACAAATATAAACGGTTCGGAATCACAAAAGTTGGTCAAGCGTCACTAATGGCCGAATAAATCATAATAACACCATATTATTTTACACAGCAAACATTCGCGCCTACGCGTTTTATCAACATTTGAAGACATTATTGACAGTTGTTTGGATCAAGCACGTCTGCGTGGATCAAATATTCCGATTGCATAAGGCCTCAGATACACGGACAGCTTGAAGCAATCAGAATGGACTGCTTTAAGCTGCGACTGCATAGTATACTACATTCTTTCTACGTAAGGGCTGAAAAAGTAACCGAAATAAGGGGTTTAAATACTGTTTTTTGAGACTGTTATAAGACAGAAACACTTATAACGGAAACAGAAACGATACTGTAACCCAATCAATCTGTAACCGTTTATTTCTGTTAATAATTGTTTTTATCTGTAACCCTAATAGGTACATGCCCTAACAAACTGCACAACGCGGTCTTCTCACTTCAGTGGACTCTGCACACACTGACCCAACATGGCCAAGTTTTTCTTAAAACAATTGCAACCATCGGTGCTTTTAATCAATGGTAGTTTCAAGCTGTTGACTGCTACAGCGGTTCGTGTATGTTGATCACTGGCTAACTGCTCGAGCAGTCCGTGCATGGCCGGCATAATCGCTTTGTCTACGATCGATTCAAATTTCACACCATTTTTTATAACGGTAACGAAAGATTTCAAGTGATTTGTTAAAAAAATACCAATTAGGATTATGCGATACACTTACGTTAGATTAGGAATACCAAAAATGCCAGTTATATTCAACAAATTTAATGAAAGCTCGTAAGTTAGTTATCGTTCTATCGGTTCTAAATATGCAACACGCAAATAAAAAATTTGAAGCTTATTTACTAGACTATTATTTATTTTAATTTGCTTTTCGTTAACTCGTCAAAAGCTTGATTTAAAGACCAATATTGAATAAAAATTAGGTAGGTACGCGAACATTTTACTACGTCCATGGCGCTTATTTAAAATTTTAAGATCAGTCTCTATTTTATTTTATTTATAATAGGTTTATTAACAATCACGAATAAGCTGTAGAAAGTTTCAGTTAATATTATACAGAATAAAATGGTTACTACAAACTACAAGTACATATTATATTAACTTCGTGAGTAAGGAATCTAACTAATTTAATTCTTAGTAGTTTCGTTATGGCCAAGCATAAAATGTTTGAAAAGCTGCTTTTTGCACAATTACAAAATATCGAACTGTCTCAGTCAATCTTAGTCAACATCTTGTACAGTAAATTATTTTGTACATTGAATATAAACAAAATAATGAGCCTAGTTTCTCAATAGTTAAGATACTTAACAGCATCAAAGATATAAAGGTAATTAAATTAAGTTTTGTAGGTACATTTAGGTCGTCTTATTGCTAATGATTGCTTGAACTGATTTAGTTAAGTCGGTAACTAGATGGGTGACCAAATTTGGAGGTTCAAATTTAGCCTTTTCATTTCCTCCGTGCCTCGGAGAGCATGTTAAGCCGTCGGTCCCGGTTATTATTACTAATATCTGATAATAATCGTAACAAGTCTGACTTTAAATACTCTTAGTCGATGTGGTAGGACTCAGGAACCCAGCGCATTATTATCCCAATAAAACTGCTACCATTATATGATCAATGGAATGGGGTCACGACCCTCAGTAATGAGGAATATGACGCAGAGAGCATCCCGGAGAGGAACATAGACTTTTATCACGGAAAATTAAAGAGTTCCCGCGGGAGTAAAAAAACCTAAATTCACGCGGACGAAGCCACGGCTATCGTTTAGTGTTTTATAGTAACAAAATATGACGCCATCACCGCTAGAGAGCAAAACACCTTAAGTAACAAATGGGTTCTAATCAAAACGCCCTCATGTTCATTCAAACGCAATCGCGTACATAGAAAGTAATTGACGCGTGTCGATTGAATCATAGACGGGGGAACTATATTTTGTACTAGCTGATGCCCGCGACTCCGTCCGCGTGGATTGAGATGTTTTAGGAGTATGAAAAATAGATAGTAGCCGATTTTTAGACCTACTGAATATGCATATAAAATTTCATAAAAATCGGTCAAGCCGTTTTGGAGGAGTATGGTAACTAACACTGTGACACGAGAATTTTATATATAAGATTTCGTCTGCGTGGATCGAGGTTTTTTGATTCCCGCGGGGACTCCTAAATTTTTCGGGATAAAATGTAGGCTAGGTATGTGCTATTTCAGACTATAATCCATATCTGTGCCAAATTTCAGCTAGATCCGTTGAGCAATTGGGGCGTGTTTGAGTAACAAACATCCATACATCCATACATCCATCCAAACTTTCGCATTTATAATATTAGTATATTAGTATAAGTATAATATAACAAATACAATTAGGTACTGATACACTTGTAGTAGAAGATATGGCATTATTAATATTGCGATATTTATCTATGACTTCAATAATTGAGGTTTTATATATTATTATATTATAATAAAAAATTATGTAGTTTTTTGCAAATGATGAACAACGTTTTTATTTTATTTGCACACCATGGCCAAAACCTGAGAGTCGTCAATGGTTATCGTGTATGAGGGCCCTTATTGCCAGATAGTTGTATTATTTAAATTTTTCAATCTTAACAAGCATTTTTAATTCAATTCAATGTTTTCATTGCATTTGCATACTATGAAGTGTTGTGCATGACAGCCTGTTGCGCATTATAAGAAAATGTATTGTGTCTTATATCGTCGTTGCAAATTTTAAACCTCCCATGTGACATTTTTCTTGTAAATTGGATTCTCAGATTTTTTGCAAGATTTTTTTAGGAGCTACCGTTTGCAAAAACTCCCATGTGGATATCTTAATATTTCACTGACGCACGTTTCATTTATAAATTATCTTATGTAACAGCCTACGAAAAATTGTTAATCAAAATCTCCTATGTGCCTAATGCACACATGGGAGATTTTAGTAACAATATTATTCAAAAAATGTGAATCAAAACCGCCCATGTGACCACTCGAATGTGGATTCGGTCAATTTCGCGCCTATTTATGACTAGAAAGAGGGCGCAATATCACTTAATACACGAATGAAAGTGAGATGGGTAATTAGAATCAAAACATTCACCTCTCAGTTCAAGGCCACGCGTCAATGCAGTTATGACTAGTCGCGCGTTAACACCGGTAGTTTTTTAATTGTATTGTTTTGGATATTATAGTGTGATTGTTATTAAAATGTTCAAGAGTACTGGCCGGGGACATTTAATGTTGAAAATGGTGTTAGATTCTGATCATAGCGACGAAAATACCGCCGCCACTGCATCGAAAAATTCATCTCCTCACCAAAAAAAAACATCTTTAATTACGCCAGAAGATCTGGGATTGGAGCCTGAACCTTCGCAGGTACCTTCTTTTTTGCAAGCTTCATCAGCTGCAGTTATCGAACCAACTGGGTTTAGTAGTGATGGCGATGAAGCGTTGCTGATTATATCTACTCGGGCTGAGATAAATTCCACTATGGGTGTTTCTCGTGAGGTAATCAGCGTTTACGACAATCAAAACAATGATCAGAACTGTCCCTATTTTGTATTATCACCGTCAGCTAAACCACCATCGCCAGACTTAGATACGATTCTGTCTTTTGGAAGCGATGATAGTGTGCAAGATCCTCAATGGATTCCACCATCAAAGAAGAAAAAAATGCAGCTACATTCATCTGATAGTGAAGATGAAGTGCCACTGCTGTCATTGAGAACAAATCATCTAAGTTCCATGCAAAATGTTTCACTGCCTACAGACGAGGAAGTTGAGCATCATATCAGCCCAACGCCCACTAGAGAAAAACAAGGAAACACTGTACAGATGAACAAGAAGGCTAGGGTTTTAGGAGAAGCCTACTTAGGATTCAAGAAAATGGATGGTGGCAAATATAAACCGTGTGTTGAAAGACCTAAAAGAGCTATGAAACCACGTTGCTTGCATACTAAGTTAAATGCAGATTCAAAATCTAAAAACGCATTTTTGTGTGCACGCATTACAGATGAAGAGCGTAAATCAATTCATTCTTATTTCTGGAACCTTAAGACATGGGCGGAAAAAAAGGCGTTTGTGAAGGCTGCTGCTGTCCGAAGAGGAATAAGACGTCGTCGTCGTAAAAATCATGCTCCAACAAAAAAGAGTGGCCATGATATTTTTCTGAACAAGTGTGATGAAAATTGCACAAAGGTTAGAGTGTGCAGACTATTCTTTTTAAATACACTTTCTATGGGAGAAGACAGTTTTAAGCGATGGACTAAAGAATCGGACACAGTTAATGAAGATGATGTTGAAACTGACAACTCCCCTACTCGTAACACTGAAAGAATATTATTAAATACAGCAGGCCCTGAACCGAAGTCTACTCAACTCAAAAAAACAATAAAAACTTGGATAGATTTGATTCCGAAAGTACCTAGCCATTACTGTAGGGCGAGTTCAAGTAAGCTTTATGTTGAGTCAACATTTAGATCTGAGAAACACATGCACGAGGTTTTCGTTGAATGGTGTAGAGAACAGAATCATCGCGCAGCAAGCAGACCAACTTTCCTAAAAGTTTTGAAACTGGAAAACATCGCAATTCACCATCCACGTAAAGATCAGTGTGATACTTGCTGCAGCTTTAAAACTGGAAATATTTCTCAAAAAGAGTATGACGATCATATCAGTAAGAAGAATGAAGCTCGCCAAGCAAAAAAGGATGCTATAGCTTTGGCCAGTGATAACGTAGCAGTCGTTACTGTGGATGTCCAGAGTGTCTTGTTGGCACCAAAACTTCTAGCCAGCGCCTTGTACTACAAACTAAAATTACAGTGCCATAATTTTACAGTGTATGATTGTAGAACCAAGAAAGTTACTATTTACTTTTGGCACGAAGCTGATGGGGGTGTAACCTCCAATGAATTTACATCTTGTTTGATCGACTATCTGACAAACTTGCCTACGGAGATAGAACGAGTTATTGTAATTTCCGATGGATGTGGCCACCAGAATCGTAACCGGGTTTTATCTAGTGCTTTAAGTGATCTTTCCCAAAGAACAAAATTTACAATTATTGAGCAATTGTACTTAGAGAAAGGCCATACAATGATGGAAGTAGATAGCGTCCATTCCACAATTGAGCAGTATATCAAACCCCCCATTTACGCGCCGAGTGACTACATAGTTCGAATGCAGCAAGCTCGCCCAAGAAACCCTTACGATGTCAAATCGGTTCATTTTGACTTCTTCCGGAATTATGAAGAGCTTGAATCTAATTTCAAGTCTATAAGACCCGGTAAAAAGAAGGGGGATCCAGTTGTAGTGGACATAAGGGGACTCAAATATTTACCAGATGGGTCTGTGTTATACAAACTGCGACATAACGATGAATGGGCGATCCTACCCCAAAGAAGAACTGCTTGCCGAGAAATACCGCAACAACTCTACAATCGAGCCCTTAAAATTACGGAAAGCAAACATAAACATTTACAAGAACTAAAGTCTGTAATAGACAAAGATTACCATCCATTTTACGATTCTATTTCATTTAACCCCGGAACATAGGCTACAGATTATTTTGATTCTGTCATCTATGTGCATGTACATAGATTGTGTTATGCTGTCATTGTTGATTTTTTGGTTTATTGTAAGTTTAATTCCTTTAAATTAAATTATATAAAAACAATGTTTTTTATTAAATTTCTTTCAAAAATCTCCTATGTGAAAAAAAGTTGCAATTAAAAACTCTCATGTGAAGATAAAAAATTAAAAAAGGGTTTGTCGCCAACCTTACTTATTATATTAAGGCGAGTTATCTTTAAGAACACTTAATTTAGTTAGATTTGTCAAATGATAAATTAAAATAATACCACATTCTTAGTTTTTTTTTTCAGGAAGAAGTTTTTTTTGTTTTTCTCGAAATGTTACTTTTTGCACATAGGAGATTTTAAATTTGCAACGACGATATTTTGTATTTTGTATGCGCGTGTCGTATCCGACACAATAAAAAAATTGGCAGTCATAGGGACTGCAGATAGAAGTGAAAACGAATATTTAAAATAATTGAAAATAACAACACAGCACTTTTAAAATAATTAAAATATAAACCTTAAAACAAAGGCTTTAAAGTTTAATTACGAATGTACTATATCAATAAGAAGAATGGTGTCGCGATGTGTCACGTCACGCTTACACATCACTTTTAAATATAAACCTTAAATCAAAAGCATTAAAGTTTAATTCCGAATGTACTACTTAAGACCTTTTGTCTTAAGAAGAATGGTGTCGGTCTCGCGTTTCCACATTCTTACCCCCTACCAAAAAGTGCTCAACGCGCTTATAGAAGTTTTTACTTCGAAAATATCTCGTAATATTATGTACGGTCTCATACAACAACGATTGCAACTGAATTTTGCTGAAAAACTCCGATTTTTCTTATAATGCGCAATAGGCCTAAGGCCTATCTTAGGTCGCAACCTAAGGTAACCAAGGTATCTTAGGTACTTAATATTATAAATGCGAAAGTTTGGATGGATTTATGGATGCATGGATGTCTGGATGTATGGATGTATGGATGTTTCACTCATTCACGCCCCAACGGCTGAACGGATCTGGCTCAAATTTGGCACTGAGAGATAGATTATAGTCTGGAATAGCACATAGGCTACTTTTTATCCCGGAAAATTAAAGAGTTCCCGCGGGAACCAAAAAACCTCATACCGTCGAAGTCGCGGGCATTCGCTATTAATTTTATAAGTTATTAGGTAATTATAAAATACTAGATGATTCCTGCTACTTCATCTGCGTGGACTAAGTTTTTTCGATTCCCGCAGGAAGTCCTTAATTCGGGATAAAATGTAGCCTATGTCCTATCCCTGTACCAAATTTCATCAAAATCGGTTGAACAGGTGGGTCGTGAAAGCGTAGCAGACAGACAGATGGACAGACAGACAGAAACACTTTCGCATTTATAATATTAGTATGGATTATCATTTACTTTTCCTGCCTCAGAGAACATGTTATTCTCGTTACTTTAGTACTTTGCGGTCACTTTATTAACACTATAGATTGTTAATCAGTTGGGTTCAGATGGCAATCGCTCGATAAAGACTGGTAAACTGTCAATTACCAGTTATAGTAATAAATAGTCCCTGGTTAAATACTGTGGGCATATGAAGAGAAATGGTAGGTAGCTATTCAGATGGCACACAGCACAACCACACCACATTGATCTGCATGTGCTTAAAGTTGGGTTAGTTATACGTATTGTTCAGTTTGGACGAAATTATCGTCTGTGTTGACCACACGTTCGCGATAGCCGACTGTAATTAATAAAATCAAAGAACGAGTACTACGATCAAAGATCAGCAAATAAACCATCTTAATATACAAATCAAATGAAAGATCAGTAAATAAATGACTGAATTGAATGGAATCTGAATCAGAAATTATTTATTGCAATAAACACATAATTTTACAAAGGTGGTACAAAAGATAAAAAGGCAAATGTATTATCATTGTCATGGCGTGCAGTAATATAAGACCTACGCAATATCTACCAGTATATATAATGTACTCTGTGGCAATATCTGAAGGCATATTAAAATACCAATATAATTGGCCAACGACATTTTTACGGGTGGCTTCCCGCTACAATGTGGTTAAGATTGTGGCGTATCTAAAAGTTCTCTTATGATCTTCATCCTACGTTCCACCTACACTTTATATTAATGGGAGAAAATATAGCAGATCGACGCACGATAATCGATTTTTTATCACCGTATTTATTACACTTACCAATTCAACTGTCAATTTGATTATATTTCGAATTGTAATATACGTTGGATATTTTGTTAAAATTGTTATATTTGCTTTCATTATCAGTTTTCTCTTTTAGACCTGTTTACATAACATTATTGTTAGTATCGATTTTATGGCTTGTTCCATTTCATATTTTTATGGCAATATTGATACGGTGTTTATAAATTTGATATTTGAAGTCTATAAAAGAAATATTCCAATGACTTTAATGGTTTAGGTGATAAAACGATCCCAGTCCGCATTTCTAAAATAAAGACATCAATCTATGGCATCTATTCTAGTTCTAGTATTATAAATGTGAAAGTTTGGATGGATGGATGTTTGTTACTCAATCATGCCAGAATGGCTGAATGGATCTGGATGAAATTTTACACAGGGATAGATTGTAGTCTGGAGTAATACATAGGCTACTTTTAATCCCGGAAAATTAAGGAGTTTCCGCGGAAACCAAAAAACCTCAATCCACACGCGCAAAGTCGCGGGCCAAGTACAATATTATAGCAATAAAGTAGATATTTAAATAAAAACTTGTGTCAACAACTCCACGTTAAGCCATCTTGCTGACTTTAAGTGTTTTATATCCTAGCTATTCCGATCGCCGCATAAAATGAAAGACGAAATCGTACTTGTCAAATTGTGTGTGGAGGATCTGACAGCCTACCACATTTTGATCTCAAGAAAACGACCGACTTCTTACGAAGTTAAATGCTTTTCACATAATTAAAATACCTTACTTTGATATTCACTAATCATCGTTATTTGTTGCTGTCTTTATGTATTTATTTCATTTTGTTTACTGCATGTTGTTGACCTTACGGGGGTGACATAGTCAGAATTGACAAAACCCCTAATAAAAAAATTGAGAATAAAAAAAAAAAAAAAAACGTTATTTGTGAAATTTTTTGTGATTTTCAAATTACAAACGTTGAAGGAAATCATCGTGAGGAAATATGAGTACCTAGGAGTTTTATTTATTACCCTCAAAGGTATATAAGAAGTCTGCCAATCCATTCTTGGCTATAATTTAGCCTAAGCCCTTCTAATTCTGAGAGACCTGTGCTTAGAAGCACAGGCTTGTGAAGCCGGCGATGAGTTGCAGTAAGATAGATATGCCATTTTGATTAACACATATTGAAGGTCATGGGGAGATTGAATAATGAGGAAATAGCACTCGACAACAATTTTCTAGTATCTGCCGCTGCTAGAAAAATGTTAACAAAAATGCTAGATATTTTCCACTACAGAATTCAAGCAATGTTTTATACAAATAGACAGCCCGATGAGCGCTGTAATCTTATCTGGGATGCGCTTCCGACCCTATTTCCATACTTTCATTTCCTCCATGAAAATAGCATAAAGCGTGAAGGTGACGTTTGATTTAGTAAGAACTAGATGATGCCCGCGACATCCTCCGCGTGGATTAAGGTTTTTTGATTCCCACGGGAATTCTTTAACTTTCCGGAATAAAAAGTAGCCCATGTCCTGCTCCGGGATACAACCTATCCCTGTACCAAATTTCATCAAAATCGGTTGAACAGGTGGGCCGTGAAAGCGTAGCAGACAGACAGACAGATATACAGACAGACGGACAGACAGACAGACGCACTTTCGCATTTATAATATTAGTATGGATTCTGAACACATTATAGAGCAAGGAGGCTGTGGAGGCTGTTGTTTATGCTTTTTCTTCAAATATTTCTATTATTTTTGCTTCTCATTTAATTCTCTTGACTTAAGACCTTAAGACTATAAAATAGCATTTTCTATGATTACTGGTGTTATAATGTGTTCATATTAACATAAAAACGCTTTATATGATTATACACATAATCTGGCTATTACCAAATTAGTACATTTACTACACCGCTTTAAAACGCAACAGTCAGGCTATTAATGTACCCATAGATAACCATAATGGTTTTTTAATGCAGTATAAGAAAACTAATTTCACATTTATTCAATTCTCCCGTACGCACATTGCGTCCCTTTAATAGATCCCGCATTAAATGAAGATTGAAAGTTCATACGGTCTGAATGGTAAAAGATAAACGGGGAACGTTAAATAATGTCTTCTTCATTACTATCGGAAATAACGCTATTAAACTGCAGTCACTTGTCGGGATGCTGTTAGGGTCCTAACAGACAGTGCTGCATTCTTATTTTATATACGACGGTCGCAAATTTGGTAAAATGTTACGAGACAGATACTTCTTCGTGTCATTTTTTATCCACTACAAGCCCTTGACTGCGATCTCAGCTGATGGTAAGTGATGATGCAGTCTAAGATGGTAACCTGTAAATGATGGTGAGAGGCTAACCAGTTATAGTGGCATGGCAGTCATATTAAATCCATACCCCTATTCGGTTTCTACACGGCATCGCACCGAAACGCTAAATCGCTTGGCGGCACGTCTTTGCTGGCAGGATGGTAACTAGTCACGGCCAGGCCGGGGAGAATTCAGAAATTATAAGTTCCCAAATTGACCCTGCCGGGGATCAAACCCGGGTCTTCCGCACGTTAAAACAACAGCGCTCAACACTGCGCCACAGAGGCCGTCGTTGTTTTGTTGTAAGCTTGGAACGCGCTTGCCTAGAAGGTACCTATTCACTCTTGCCTTGAAGGTAGGTACTTTAGTTATACGTGGCAAGAAACACGTGCGCTGGGAGGGAAATTTATATATTTACTAGATTAAGCCCGCGACTTTACCGCGAGTTCCCGCGGGAACTCTTTAATTTTCCGGGATAAAATGTAACCTATGTGTTAATTCGTTTACAAACGTCCAAATTTTCATATTGATAATAGTAGCATCTAGGATATATAGTAGGATTTCAATTTCCTAAGAATATCTCAAAAACAAAGATAAATTATTGTGGGTTATGAACTTTTTTTTATTTAAAGACATTTTATATTAAGACAGTCAGCATGTATACTCATGTCCTTACCCGCAATTATACCGGTAGCCGCAGGTTAACAGCATAGTCATCCATCAGCCATTATCAACGGGTGGCTCCATTCAAAGGGTCACGACGAAGCATTGATTTAAAACATTCTCAGGAACTGAATGAAATTATTTGTACATTATTGAGGGTACCGCGTAAAATTTATTGCATTACTAAGCGGCTCCTTCCGTGTAATAATTGCATTACTGAACAACAAGTCATTATTTTCCTCCAGGAATCTTACTTGGTATTGCGAAACTCTGCTTAATGCGATAATTGCATTGAGAGACAGGGAGATATGAATTGGCTTTCTCTTAACATTTGCAGATGTTCCAAGTGTAATATTAAACAAGGAAATTCGAAATGTTTGAAATATCAACGTTTATCTAAAATACCTACCTTAAGCAATATGCTTTACCGTAGACCTCTACAAAGAAAGGAATTTCAGAAATTCTCCTTAAACTAAGCCGTGCTGGCTCAAGTTGTAAATAATATATTCTTAGCCAGAGTGGTGGATTGTGGCCTAAACCTTTTTCATTTTGAGGCGATGATGATAATGACTTTAATTATATTGGCATACACTGTATACATAATATATCGGCATATTTGGGACAGACCTAAAGTATGTTCCAATAGAGATGAGCTATTTTTTCAACTTCTTTAACATCTGATCAAGTAATCTCATGCCATTCGAGCAATAATAGTGGGAATAATTTCTACAAACTTGTCGGCATTTTATACGTAATCTACTTGACCAATAGTGATGAGAGCATCACTATTGGTCAAGTGGCAGATAAGATGACGTGATCAGACGTTAAAGAAGTTGAAAGAATAGCTCATCTCCGTTGGAACAGACTAAACAGAGAAAGCTTGCATTTCGGGGACGGACATTGTGGATAATTCTGTTTTACACAGGCTCTAAACTAAACTTACACTGCTAATAATGTAGCGTTTCCTTTCCTTAGGAAGCATCATGATATAGATTGTGTACAACAGTTTTTTTTTTATAACAGTGATGTTTATGTCCATATAGATTACTCATCAGCGCGGGAGATACATATACTTAATAGTACCTAAGCGAGTGCGCAAACAAAGGTGCACTCTTTATTCGCTTGGGACGGAAAATCCTACACTACTGTAGAGAGATCAGAAAACACGCAAAACGTGCTCTCTGCGGCACTTCCATCTTCATCCGAGATAGTAGGCTTAGAATTTCTTGTTAGATATACGCAATTCATACTAATATTATAAATGCGAAAGTGTGTCTGTCTGTCTATTGCGCTTTCACGGCCCACCCGTTCAAACGATTTTGATGAAATTTGGTACAGGGTTGAGGATTATTATATCCCGGGAAAGGACATAAGCTATATTTCCCGCGGAAATTGAAAAAACTTAATCCACGCGGACGAAATCGCGGACAACATCTAGTACATAATAATTTAAATTTTATTTATTTCAAGTGACAGGACTCATAAATTTCAACAATTATAATTAACAACATTATATTATTTTAATTAACAATTATAATTATAATTTTACACATAGTCACATTACAAAAATCAAAATAATAACATACGTACATCATATCAAGACACGCGGAAGCGTGTCCAGCCAAAGTTCAAAAAAGAAGGAAGAACTTTAAAAAACTGGCGAGCAGCACCGTGTGTAATATTACATGAACCATTTGGAGCCACTTTTGACCCCCTCATAACTCAAAAACTATTTCACATAAACATGTCAAATTTGGCGCATATATTGAGACCCGTGAAATACATATGTGCTCCAAATTTCATAAGCACACCTCAAATGGTTATTTAGATATAAACGTTCAAAAATCGACATTTTTATGCTCTACCTAGGTATAGATCAAAACTCTGACACGGGGCATACTACCATTGCTTAAAGCCGTATTATTTTAATATTGTTGACGTTCATGTTGTAGTGTTATAATCATTATTTTAAGGACGTCAAAGTACGTGACATTCAACCGTTATTTTGAAACAATACTGCTTTAAGCGGTGGTAGTAACTCCGTCGTCCACTTCTTGCATTACATTCTACGCATAGCGCATGCACAACTAAATAAAACAAGATTTGTTAAGTAAAAAAAAACTCCGATTACATAAATCATACTGCAGGTCTTTGTTTAAATTCGTTATTTTGTGTTGTTAACTATTAAAAATGACACATAATTATTATTTTAATGTAAATAATAATGAATAATAATATAGTTGCATTAAAACCTTACCTTCGTATTCATGCATTTTGTGCAAGGAAACGTCATTGACAGAAAAGAAGAAGAAAAGTATTTGAAGTCGTCAGTTCAAGCTGTCAGTCATTGTGATTTGTATTCATTGTTTAAAGTGGTTTTAGTGATATCGACTGTTTACCGTGCTTGTTTTCAATGTTTCACTAAAAACTTTTGATTTTGAACTTTTGCAAACAAAATTGATGAGATGTAGAAATGTGCTGTAATACCGCCCCGACTTGGCCAAATTAAGTATAAACAGAAAACGCGTTAAAAAAATTCCGGATACTGAATTCACTCGAATATTTCAAAGGTACAAGAAAATATAGAAAATAACACAAAAAGACAATTATACCCCGTAAACGTAGGAAAATGCAGTAAATTAACAAAACCATTTTATATTAATTTTATTATGAATAAGTACCTACTAATGTAAAACGTAAACTAAACTAATAGAAAAGTCCTATTACAGTGTAAAGGATTATTTGAATGATAGCAAGGCATGGGTATGAATTGTTACAGCGGCTGATTATGTAATGTTATATTATAAGTACATATATATAATTTCAAATATTTGTGAGATGGTGATAATAAAAAAACACAGCTGAGTTTATTGCGGGCTCTTCTCAGACCAGGGCACGTTTGGAACCCTCGTAGCTTTAGTTTTAAGATACCGTAGTTAATTATCACCATCACGTCTTATGCTCTGTAAGCATGACGTTCAGAAGGTGTACTTTGTAGGTACCATTTTGAATAAATATGTTTTGAGTTTGAGATGGAGTTCAATAATTTCTGTACAAAAAGTAATGATATCCCATCAAAAACATAAATGTAAAATGAGAGCCAAGTTCAAAATTGTGATATATATGCCTTGGTTGTTGACTTCAGCGACAAAAGAAGTGAGATCTAAATGGGTGCCAAGTTCAATGGTCAGTCCTGCAATTTATTTATCCCATCAAAAACATAAATGTGAAATGAGAGACAAGTTCAAAATTGTGATATATATGTGCCTTGGTTGTTGACTTCAGCGACAAAAGAAGTGAAATCAAAATGGGTGCCAAGTTCAATGGTCAGTCCTGAAATTTAATTATAACAACATATAATATTTTATAACAACTTAAAATATCATTTCTTCTTATAACTTAGTATAAAATGTTGAAGAATAAGGCTTTGGCTTGGCTAGTTTTCATATACGAATTATAGCCTTCACAAGTTGTAAAGCTGTAAGTTCTTATTTTATTCTTCCGAAAATTTGGCCTGCTGGTAGAAACTGTACTTTTAGGTACCTACTTAATAATAATTCGTATATGGAAACTAGCCAAGCCAAAGCCTTAGTCTTCAACATTTTATACTAAGTTATAAGAAGAAATGATATTTTAAGTTGTTATAAAATATTATATGTTGTTATAAATAAATTTCAGGACTGACCATTGAACTTGGCACCCATTTAGATCTCACTTCTTTTGTCGCTGAAGTCAATAACCAAGGCATATATATCACAATTTTGAACTTGGCTCTCATTTCAGATTTATGTTTTTGATGGGATAAATAAATTGCAGGACTGACCATTGAACTTGGCACCCATTTAGATCTCACTTCTTTTGTCGCTGAAGTCAACAACCAAGGCATATATATCACAATTTTGAACTTGGCTCTCATTTTACATTTATGTTTTTGATGGGATAAAACATTACATCAAATTACAAAATGTTATCATATTACATATATTGAATTACAGCAATAAAATATACAAGATACTAAATAATATGTTTTAGTTTATTCGAAATGAGCCCCACTTATAATCTGTTGCTGTGCGCAACGTGCAGCCCACAACAGTGGTTTATGTATGCGCAGTCGAACCGATTCGCAAGCGCAGCCAGCATGCTGTTGGTGCTCCCCCGCAGTCACCGAACCAGCGAGGTGATAATAGCCCGACCCGAGAGTCAAACCCAGCAACTATTTATACACAGTTGAACATACTCACCACAATACCAACGAGGAAGTTCTTTGAAAAGCAATTGTAATTTATTGTAATTTAATTGTAATTGTATTGGAAAGCATTATAATATTAGAAATCTTATTCGAGATCGCAGCGAGAAAAATTTCCTTGACAAGCACGAAATCAT
This sequence comes from Erebia palarica, assembly GCA_964035005.1. Classification (NCBI taxonomy): domain Eukaryota; kingdom Metazoa; phylum Arthropoda; class Insecta; order Lepidoptera; family Nymphalidae; genus Erebia; species Erebia palarica. The sequence continues at coordinate 11,644,307 of OZ035987.1, read as the reverse complement.
GTGGCTCGGCTAGTTCACAGGCAAAAGTACCTTATCATCGTCCAGGTACTTGATAAACCGTGGGTGGTCCATACTTTCCTCAATTTCACCGTGAGTTTCTCTATCAATGTGATTGATCTGCGGTTATTTCGATATGTTTCATAAATATAATGCAGTATCATTTTTGTGGCCAGCCATGGTATCTTATATGTGAATTATTACTCAAAAACAAGATAACGCCTGCGACTTTACCTACGTGTTTTTTTTTAAATCACATAGGAAAACTCATAATTTTCCGCCAAAAAATAATTAATATCCATTCTCTGTCTATCTGCTTCGCTTTCACGGTCCAATTATGCAACCGATTTTGATGGGTACAGAGATAGGTTACATCCCGGGGAAGCACATAGGCATACTTTTCATCCCGGAATATTAAAGAGTTCCTGTGGGAATCAAAAACATGAATCCACGCGGACGATGTCGCGGCCATTATGTACTTAGTTGTCTGTATCGGATAAACGGATGGAATGTAAAAAAGGTAGTAGACTATTATACCAGTAATAAGTATTCTGTGAATTGACTCAGATACTCAAAATTAAAATAATAAATTAATATAAGGTACGGAAATTAAAACCAAAAGTTTCAACGTTGTTAAAAAAAGCAGAAAGCTCAGTTATATTATACTAAGCGAAGCCAGGGCAGGGCAGGTGGTCCTGGCTTCGCTTAAGTGTACATTTTGAAACGATTACCAACTTTTTGAGCTGTATTTTGTAGCCTGTCTGTAGTCAGTAAGAGACTCCATACTTAAGTTATCCATAAACTTTATCTGCAAAAACTCCCTAGTAGAGTAGACTCGGCACGTAATCTTATGGTAAATACTCACAACAGGTAGGTACAGACTGCCCCATATTACTTCCCTGCAGCCCGATTCTGTAACTCAGTGGTTATCAATAAATGAAAGCCACTGACTTATATTTTTTATCCATTGAAGATTTACTATGAAATGTTCTTTCATGTTTTCATAGTAAACCTTCAATGGACAAAATATATATGTCAGTAGCTTTCATTTTTCGATAGCCACTGAGTTACAGAATCGGGCTGCTGGTGATTCATAGCAGTTTGTTACTACAACCGACCGGTTAACGTATTTCGTTACCGATTCCGTAGATCAATATTTCTACCTACCCGCATTACGCGTCAAATTATTCTACAATAATATTATTGTTTTCGAAGTTCCAACATAATAGTAATTTGCGTTATTTGTCTCTCAGTTTATACCTACGTTTAAAATCATGCTATTTAAGAACTTTTTAAATCTAGTGGTTCGCCCCGAACTGTAAACTACATTGTAATAAATAAATAAATAGTTAACTTTTAACATTAGACGCAAAAGAGCTAAAGAGTTACTGGAGAAACGAATAAACTTTTACAGAGTGCCATCTATTGACATCATTGTGAAGTTCTGTTAAAAATACTGAAGCTCTTTAAAAATTAAATAATTTCGTTTCCTTAAAATATTTATCTAATTTTAGTATTTGTTGTTCAAGTACAGGATATAATTCATATAATTGATCAATATACTATTAGCACATAAAATAAATATAATATAAAACTAATAAACTAGCCCTAAACAATCTCAACAAAGGGAAAATTTTAAAAAGAAATATTTTTGTACTCTATTCCTAATTATCTTTAAAATGATATACCGCAATCCTATGTAACGCTATAAAAAATATTTTACTTCGCATTTGCATCTATGAGAGCCCCCCTGAAATAAAGGTTTTTATAATTTTTTAGGCCATATTTTACATATTATATTTTAATTTGAAGTAATTTCAGTAATTCAGAAGTTATAAGGCTCTGACAGACAGACGGACGGACGGACGATCGCTTCGCTCGGTCAATAATCTTAATAGTGTTTTATAAGTTTTACAAAATAAGACGAAATAATCAACAGTGGTGTACTACAGTGATTTATGACTTAATTATTAGTGTAATTTAATTTATATGTTTAAAAAGGTGAGTTAGCCTGAATAACAATTCGACCATGTTGATGTCAGCAATAAGTTTTTTTCATAACTATTGTATAACTTTTGGTACTAACTAAACTATCTAATCAGTTTTTATGTGAAATTTATTCCTCAATCACTCAATATATTTTCTTAATTAACCTTTCCCTTTATATTATTATTTGTGAATGCAATGCAGAATTGTACCTGGAAAATTATGGTTGCCATAATATTTCTACTGCTGCAGCACCAATAACCTGAAACATGGTTAAACTTGTCACTAAGTGCAGACCATCACACATCAAGACACGCGGAAGCGTGTCCAGCCAAAGTTCAAAAAAACTGGCGAGCAGCACCGTGTGTAATATTACACGAACCATTTGGAGCCACTTTTGACCCCCTCATAACTCAAAAACTATTTCACATAAACATGTCAAATTTGGCGCATATATTGAGACCCGTGAGATACATATGTGCTCCAAATTTCATAAGCACACCTCAAATGGTTATTTAGATATAAACGTACAAAAATCGTCATTTTTATGATCAAAGGATAGATCAAAACTCTGACACGAGGCATGCTACCATTGCTTAAAGCCGTATTATTTTAATATTGTTGACGTTTATGTTGTAGTGTTATAATCATTATTTTAAGGACGTCAAAGTACGTGACATTCAACCGTTAGTTTGAAACAATACTGCTTTGAGCGGTGGTAGTAACTCCTTAACTATTGAAAATGACACATAATTATTATTTTAATGTAAATAATAATGAATAATAATATAGTTGCATTAAAACCTTACCTTCGTATTCATACATTTTGTGCAACGAAACGTCATTGACAGAAAAGAAGAAGAAACGTATTTGAAGTCGTCAGTTCAAGCTGTCAGTCATTGTGATTTGTATTCATTGTTTATAGTGGTTTTAGTGATATCGACTGTTTACCGTGCTTGTTTTCAATGTTTCACAAAAAACTTTTGATTTTGAACTTTTGCAATCAAAATTGATGAGATGTAGAAATGTGCTGTAGAGGTAGTCTGACCATAGATGTAATCTGTCAATGTCAGTGTAACTCTAGGTACACTATATATTTTTCTTGAGAATTCTCGTCTTTAATTATCTTGTACAATGAGTCGTACAATAGAATTACTGGTGGGTGACACACTGACCTTACACCAAATAATAAGTACCTACTAATGTAAAACGTAAACTAAACTAATAGAAAAGTCCTATTACAGTGTAAAGGATTATTTGAATGATAGCAAGGCATGGGTATGAATTGTTACAACGGCTGATTATGTAAAGTTATATTATAAGTACATATATATAATTTCAAATATTTGTGAGATGGTGATAATAAAAAAAAAGCGGAGTTTATTGCGGGCTCTTCTCAGACCAGGGCACGTTTGGAACCCTCGTAGCTTTAGTTTTAAGATATCGTAGTTAATTATCACCATCACGTCTTATGCTCTGTAAGCATGACGTTCAGAAGGTGTACTTTGTAGGTACATATTTTGAATAAATATGTTTTGAGTTTGAGATTGAGTTCAATAATTTCTGTACAAAAAGTAATGATATCCCATCAAAAACATAAATGTAAAATGAGAGCCAAGTTCAAAATTGTGATATATATGCCTTGGTTGTTGACTTCAGCGACAAAAGGAGTGAGATCTAAATGGGTGCCAAGTTCAATGGTCAGTCCTGCAATTTATATATCCCATCAAAAACATAAATGTGAAATGAGAGCCAAATTCAAAATTGTGATATATATGCCTTGGTTGTTGACTTCAGCGACAAAAGAAGTGAGATCTAAATGGGTGCCAAGTTCAATGGTCAGTCCTGAAATTTATTTATAACAACATATAATATTTTATAACAACTTAAAATATCATTTCTTCTTATAACTTAGTATAAAATGTTGAAGACTAAGGCTTTGGCTTGGCTAGTTTCCATATACGAATTATTATTAAGTAGGTACCTAAAAGTACAGTTTCTACCAGCAAGCCAAATTTTCGGAAGAATAAAATAAGAACTTACAGCTTTACAACTTGTGAACGCTATAATTCGTATATGAAAACTAGCCAAGCCAAAGCCTTAGTCTTCAACATTTTATACTACGTTATAAGAAGAAATGATATTTTAAGTTGTTATAAAATATTATATGTTGTTATAAATAAATTTCAGGACTGACCATTGAACTTGGCACCCATTTAGATCTCACTTCTTTTGTCGCTGAAGTCAACAACCAAGGCATATATATCACAATTTTGAATTTGGCTCTCATTTCACATTTATGTTTTTGATGGGATATATAAATTGCAGGACTGACCATTGAACTTGGCACCCATTTAGATCTCACTCCTTTTGTCGCTGAAGTCAACAACCAAGGCATATATATCACAATTTTGAACTTGGCTCTCATTTTACATTTATGTTTTTGATGGGATTTATCTTACGCTGACAACGACCAGTGTCACCAGCTGAGAGAGCGTTACAATAACCACAGCCGTATACACTGCAAATCCTTATTCTCAAAGTAATATAGCCTTTATTATAAGATTAATAAAGTTTACCCCCACAAAAAACCAAATGCAACATTGTTGTGAAGCATAAATCTTGGGATATCTCAAGTGGTATACGGTAACCGTGTTGGTAAATTCGTTGTATGGACAGAAAGATAAATCTTTTTCTCATAAAGGTGTTATGGACGTGTGATAAAATAAATATTATGAGCTTGTTCTTTACAATAGAGTAATAGAGTACTTACTTACTTAAGATTTAGATTATAGTAAAGTAGTAGTAGTAGTAGTAGAGATTTAGTAAAGCCAGTGGATATCTGCAAATCTGTACCGGCTTTTTATACGACTGACTGAAAAAAGGAGTACATTGTTTTCAGGGTTCATGTATGTATATACACACATACATACGTATGTATGTGAGTTTGTATATTCCCCATAACTTCTATACACCTGAACCGATTTTGATAAATGAGGTATCGTTAGAATCCCTAGCTTATTCCGGGTGACATAGGCTAGCAAAATTAAAAAAAAAAATTATGGGGTGCCGATAGTCCCGCATTAAATTCGAAAATAAGATTAACTAAAAACTATTAACTAAAATAAGATTAAGATTAACATCTAGAAAATGATGAGTAGATTCCAAAAATATATAACACTGTAGTTCAATATCCAGTGATTCACAAATGTGTTTATGATTCCATTTAACTAGATTAATTTGGATTTTTAACTTTTTAGTTCGTTTTTTGCATTAATGTAGAATTTTAGTATGGTTTTTTGGCAGGGCAGTCGTGTTTTTTATTTATTTTTATTTATGACTTGTTTACTGAGAACTTTCTGAATTGAAAGCACCGGGCTAAGTAGGATCCATACTTCCTCACTAACATATTATTATAAACGACATTGTGTCTGTCTGTCTATCTGCTACGCTTTCACGGCCCACCAAATTTCATCCAAATTGTTTAATTTGGATGAAATTTGGTACAGGGATAGGTTGTATCCTGGTGAAGGACATAGGCTTCTTTTATATCGAAAAAACTCAATCCACGCGGACGAAGTCACGGGCATGAACTAGTAATATATAAGAACTTCAGGTTATCAAACAAAAAATTATGCTGGTTGTCTACTACATAATGAATTAAATACCTAGTCTACTATTTTACTTTTTAGTTGTACCCATATTTCTTTTCTTTTTCAGATTACACTCCTTCTTTCTACGTCGGTTGACTTCCGAGTGAGTATTACGTACTATTATTATGGACTTAAGTACCTATTACAGACAGTCTCTTTATGACTGGAGCCTATTATAATGACAAAGTTATTACTAACTACATTGTAACTAACTTTACTTTATTTTTAACTAGAAAATGCCCACGACTCCGTCCGCATTGATTTAGGTTTGCCAATGCCATCGTAGGTACCTCAACATGGTAGATAACGTAACATTTTCCGGGATAATAAGTAGCCTGTGTCCCCGGAATGTAACCTATTGCTATACCAAATGTAAAATCAATTTTGTGAAAACATAGCAGACAGACAAACTTTTACATTTATTATATATATGGATGAGAATGTGTTTCTGTCTGTAAAAACTTTATCCCAACACATCTGTTCTCCGAACTATATGTATGTCACCGTAAGATTGTGAAAACCGTTAGATTGTAATCTATGTAGCGAAATTGTAAATTATCGAAAGATTACAATTTCACGCATTATTTTTCGGTAGATTGTAATCTGTTAAGTATAATAACCCGATATTAAATACGATATTTATGTCGAACCTTAACCTAACCTAAAAGAAAGAGACAAGAAAACGTAAATACAATGAATATTAAAAAAAATTACACTCAGAACATTGAACGGTTCACAATCTATCGACAGTTTACAATCTATCGAGATAAAAGCGTTAGATTGCAATCTGGCGTTTTTTACAATTTTACGGTGACATGTATAACTCACCCACCAGCACTACAGCCCAAAACTGTCCCATTGCTGGACACAGGCCTCTACTCACATAGGGGAGAGGGAATTAGAACTAAGACCCACTACGCTGTTCCAAGGCGGGTTGGCGGACTTTACCGACTATTATCATGTTAGTGATAATAACCGGGACCGACGGCTTAACACCACCAACTTCCTAACTCCGGGCTAGTATTGAGAATTTTTAGACAGAAAAACCCAATATTTAATTGTGGCTGACCGGGGACTCGAATCCGGGACCTCGTCGGCCACAGTCGAACAACCTAACTACTAGACCAACGGGGCAGTTACCCACCTCAATTGTGGCAACATTAATTATAATGTAGCTAAATTCACTAAACCGTTCCAGTACTTTTTTCATCTTCAGTGATCCAATTCATCGCTCACGATGTCGTTGGAGACAAATTTTCCTCCAAGATTGTTCACCGGACTCAATTTGCGGTGAAATTAACGGGAAACTCCATTCATGAAGTTGTTCAGTTCGGAAACGTCTTAGGGTTGGTTCATATTGTCGACGCGATTAAATATAAATCCATCTACAGTTATATTATAAACTAGCTACCCACCTCGGCTTCGCACGAGTAACAGTAACAAAATATAGCCTATGTTACTCTCTGATAATGTAGCTTTCTATAGGTGAAAGAATTTCTAAAATCGGTTGAGTATTTTTTGAGTGTATCTATTACAAACAAACAAATCTTTCCTCTTTATAATTAATAGTTTAAATTTAGATCTGTATGTTAACTTTTCATTGCCTATTTTCATTTGTGACGCAATTGAAAAAAATTCTATGCCTCCGAGCATCTCTTTATTTAAAGGCTTGGGATAAAGGCTTTGATTCCGTAAAATTAAAGAAAAATTAAAATATTTTTTTTAAATTACAATAACGTGGGACGTTATTGTAATTTAAAAAAAATATTTTGAAGCGATCAACTACGCGGGTGTCATCTAGTACTCTAGCCCATTCTCAGCTATAATAAATCTTCAAGAGAGACTAATTACTTACTGTGTGTGTATGTGTGTCTAATAACCCGAAGACACTCTCCCTTCCCTCTCTTTTCATTGGTGTTTTTTTCGTATTAGATCGCAAAAACTTTAATTACCATTTCTAAATAATTGATCGGGCGCCAGCTGTCAAGCGCTTCACAAATCCATACAAATTGTAGTTATCATTGTCACTATCGAATGGGAAGAAAATCTTTCACTTGGCACTTTACGTACGAAACAAGAGAGTATGCCGCAACTTTAAAACTCCAAACCACTCTTAATTGATTGACTCCAAACTTAGTAAGTACCTGTATAATTTAGCTCGACCCCCAAGGTTTTCAGCCAAATAAGTTTTAATATGCATTAGAGCACCAAGGCTGTCGATTACCTATAATTGACTACTTGCAACGAAAAACCTTATTATAATTTTATTAGCCTTTGTGAATCATGATGCCAGTATGACCCGGCCCTTAGCTAATGGATTTAACGCCCACGACGTCCTATCTGTGAGACAAAAGATCCATTGTCTCCTAACTGAAAATTTGTTTACATCTGCGCAAATCTGAATCTTCCATGTAATTCCAGTGTTCTCAGATGACGTTCTCAGGTTGTAAGACGTAAGTCTAAAACAAACTTCTATCCTTAATCAGAATTCTATTGATTCCACCCTGGTTTGCTATAATTTTATTTTCATTTTTAAATAGTTGGTAACCAGCCTTGTCTGCAACCATAGGCATGAGCCAATTTAGAAATTATAAAATCCCCAAAATTGCCCCTGCCGGCAATCGAATCAATGACTACCAATTATAAGACCACAGCGCTAACTATTGCGTCAAGGAGGTCGACAACCTACCTTCTACAATTGGTATATCTCTCATCTCATATTTAAACCATTACCACTACAGTTCTAAAGTTCCAAAGATCTCCATATGCAAGTACTACGTTTCTCGAGGCGACGTCAAACTTCGAATATTCGTCGGACTTAAATTGCTAAGAAATCACCAGAAAAATCCATTCAGAAAGTAGTAGAGTTCGGGAATGCCTACCATATCCTTAGTTCAAGTCTCGTTCGTAGATTATAGATGTAGCTCTTAAGAGATAATAAATTTAGTTGTGTGTAAAATGTGTTCCGGTATCCACCAGAGCAGAGATGGGCGGAGATCTGTTTAGCGGATCAATCAGAGTGTCGATAAATGGCGTGATGATTTTTCACGTCATCTATACTAATATTATAAATTTGAAAGTTTGGATGGATGGATGGATGTTTGTTACTCAATCACGCCAGAACTGCTGAATCTGGGCCAAATTTGGCACAGAGATAGATTATAGTCTGGAATAGCACATAGGTTACTTTTTATCCCGGAACATTAAATAGTTCCCGTGGGAACCGAAAAACCTCTATCCACGCGGACGAAGTCGCGGGCATCAGCAAGTCTATCAACTAAGGGTCAACTAAACACATATCCGCCCATCTCCGTTTAAACATACTTACGTACACAATGATAGTTATACTATGTACGAGCTGATGCCCGCGACTACGTCCACGTGGATTTAGGTTTTTTGGTTCCCGCGGGAACTTTTTAATTTTTCGGGATAAAAAGAAGCCCATGTGCTATTCCAGACTATTTCTGTGCCAAATTTCATCAAGATCCGTTTTGGCGTGAGTAACAAACATCCATCCATCCATCCAAACTTTCGCATTTATGATATTAGTATAGATAATAAGTAAATTATATTATAATGAATGATCAAATCCGATATAGCTCTGTTAATTTGAAAGCACTTGTTTGGAAAAAAAACTGTTTTCTTCAAGTTAGAAGGTATAACAAGTAAATTGTAATTAATAATTAATTAATGGCTTACTCGGGCTTCGTTCTTAATCTTCGTTAATTATCTTTTTGTGTGGATGTGTTCATTTTAATAGTGAAAATCTATGTTCAAAATTAGTTTATATACCCAAATTATGTTTAATCTGTTGATTTGACGTAGTAAAACGTTTTTTGAAACCCTGAATACGTAATGTCCGTAGTAATTTTAACCGCCAGAAAAGAATAAAAGAATTTATACAAAACTTCAAACCGTTGTCAATAAAAACTTATGAACACTGAAATTAATGGGTGGTTGAAAACCAATCTATTATATTAGCATACTAATAACTATTATCACGTAGGCATCCGATAGGAAAGGATTTTTGAAAATTCAACCCTTAAAAGAGCAAATTAGGAGATAAAAATTTGTACAAAAAGCGATCCGCCGAAGCCGCGGGCAAACGCTAGTTTTATATATAGGAACTAAAAGTAAATACTTTACCTTAAATGACGTGTACTGGATAAACGAGTAAAAAATATTCTCATAGCTACTATTTTAACTCTACGACTAAGTATATCGTAGTCTCGTACTCGTACTACAAATAAATGACGCCAATAACTATTTCCGCTGTATGATTAACGCCATGCTGGCCTCGCGCTTTCTTTATAAATTACTACATGGCAGTATAGCAGGATACTTCTGAAATTATACAATTTACTTTAAAATACTTCAAAAGACTAATAATTGAGACATTTGGATGTCATCCCACAGCAAACACAATTTATTTTTTTCTTATATTTTATTTTTTAAAGATACATTACCTATAGATTTTTTGCAGATCTTGTAAACTGATAACTTTCACTCATCTTTATGCTTTTTCAGGCCTTGTTTTTTTATAAAATAACGCATTATTTTAAGATATTTACGCACTATGGCTATTTATGTAATAGATATTGTACAGAAATAGAGAAAACTTCGAACCCAATAGTACGAACGCTAATTAAACCGCTCCATTAGCATTAGATCTCATCTTGAACTGCAGGAAGCGTTCTCTAATTTATTACTATTGGGTTGATAAAACTAAAGTCGGTCACTTCGATGCACTGGTGACCTGAATGTAGCTACTAATGTGAAATTGTACTTACTTTTTATTACAAAAGCATGCGTTATGTAGCAATATAAAATAAGAAATTGATATGATACTGTCCACTCTAGTCCAAACCATCGGCCAATCCGAGTTTAAGGTCGCCCCATTGAGATCTAGCCCCACTTGAGATCACTTAGTTAGCTGTTGCCTTAACATGCGGAGGTCCCGGGTTCGATCCCCGGTGGGGTCAATTTGGAAATTTATAATTTCTGAATTTTCCCTGGTCTGGCCTGGTGGGAGGCTTCAGCCGTGGCTAGTTACCACCCTACCGGAAAAGATGTGCCGCCAAGCGATTTAGCGGTCCGGTACGATGCCGTGTAGAAACCGAATAGGGTTTGGGTTAACTATAACTGCCATGCTCCTAACAGGTTAGCCCGCTACCATCTTAGACTGCATCTTCACTTACCATCAGGTGAGATCGCAGTTAAGGCCTAACTTGTAGCTGATAAATAAAAACGAGATGCACGGAGCGGCGCGGCACGTAGCGACAAATATTATAAGTTTGTACGTTGCTTAAGTGGGCCCAGCTCCATAAAACCTCATACAAAGAATACTTGTCTCTACGTGCCGGGCCGCGGCTCTGTAGTGTGGCAAGTCTTAAATACGGTTCTCCACCTCCCTGATCCACCCACTTCCTTATGATCTTCTTCAGAGTGACTTGAAGAAGGTCACGAAGTGGATTGTATTCTGGATTGTTTAGGAAAGGAAATTCAAAACTTTTAAATCTTAGCACAAAAATATGGTCACAATCAAGTTCCAACTGCGTATTAAAGAGTATCATGACTTATGAGCTATTCTAAGTTGTTTTATTAACAAAGTGAGCTAGGCAAACTGTAGTTTCTAGTGTGTTAACAGGACGTGTTTTTTTGTGTGGTTATCCAAATAGTTTTAGAGCCAACACTATTTGTGTTAAACAGGCAGCAAATATATTTTCTCTTTCTTCTCACACAATACATAATATTATATCCATACTTCCAAATCCATATCCATATCCATACTTCCATCCTTCCATACTCCATACAAATATTATAAATGCGAAAGTGTGTCTGTCTGTCTTATACGCTTTCTCGACCCATTTTTTCAACCGATTTTGATGAAAATTGGTACAGGGACGGTTTGTATCCAGGAACATAGGCTACTTTTTATCCTGGAAAATTAAAGAGTTCCCGCGGGAATCAAAAGACCTTAATCGACGCGGACGAAGTCGCCGGCATCATCTAAATTAAGTAATCCTGTCACTTATAAGTCACTCAGTGAGATCCTGGAGAAAGTCGCTACTGCTGTCATATAGGTTCCCTAGCGCAGTAGGAACAAAAGCTTTGTTTTAAATGATGTATAAACTAATTAAGTGTTATATTAATGAAAAACTTTGAGTTGTTATATAAAACTTTTTTTTTTATCCGCTACAAGTTAGCCCTTGACTGCGACCTCACTTGATGATAAGTGATGATGCAGTCTAAGATGGTAGCGGGCTAACCTGTTAGGAGCATGGCAGTTATATTAAACCCATACCCCTATTTGGTTTCTACACGGCATCGTACCGGAACGCGTAATCGCTTGGCGGCACGTCTTTGCCGGTAGGGTGGTAACTAGCCATGGCCGAAACCTCCCACCAGGCCAGACCAAGGAAAATTCAGAAATTATAAATTCCCAAATTGAACCTGCCGGAGATCGAACCCGGGACCTCCGCAAGTTAAGACAACAGCGCTACACACTGCGCCACGGACGCCAGCATCATGTAGATTGTATGTTTTTGAGTAAATAAAATAAAATGAAAATACAATTGCACCTCACTACAGAAAACACAATCTGAATATAACGTTAGGTCAAAGCGTACATTAATCTAAACTTCATCGCGGACAAGGATGATTTGACATGAGATATAGCTACTTTAAATAGAGCTCTTTTCATTGCACTTTCAAGAATAAATCCCCGTCAGATGGGAATACATTGCACGGATGCGCAAAGATACGTGTAGCACATCCTGTAGAAAAAGGAAACGATGTAAAGTTAAAAGCTTGCTCGGCCAAGGAAACTTGTTTGGCTGTAAATCATTATTTATTTTTTATGTCACTAAAAGTAAGCCCTTGAACGCGATCTCACCTAATGGTATGTCACGATGCAGTCTAAGATGGTAGCGCTTAAACTATGAGGGGAATGGCAGTTATATTAAAGTGTTAAAAAGTATATACATAATATTGTACAACATTCTTACATCAAATATACAAGTAGTATCTATGGTCCAAGCATTAAATACATGTTTGAAGTAATAGACTATAGATTTCTAGACTATAGGTCCACATGTCTTATTCTATAATATTAATTACTTACTATGATCATAAGAATAAGAATAGGAATAATATTTATTTTCATTAAAGAGTGACATGATTAAATAGCGGCCCCTTCCCTCTATGCTAGGATAACCTGTATTGCATAGGGTAGTTCCTTCCAGTGATACATGTGAAAATATAACTAAAAACTAATTACTTATTTACATGTGGAAAACTGAGCGTTACTGCGTGTGTATGTGTGTGCGTGTGTGTGTGTGTGTGTGTGTGTGTGTTTGTGTGTGTGTGTGTGTGGGTGTGTGTACGCGTATGTGTGTGTGTGTAAGTACATGTTTAAGTGCGCGCAATGCTATTTTTTTTTTAATATTTTCAGTTGCATCGTAGGTAGCCCTTAGGTGCTAGCCAGCTTCTGAGTGATTTAGCCAGGTTAAATTTATAAATTTTATTCAAATTAATACCTTTGGTAGTCCTGCTGAATATATTATATTTTATGCATATGATGAACTGAATTCAAATTGCGATTGGGTAAAACTTGTGTTAGCAACTGATAATGGAAATTTTACTACTCTTTTGTTATTATTTATACAAAACGTAAACTTATTGAAACTAAGTAATGTTGACGAAGGTTGAGTAGACTGCATTCTTTGTATAATTGGTCAGTGGGGTATCTAGCCCGCCAACCTGCATTGGAGCAGCGTGGTGGGTCTAGTCTTCTAAATCCCTCTCTCCTATGAGAGTGGAGGCCTGTGCCCAGCAGTGGGACGTTAATGGGCTGGAGTGATGGTGGTGGGGTATCTAAAAGGTTTTTTAAAAATAGTTTTGAGTAAGGTTCTGTGCGCTCGTTCTAACTGAAGCAAGAACGTTTTTCTAGCCCCACCTTCTTGTGTTGAGATTGTTCTTCCCTTTTGTACTTACGTAGTTTTATTATTTAAAAGCATACCCTTAATAGGTTTCTACACCGCATTATACCGGAACGAGTGGTAACCCGCCACGGCCGAAGCCTATCACCAGGTCAGACATGAAAAAAATCTGAAACTAGAAATTCTGAAATTGACCCTACCGGGAATTGAACCCGGGATCTCCCACTATAAGACCGATGTGGTCTAATCACTGAAACTCACACTTGGCGCGCTCACACTGTGATTTTATTGATTTGTAGATCAATCAAAAAAACTTAAATCACGCGGACGAAGTCGCGGGCATCAGCTAGTTATTAATAAAATTAAAGCTGCCTTTTTTTAAAGCCGTTAAAATACAAATACCATCGCGTATAAGTCTTTCTTTAATCTGCCCCTAATTTTGTTGGTACATTTTTATGGAAGAAACATAAGAGAGGAGATAATATCTGGGCTGGATATATCCAGGAAAGAAATCCTATGCGTTTATAAAACCTTAATTATTTACGCAGACGAAATAATGCACAAAACTTTAACGGGATACCAAGGCATAAGTAAATAATTAAGTAGTTTGGAAAACGAATGGCATTATTACACAAATATCAAAATTACTATAACTCATCAAAACAATAAATCGTATACGATGTCCACATTGGGTTAAAGATTTCGGTTTTCATAAATGACTCGAAAAGAATATTATTCCCTCCAGGATAATATAAGAAACGAACGGCCCATAAAATATAAGAGCAATTCCTCTACATTTAATGTCGAATAAAACGTACTATTGCATACTGTACGAGACTCAGCAATAAGCCGCTTACAGATACGAGTAGTCAGTAGGTAATACAATCAGGAGTACCTTGGGTAATGCTTGGAACATAAAATAACAAGAGTCATCTTATTTTTGTTATTTTTGTAAACAGGTAAAGACTATTAGCTTTTTTTTCGTTTTAAGTGTTGACTGAACTGAAACTATACGACATACTCAGACTAGGATTTATAGACAGCTAAATATTACTCTGTGACAATACATCAATCCTTAGTCTATTTTAATATTAGAAACTAGATGATGCCCGCGACTTCGTCCGCGTGGATTAAGGTTTATGATACCCGCGGAAACTCTTTAATTTTCCGGGATATAAAGTAGCCTATTTCCTTTCCCGGGTAACAATGGACAGAAAATTAGCTGATATAATAACGAGAAAAAACTAAGCCGTTACCTATTCAAATAATTAGTATGTCGAAGGCATTATTATTATTATAATTAATGTAACATTATATTATTTGAAAAAGATTAAACTTGCAACCCAGGTATGAACATTGGACTTTTTATCTCAGAAAATAAAAAAGTTCATAAATTATTAAAAATTTTGCTTTGTCAGAACTTTAAATAAATCGAATCTTTTTGTATGTCCAAAACTTGTATTATTTATCTTTCAGCGGCTATTTACTCATAAGATAACTAACAAATATTTAAGATGCAATCACGTAAGTCCTTTAATAATAAAATGTGGAATATAAACTAAATAACCGTAATATAGCATCACAGTTAAAAACTTACAGTTAGTACAGTATTAAAAGCTCATGAGCATAATTTTACTGCATTCAAAGTTACGTCTTTTACACTGCGCATAAGAATAATGTGTTTGTTGAGTCAAGTTCGCAGAAACTAATCATGTCAGAATTTCTCCAAGGCAGCTTCAGTCTCAGAAGCATTTATCTAAATGAGCAGAGGCATACATCATGTCGAGCGTGGGACTATAGAATTAAATCAAAGAGAGCTTATGAAGAGGCCATGCTAATTAGATGAGTTCAAAGGCTTTACGCATGCGAGTTAAAAGCTCGTCATGAATAGTGATGCGCGTTACGTCTCCTTGGGTAATTTTCTTCAGTTTAGAATTGGCATGCCTACTTCTAGCATAAGGCATTGTCCTACCTCAGCCACACATGCGATAACGCGACTTGATAGGACACGACGTGACAGTATCAAATATTATCTGGCAACATCGTCTCCATTCCGTTGAGGATAAGAAATAAATAAATCACTAGACTTCTATAGTTATAATATATCGGGATCGGTACTCACTACTACACAAATAGTTAATGGCATATAATTCTACTGTTTTTTTTTTATTCATAGCTGTGACACACTGTGACGCATAGAAGGGTGAATGTGCTTATTACCTGTGACGACGTAGTCTTTCGATAGTCGCATCGGCGTCGAAATGTTCCTTCAAACTCGTGCTATGTGTTATACAGGGGGCCGTAGTGGGAGATGTTTCGCCTCTTTGATTTTACGAAAGCTAGCGCTCGATCTATTCCATACAAATAAGTAAATTGAGCTAAGTTAGTTTAACGCGATCGATTAGGTAAAAATCGCCCACTAGATCTGCAAGGCATTAAAAATGTATTAGCCCACAAGATTTTATATGATTAATACCTGTGTATATGTCACCGTAAGATTATGTAAACCGTTACATTGTAATCTGTCTAGCGAGATTGTAAACTGTCGAAAGATTACAATTTACGTACAATTTTTCGGTAGATTGTAATCTGTTAGGTATATTAACCCGAAAGAACCTAAGTGCCCGGCCGCACGCTCCCTGATTGTTTATGTCGAACCTTAACCTAAAGAGACAAGAAAACGTGAACACAATGAATATTTCAAAAATTGACATTCAGAACATTGAACGGTGCACAATCTGTCGACAGTTTACAATATATTGAGATAAAAAGCGTTAGATTGCATTCTGACGGTTTTTGCAATTTTACGGTGACATATATATTCTGAGCGCAGGTAATTATTCACATGATTATTCTCACATGCTCGCGTTATTCCAAAAACAATAGAGGCATGTGTCTGACAGTCCATTAAGCAGGTACTATCAAACCGGGTCCGATACCGGTTTATTAATGACGCACGGCTGAAAATATATAGCACATCATTTTGCACCTCTGTTTTAATAACGACTCATTAGTTAAATTATGCGATATCCGTCTTCAGGAAGCAGGCTATGTCTATGCCGAGTTCTACCTACACCTCTTTAGCGGTTTGAAAAGAATAGACACAAATACACATTTATGATATTAGTATGAATGAGAGCATGCTACAAAGAGTAGATTTTCTAGACCTTACTTAATTATTGAGCACACTTAAACTACAGAATACCTACTAACTATTTCTTCTGGACGATTATAACAATTTTTTTAACGTACCTAAAATAAAAAGTTCAAATTGTTACTTATTTGATCGTTTATTTATATACAATAATATTTTCTACCATGCGCAAATTCCAGTTTTAAAGAGACTATTTTACGTCTTTCTTAACTAGAATACTAGTTTCCAACCTCCTTATGTACTAAACAATAAAATTTTATATCCAACTCAAAACTAAATATTTTAGACATAAAGTAACGGCCAGACTAAAACACTCAATGCTTGGGTTACCCATTCAACCAGTTACAATATTCTATTTGCAATATATCCCAAGCACATTTCAGTATAATATGCGATTTCAATACCGCTCGAATTGAGGATTCCCCTTCAACGAAATCCACTGCGAATCTCTTGGGATGCAAAGAAAATTTTTGCTTGTATTGTAGCGTATTTCAAATCGGTGGATTGTAGTGGAATAGTAATGTGGTGTTGGATATACCGTATGCCTTTCAATGAAATTGACTTACCTATAATATTACCTATGTCATACCTTTACAATTTTTCGAGACGTGTTATGAAAAGATACCTATTGATTGCTTTGAGTATAGCAATGGTTGTCTTTAAATTTATTAATTTCCCTGATGCCGTGGTAAGGCCGGCAGGGTCAATTTGGGAATTTGAATTTTCTCTGGTCTGGTCCAGTGGGTGGCTTCGGTCGTGGCTAGTTGAATTGCTATAAATTTATCCGTAATCTGCTGAAAAGTTGCTTTGAAATAGAAATGGAAATCTTTATTATTGGAATTAACTACAACACAGAACAAATTCATTACACCTGAACTAATAGAACCCTTGTCTTGCCAGTGCCTACCCAAACAATTATTCATAATAATATCATGGGCTATAAGCGTGCACTATAACAATTAAATATATTTCAAAAATGTGTGGAGATTTCTATTGCTTAATTTTACATTTTAACTTAAGTTTATGAATAACATTTTATGTTAAATTAAAAAAAACAATAATAATAATACTGACAAATTACATACTTAAACGAGCTTACGTAATATGTGTGTGTGTGTGTGTGTGTGTGAGAGAGAGTGTCTGTTTGTGTGCTACCAAACGTATCATTGTAACTAAACGGAAAATATAACTTTTGACAAATAACAAGTTGCTACATAAATAAGTACCATATCCAATAGACTGTTTATGAATTTCCACCGTTAATCGGCAATATGCTGCATTTGATAGCAACTGCTTAATCGACTGTCATAAACACGGCTCCATTGTTTATGAAATACTCCCCATATTATGTAAGGAAATTATGATATCAAATAATCGCTCCGTTTTGAAGAGAATATTCTTATGTAGCCCGCGACTTCATCCGCGTGGAATATGAAAGCTTTAGAATTTACGGGGATAAAATATAGCTTGGTGTTAAACATGGAAATACGCTATCTCCATTTCAAACAGCCAAATCAATTTAGTATGTGGTATGAAGGAGTACCAAACATTCAAACATAAACTTACAACTTACAGACATACAAAGATCCAACCCTTCACATTAATTACAATATTTAATTAATTAAATATTGTAATTAATGTGAAAGGTTAATTGATTTAATATCAACATCAGCCTGCTAACTGGCAAAATTAAAGTATAGTGGATAACCAGTCATCCCTTTTAATAATAGGAAATACAAACTATTACACGTACGTGCTATAAATCTCTAAGCTTTTAAGAATGTCCTCACACTTGACAATTCTAACAAGCAATGATAATAATTACTTATGTTGTCCGCATGATATACGACATCCCAGACAATTGACTTAATTGATGAACTGATATTAGTCGCATAGCTTTCTTAATTTCTTGCAAGACGTTGTTCTTATGGCCCTCTGATACCGTAAACGGAGTTTTTTGCAGAAAGCAGTGTATCCATCAAACGGTGGCATAATGTATGCTTGTAAAAAAAATTGCTGTTTTCAAGATCTTTAAGCAACCATTGACGTATCTCAAAACACAATTTAAGAAGAATAACTGCATTGAAATTTCTTTTAAACATACCACTTAGTTTACCTTTTAAAGCAATTAAACTAATAATTTGCTCTAGAAATATAAAATAAAATTTATTTGTAAATCAAACACATTATTTTAATTAATTTAGACTAATTTGTATTGAACAGTACATATTTTTTTTTACAAATGTTTCTTGCATTTTTTGGGGCATGCGCTAGCTCAGTTACACCCCCGCGCGCCTATATTTTTACCCGACTGCGGAACGCACAGGGTTATGTGTTCATCAGTCTATATATGTTTGTTTGTTCCTTGCAGGACAGCTACAGCCTAAACGCGTGGACCGATTTTGATGATTCTTGCACCAGATTATGCCGAGTATATCATTAGAGTGTCACTGTGGAAGCCGAATTTGAGAAAAAACAAAGTGGCGCCCTCTAGAAGCCATAATGTAACAAATTTAAAAAATAAAGTCGATAGACTATGGCGTGTGGGGTATCAATGAATAGGTCTTGCAAAATCATAGTTAGGTTCCCTTGATCATTTTCTCATTTTAACGATCATTTAGGATTTACGAGGTTTCAAAGGCTCATTTTTAGTGTATTCCTTCGTGTCGCACTACAGACAAAACGGCTGAACCGATTTTGATAATACTTGTACCAATAGCTTTTAATATAGTTTTGGCACCTACCTAAATAAGAGTCAATAAACAGTTAGTAAATCTAAATTAAGGAATCTAATAGTTTAAATAAATAAAAAATACAATTAATACAAAAGTAATGATTCTCATTACGGCAATAATATTATTAGGATTACCTTGCAGGTAGGTAAATAAACAACATAAATAACCAAAAAGTTTAAAATAAAAAAGTAATTTAAAAAAACAAAAAACCCGACTGCTTGGACACCAAAAAGTATAAAACAAGATGTGAATTTCATTATTATCAATTTACATAGTATAATACTTTTAATTAAATAATGTACAAAATAATATAGCCAATTCAGTATTCTCACAGCTCACGTTTTATAATAATATTTTTCTCTCATAATTAATTTTGTAATTATTACAAATTATCAAGGCGCAGTCGCACGTTAATATTAGCTAATGGACGTGCGACGCGCCTTGATAATTCGTAATAATTACAAAATTAATTATGAGAGAAAAATATTATTATAAAACGTGAGCTGTGAGAATACTGAATTGGCTATATTATTTTGTACATTATTTCATTAAAAGTATTATACTATGTAAATTGATAATAATGAAATTCACATCTTGTTTTATACTTTTTGGTGTCCAAGCAGTCGGGTTTTTTATCTCGTGAACTCACAGCGCCTTAATTTAAATGCCTTCTATATTGTATTCAAACTGCATTTCATATATTTTTCTTATAGTATTATACATATACTGCCCATATGTACATATGTAGCTGATGCCCGCGACTTCGTTCGCTTGGTTTAAGATTTTTGATTCCCGCGGGAACTCCTTAATTTTCCGGTATAAAAAGTAGCCTATATCACTCCAGGTCCTCAACTATACCCATGCCAAAAATCACATCGATCCGTTGCTTCGTTGCGGCGTAACTGAAAGGCAAACCAATAAAACAACAAACAAACACTTTCGCATATTTAATATTAAGTATTTCATGTAGTGTAGCTGTGTAGTATAGTGTGTAGTTAACCATGGCCTAGTGGTCAAAGTCGCTCAGGGCGCGATACCCGGAGAGGCAGGTTCAAATTTTGCCGGTTCCGCAATTTTAGATTTAATAAAAATAAAAGTAAGTAAAATCCAAAACTCTAAACATTTTGTTCACCCAGTAGCAGTAATCACTCGATTACTGCTACTGGGTGAACACACTGGGTGGGTATTATCACTCGATAATCAATAAGCAAAATAATTTCAAAATAAAAAGGAAATCACCTCAATCACAATATTATGTGCGATAAGACAACACTTTATCTGGGCTTTTTATCAATACAGTATCCAGGAAAAAAAATTGCGAGCACATGCAAGAGTAAAGAGAGTTAGTAGAGATTACAGAACACGTATTATAACGGCACATCTGTGAGTTTAGTCAAATCATAAAGTTCACAAAATGTGTGATTCATTAACCCATTTTATAAACATGAAATATATTCACATAAATATTACTTACAAAATGTTATTTGACAAAATTAAATAAAAGTTCCATTGATAATGTTGGTGTCATCTGATATCGATCTTACTTAAGCCCGGTTTACATTTTACTAATAGAAGTAATCCAGAAATACTATTATTCCTATGGACTGCATTGGACAGCATTTTCTATTAATGCACTGTCCAGATTTTTGTGCTGATCCCTGAAGCCGCCAGAAGTACTTTAGTCAGGTCAAGATTTGAGCAATGATTATAACAGCTCGTAAGAAACTATTTATCTAGCTTTATCTTCGTAAAAGAAAAAAAAGAACAGCAAGCTTATTCTTCTTAAGCTTATCATGCCAGGTAAGAAGCTAAAAAGTTTATGGATATGTTTTACCGCCATTCTGAATTGCTCACTAAATGTATCTAACTTAGCTAGAATCAATATGCTGCTTATATTATTTTAATAAACAACAAACCACCGCGGGATAGTTTTACAGTAGAATTCCAGTTCAGTAATTGATTGCTTGGCTTGTTACCCACTGTTACCATGTAAGCTAGCCTAACAGCTAAGAAATTGTTCACATCAGTGTAAATTAAGCAACGTCTGTTGCCCTTTGATCTTTGAAAATAAATAAGAATCCTCACAGAGTAGGAACATTATTACCGCTTAATCATAAATCTAAATGCGCTCGCGCTAATCATTCTCGTACTACGCAGCTGGTATTAATTTGTCTGCACATTTCACACTGCGCGTTGCAGTCGGATAAAGGAGCCTCTTGACTGGACTTTTTCTTTTTAGTTTTACGAGCAAAAGTCTTAGTTCTATGCCCCTTTGCTTCGTGAGCGTTGATTTGAGATGTAATCGGAACCGATAGAGGGTTATTTGCACGTCATTTATGAATAACTAAAGGGGTTACGTGGTTACTCATCACAGTGTTGTACTTATTAATCCTTTGATATAGTTTGTTCCGTTGATATAGGTTGTTAGAAACCACAAAAATATGTTTTATTATTATTTTTAACTATCTATAACATTCATTCGTACTTTGGCGTCTTGTCTGCTTTCACACTACCAGCCCTCTATGTATGCGTTGAAATTTGATGACGTCACAACTATGCATACCAACTTCCATACTAATATAACCGCATTTTTAAGTTTGTTAAAAAGTTGCTGATTTGATTGAGTTGTCATCACCCCTATGGTGAAATAACAAGGAGGAACACCTCGTTACAGATATCGGTATTGTGCTGCTTGTGTCCAGTTACTATACCCCAGTAGCTGGGGTAGACTCGTTTTAGGTGACTCGTCCACTCAGAACTCAGGATTTCTTCCCGGAGACCCCTAGGAAGTACATTAATGCATACTTAATATCAGTAACACAAACAATGAGTTATCATGGGTTTTACCCAAAACAAACTAAACATTACTCTATTTTGTTTTGTTCTATAACGCGGCTATAACTTCGTCATATAAGTAGGACAATAGCTAAGTGGGACACAATAGAGACAGGTGTACAATTATTTACCTTGTGCCCCCCTCCTATTCAATTACCGTTATCAGAACAATTCACGGTTCGTCAACTCCTGGATAAAGTTCACAATGAGGCGTTAATGAAGTTTAGTTTTCTCGCGCTGGAAATATTGACCTAAATGTTTAATGCCTCTTTGTGTAAATTGTATTACTTTATTGTCCCACTATTTAGGTCCAGTTACATGAATGGCAGTTAAAGTTACGGTACAATAGCCCTGTGCTTTACCACCAGTAAAATTAAAAGTTGGTTGGAGAAGTTTTTAGTCTTAATCCCCATCAGTTAACAGTGCGACCATTATTTATTGTAGAGACGATCTAAGTTTTACCGAAACCAAAATATATCTTAAACTGTCAGCCATAAAACTATGTAGAAATACATGCTGAATACGCAAAAGATAGATCAGCAGGAGAAATAATGTCTCAATCAACATCAAATAGCTCAAGTGGGCTTTACGAGTACTTTGTCTTCAATTAATTATTATCCATCATAAGGGACTGATTCTTTTTTTATTGAACCTATCAAAATCCTGTTCTCCTTTTTTACATCATGATTCAATAATTCAACGGTTAAACTTTTTTAACGTCACGTTACGCTTAACGTCAGTTTCTTCGTCTTGGTATCCAGTAACTTTTGTTTTGCTTTGATTTCCAGGCTTTTGCACCATTCATGCGCATGTTAATAATTCTTAAAAGTTTAGTTTCCGCTGTTTTGGTCTCTTTCAGTACCTCGATCCACTCGGACAAAGTTGCGGACATCAGCTAGTTCTTTCATAAAAAATCAAGGGTAGTATATTATTGCCTTTTTCAACTACATTAAAATGTTCATAGTAAAATCAATTATAAACTGCAATCTTTTACCTTATAAATAGTTTTGCTAAGTATATTTTAATACAAAAATTAATATCTGGGTTGCAAATGGAACTATTGATACTATTAATAATTAAACGGAAATGTTTACGTTGGTAATTAATCTGTTCAATTATTATATTACTGGTGCACGTCTTAGCAATTACTAAGATCAAAGGGCTAGCTCCTCACAACTACCTCAATTCATCTATGTAGGTACTAATGTCAAGGTAATTGAACGTTATCATTACCGCGAACTATAACACAGCTGTTGTGTAGTGAAACTCATGGATGTGAAAGGCGACATATTTTTTATAAGAACACAAAAAATAATTAGATTTTTGAAATCAATTCGTTATCAACATATTTATTTCTGGGTCTCCAAATCATACACATACCTTCTATAACCCAGTTTTCATTATCAATTTCATAAATTGAAACAAACAGCGCATTTAGTATATACAATTTTGACCGAAGGACTTGCCAAGCTAATTGTTAGTTACCTAACTGTACTAAACAAGTTGTGTTGACTTCAATATTTTACAGTCGAGGCAAAGAAGTGGTCAGAATTATTACCTAATTCCGAAGTGCCCGAAGATATAATGCTAGGTGCCAGATCGGAAGTGGTCGTCGGACCGCAAAATTCCTTCGAACTGGATTATGGGTCTCGGTTAGGAAGTGCAACCACATTTTATGACGTTGTGGCGTAGGGTTAGGCCAGTCTTATGCATATTCATTCCAGGTTACTCAGTTACATGAATTAAAATTGGAGTCCAACGTATGATAAAATTGTATTCTTGTTTCGTTCACTTTTTACTCTCTATGCAGTTCACGACTAATATGCTAACAATTTAATGTCAATCCCTTTCGCTTCATTCTCGACTTGCATATGGTGATCGATAGGTTTTTAAGATGCAAACTAACAATATATAATAAACAGACTCGGTCGTTTATTTAGGAAGAAACATAAGAACATAATATTAGATATATTAAACTAATTGCAATGTAACAATATAACAACAACTAGATCCATAACCACTCGCAACCAAGGTATAGATAGGTCTACTTTCTAGAACACTTGCTACTCGAGGCAAATCTGAGTATCGAATGGTTAAAGACTTTGAAGTTGCTGTAATGGAATATTCTAAAGCAGTATTGTGACGTCACGTCATTAAACATAGCTGCCACATGAGCGGAAACTGCTCTGATTGGCGGAAACCTCGCGTAACGACTGCTTTGCCGCCTCACAGGTACAGCACCATCTGTAGTCATTGAGCGGCGCTAATAGGCGTTGCATACTTTTGAATAAGTACAAAAATCTGGACATTTATTCATTTTTTGAAAGTATGTTAGATAATTTGTTCTAAAATAAATGCGAAAATGTGCTTGTTTGTTGGTTTGCTCTTCAATAAATTTTTTTTTCATGAATAGCTTATATGAGACTTGTATCATTTGCTCCTTTTTTTTATTTATTCCACAACAAGTTAGCCCTTGTCTGCGATCTCACCTGATGGTAAATGATGATGCAGTCTAAGATGGTAGCGGGCTTACTTATTAGAGGTATAGCAGTTAATCCGGAAATAGTCAGAGTCCAGTATAATAAGCCTAAAAGAACAGAGACTAAGTCACAGGTATCATCTAGTAAAAACTAAGACTTAATTAAGTTCCTTTGATTCTTTCTTCTTCTTGAGTTCTTTTGTTCCTGTAGCATCAGAATATATTAATTGGAACATTTCAATTCACAATTGGCAGATCTTTATCTAGTTTTTGGGATTTAGGAATTCTTAATTTTGTATTTCTTTGTATTTTACAAATTGCACCATTGGTGGTATTGGTCACGTAATAGAACTTTTTGTTACAAAAGTCAGAATCTTTTAACAAAAGTATACTGAAATACTATAGTGACGTGTGCCACTCACTTTGTTATAAGGTAAAAAACCCATGACAAGATTTGAAACAAATAAAATTAATTATTAATTATGTGAATCTGCAATATTCTGGTGGATTAATAGAACAGAAGTTGAGTGTAAAGTCTCCTTAGTGTTCGTAATAGCTATCATTGCTCTTTGCCCCTTTTGTCAATTATTAATAACGGAAGATTGTTCTCGTCTGGAGATTTTTCAATGAGTCATTTAGCTGAATCTTGAGACTAAAGAGCTTATGAGAGCAAAAGTAATATCTCCAGCTAAGAACTTAAAGTTATTGAGTAAGTTAAGTAGTTACTTAAGTAGTTTAGGTCTTAACTTAAAATGAAGAAATGAATTTAATCTCGACACTTAGATTCTGGCTTTAGAACTGCAATTTCATCACCATGCTAATAAAAAAGTGTGTCGAATTGAGAACCATTTCCTTCTCTAGTCAGTTAAAAATAGACTGCATTGTCACTAACTCCCAGGTTAGTAGGAATTCTAAGTCCAACTAAAAAATAAACTATTTTAGCTGTTACCAACTTAGCAGGTGCTAAGGTTTTATTGTTCGTTTGTTTATAATTTATTTCTCATACACCTTCTATAACATTTACAATGACAGCGTGCCTACTCCGTAAGTGGTAAGGGTCAGGTTGGGCCAAACATTGGCCTTTTAACTTTACTGTGCGAAAGCTGTGGCAATTAATTACGAGCAAAATATTAAGATTTGCGTTATATAAGACTTTAGCTTTAACTCTTCTTCGACCTATCAAGAATCGATTTATCGAGTTAATATAGGTATCTTATTAACTATTATAATATTATAAAATAGAATTTCCATATTGTGAGAAATCGCGAGCGTTGGCATCTATAAGTGGTTTATTGAGTTTACGAAATATTTTGGTTCAGCGTTTCTGATATTGTTTTTTATTATTTATAAAAACATGCCAGGGAAGACTTTACAATCGCCCAATTCATCTCCCCTGGCTACAAAAATAACTACAACTAAAATATAACAATAACATAAATATGTAGATGCTTAACTAAATGTTTCCAAATAAAATTACAGTAATGATGAACTACAAAGTTTCGAGTTCCTTTCTGCAACCTAGACTTCAATCATTGCAGCTTTTTATTATCATATACATAAAATAATTACCATCTGGGTACGCAATGATTACCTTAAAAACAGTGACATAGTAGTTTACACTTTTATTTCAATCTAAAGTTAACAAACAGAATCATTAGTGCGTTAGCAATCAAAGTATTTCATCGTTAGGATAGCTTTCAGGTTACAGGCCAATGGAGTGACTGAACTGCTGGTGGTGGGAAGACAGCGGATGAGGAAGACGGAAAGCCATGGTTGCATTCTTAAAAAGTGTTCTGTGTAAGTGGCAGGTATAAAGGTTTCCAGCAGTGAAAACCTGCATGCTGATAGATGAATATTACAATCATTCGGTATATACACTTGACGATTCAAAAGCACATAAATAAAGGACATTGACCAAATTCGCCTAAGAATCAACATACGTTTGAAATATACAGTAATTCTTAGCTTAATTTATAGTCTTTATTCCAAATATCAGAAGTTAACGGACACTTCAAATTAATTAAAAAATAAGTAAATGGGTATTAAATTGATTACTATACGTTTCCGTTTCTGGATTATTAACCACAGATCAATAACTTACAGTTTAAAATAATATACAATACCACCACTTGAGCGCTAGATCCGTATCGTAAGAAACAAGATAAAAGCTGCTTAAAGTGCTAGGTCCGCTAGTATTCTGAATCTCGCAACGCCATCTGTGAAGTTCTCGATGAACGATGACGATACCTGCATTATCAATAACGCCATCTGTAATGTTTTTGATGAACTACGGCGAATCTTGTCTTATCTACATACTGTTTACAGCTCTATTACAAAGGGATAAAGATGATATTTATTTGTTCAAGTAGATTGATCGTGAAAGCTGAAATAAACTCAAAATTGAAAATATTTTTGGTAATAAGTAATTTTTTTGCAAGTGTCCGTAGCTTTAATCTGCTCTCAAGCATAAAAAGGTATTAATTTGAATCCAGTAATCAATGTTTTATGACGGTTGGTTCTTAGGCGAACTTTGTATGGGGACTGAACAATTACCTTTACTATTTAATAGTAATAAAAGTGTAGTAGGTATAGTAAAAGTATGTTTGTGCAATTCACACACGGCAGAAGAGAAACTTCAGAAAAGTAGCCTACGAGATAATGAGTAGATATAATTTGTATTCTATCTCATTCTCTCGCAGGCTAAATCCTATTATGAATATGTTTGCCTCTTTTTTGTGCTTTGCCGCTTTTTCATTTTTTTTTTTCGTTTTATCTACCAGAGGCGCATAAAAAGCAATTAATAAATCAGACTTTCTTCTAAACATTCTTTCTTCTTTCTTCTTTCTCATACTTCTCTTTCTTCTTACAAAAATGGAACGCTTTGTATACACGTTCGTCCGGTGGTGACAACATCCGTTTCATCGAATTTTCAAATCACAAAGATTCTAAAGAAGTTTCACTTTAAAAATCTTTTTTTTTCATATTCAAAGTGAAAAGTAATCCGAAAATTGTCAAAATTTAGATCGTGTCTCAATTTCCAGATTAATGTCTTCGTTGTAAAACAATGCTGTCGCCAGACCACACCATCTTAATAGATATTAAAGACATCGATAGTCCATAAATCAGACTTAGACTGCAGTTCGACAAATCAAGTAGTAATCTCGTCCACCCCAATAGACTGGATTCCCTATTCCGTAATCGGTATTCGTGTCACGACTAATAGGCTCCAACGATAACCGGGATCGCTTGCATACTACATGGTGATAAAATTATATTGTTATCACTTGTTACTTTGTAGATTGCTTGTTAAGTTGTAACGGGGCTATAATGCTACTTCAACAAATTAATTATTTTGTTCAATCGAAGGCGGCCAGTTCCACTCGTAGACAATCCCAAAATTACTTCCACGCTTGAGTCCCTAGAGCACCGAAGAGACGTTAGTTATCTTTGGTGTGTATCATTATCATTATATTTTAAAGATTTAATTTGATCACAAATATTTCAGCACTTGTGGAACCTTTAACTCGATCCATTGATCAATCATTATAAAATAGGTAAAGCGGTAACAACAATGCGCTAAACCTTTAGTTTCGCCATTAATGTTTCAAGTATACATGATAATTTGAATAGAACTAATAAAGGGTTATTATAGTATTCCTCTTGCGAATCAAAAAAAAAGATCATCTTTTGTTTAAATAATAATATTTCATAACTTTAGTTACGTACGTAACTAGGCAAGTATTACCGAATTGCCACGCACTTTCGGCTAGTGAATAGAGACCAAATATAATTTAGATTCAATTAATTTATTCTTTAATATTAATCTATACTAATATTATAAAAGTAAATGTTTGCATAGATGGATGTTTCTTATTCAATCACGATACACGCCCGAACGGCTGAACGCATCTGGATGAATTTTAGCACAGAGATGAATTATAATCAGGAGTAACACATAGGCTACTTTTTATCCCGGAAAATTAAAGAGTTCCCGCGGGAACTAAAAAACAATCGGCGCGGGCATCAACTAGTAACGAATAAATTGAGTCCTGGAACCGAAGTAAAGTATTTTTAGCCCGAAAAATCAAAGATTCCCCTCAGAGATTTGAGGAATTGAGAAAAATGTTGAGAGAGGCTTATAAAATTACAAGCTTGGAGTATAGCCTATAAGCATCATACATCTATGATTAGAATTCCTCTTAAATTCCGAGCGTTTGATATCCCCATCAAAGTCGCATAAAGACGTCGTTTCACGTGCTAAAGCCTAATTTTAAACTCGGTTATTGTACTTCTACTTAAAGACGTGCCTGAAGAGAGGTATTTGATGAATTTTATTTTAATTTTATAGCATTGTTTTGTAAATCAACTAAATACAGTAATAATGGGTGTTTAACACCCATTATTACTGTATTTTAATTTCTGATTCTCGGAATAGGTTATAATTTAGTAGTTCTTTTAACTCTGTATTTAAATTGTGGAATTCTGGTGAGAATACAACAAGTTATGGTGGTTACAAATGGATGGTTACAAGTTATGGTGACGATTACTGAAGTATTTATAGCTTAAGTATCTATATCTTGCGAATAGTTATTGGATAACCAGTTCCAAGCTAGAGCATAGAAATGGTACAAAAAAATGACATTGGTTAACATGATCGACTTTTGTTTACAATTTAATGTCTCATTTCGTCACTAGTGCGATAAAATATTTTTTTGTATTTTCATGTCGGTTTTGTTGGCCCCACTGTATTGCAAAACATAGTCGCCCACTAACTTAATAACCACAGGCAATGCAGATTATTTATAAGTTCGTCTACCCTAACTTAACGCCAATTAGTGCTACTTTCTTAGCGTGAAACGTGCCTGCTGCTTAGTTCACGTGTCAAACAACAGTCAATCTCGAACTTTTCCTTATCTTGTAGCACTGGCTTAAGCTTAGTTTATTTGTATCTGTAATCGTCTTGTTAGCGACCGATTACGTTAGGCTATATTGTATACCAAGGGCTTTAAATCTGATGATCACTCTACCAACAGAAACAAACTATTAAGCTGCGGCCACACCAATAAATACTGTTTAAAAAGTAAAAGTTGTGTATTCATTTTGCCCGTGAATTATCTTCTATGATAAAGGTGTCATACACAACGAAACACAATTTATACTGATGTAGACATGGTTTATAATATTATTATTGTGGCGATTTGCTGAGTACTTAGCTCGAAAAATACTCTACCAGATTCCGCGTCACTGGAGTGGCTATAATTAGATGGTGCTGGCGAAAGACGGCGATATAAAATACAAGTCCATCAGTGGATATCCAATGTCCATCTCTTGACGATGGTACTAGACGCGAGTATTAGAGTCAAGAAAGCTTTTAGATAAATTATTTACTCACTAGATGATGCCCGCAACTTCGTCCGCGTGGATTACGGTTTTTTGATTACCGCTGAACTCTTAAATTTTCCTGAAGAAAAAGTAGCCTTTGTCCTTCCCCGGGATACAAATTTTATCAAAATCGGTTGAACAGATGGGCCGTGAAATGGTAGCAGACAGACAGACAGCCAGACTGATAAATAGACACACATTCGCATTTATAATATTATTAGTATTAGTATGGATTGACAGATTAGCTAATTCTTTTTTGAGCTCGTGCAGTTATATATTGCTTCAGAGTATTCAGAAATATTGACAAAACTTTTTTTTAATCTCAAAACATTTGGGTTAATCTGAACAGAAATGGTCTTCTAGTTTATTTAACTCAGTTATGTTAGTTAATCTCAAAAACGAGCGTTATCGGCTAATCTGGATAAACTCGATAACCATAATGGATTGCCGCGATTTACATATTGATTGACATCGGCCATACTGCAGCTTTCGTAAGAGTACTCACGATGTTCTACATCGATAAACAATATCTAATACCAAGTGAAATGGAAAAATATTGATAGAGATTAAAAGCTTCTACACAGGTAACTTCAGATTTTACTTAGTGTTAATAATTACAATCTAAACACAAGTCAAAATTACATCAAACGAGTAAGATTTGCTGAGATCTATAGAGCGAACTTGGCTCAGACTTTTCTTAGGGTTAAAACTAAATGTAAATGTGTAAATTATGTCTAAGCAAAGTCAAGGTTCGCTCTATGGATCTCACACTTAGAGCCGATGGACCTTGGACGAATTAACCACGGGACGCGTGATATCGGCTATAATATTCGCCTTACCCCTCTACCCGCGATCTGTTACAGTTTCGACATTAATTAATAAGATATTTGTGTTGTCATAGTGATCGACTTTTATATGCACTAGTGTCAATAATTGGACAGAAAAATGACAGGGCACCCTTCCCTCGCTTTGTATCCCGTGTTTATTTTATCCAAGTTATTTATGTATATCTGTGGAAGTCTATCGGTAGACGGCGTCGAGCTGTTTTAACGCTTATATTGATTTTACTTCATTTAACTTCACTGAATCCAGCTATTGAGTCTAGTTTGGCACTACAAGACGTTTATAGTGATACTGCATGGTATTATAATATAATTAATATTCTGTGGTAACAGCAATAGTGCAGTTGGTGGTTGAAGTTTAAACGGTCGATCATATTGATTAATTCAATCTGCTCTTTAACTATCCAGCCATTGACGAGGCTTCTTAACATTCCTATCGGGAGCATCTGGTCTCATATTCACAACTCTGAGAATTCACTCTCTAAATTTAGAATCACTGGTATTGAAAAAAATGTTTAGGAAATAGCAATGAACTAAAAAAGAAACAAGTATTTTAATCCATAAATATATTTCAGAAATTATTAGACACATCAATATGAATATTATGCTGGGCTTGGCAGTCTATCTTGCCAGTAGTTCTCGCTTCTATACCTATTGTGTTACATGGGCTCACACTGAATTATTATGCTAATGCGAAGATTGAGTTAAACAGTTTGTTATCACGTTTAAATGCTATATTAAGCTTATCTTGCTGTGTTATGAACTTATGAAAGAGCCAGTGACCTACTAAGGAAGTGTCAGGTATATAATTTATTATTGAAAACCAAACCATGAAGGTTTGCGCGCGGATTGGTTCACGTTTAATCCGATTTTCATAGAATCTTACACCCCCCCCCCCCCCTTATTTTACCCCCTTAACAATTTTTAAAAATTTGTCTGACACAACTTCCTTAGTGGACGATCATTTCGAATAGTCGTTGATGGCTCCTCATCTGATCTCATGGCGATCAATGCCGGTGTCCCTCAGGGATCAGTTTTCTCTGCAACGCTTTTTTTGCTGCACATAAACGACATGCTAAAACCCGGTATCTTTGGGTATGCAGATGACAGCACCGTTACAGAGAGATACATATCCCCGTGCCAGTGGAGCTGAGATTCTTAAGCACAGAGAGGCTATGGTAGAACGAGACAACTTGACCTTGAAGGAGGTGTCCGACTGGGGTGACGCCAATCTCGTCAAGTTTAATGCTACCAAAACGCAAGCGTGTCTATTCACCGCGAAACGGAGTTCATTCCCACTCACTCCGACTTTCCGAAATATATCCGTTCCAATTACCGACAGTGTCGAGCTCCTTGGTATCAACATATCGTCCAACCTCAACTTTGGACAATGCATCGAATCCAAAACAAAAACAGCTGGCAAGAAACTTGGCATCCCCAACAAAATGAAGCGGTACTTCACGCCGGAACAGCTTCTTATCCTGTACCAAGCACAAGTTCGATCGAACATGGAGTACTGCAGCTATTTATGGGATGGCTCTGCCAAGTACCAGCTTGATGCATTGGATTCGGTGGATCGTCGCGCCAGGAGACTTATTGGTAACAAAACGCTGGTCAGTTTGAAGCTGCAAAGCTTAGAACATCGGCGAAAAGTTGCCTGTCTGTCGGTATTCTACAGGATATATTTCAGAGAGTGTGCTCAGGAACTATTCGATCTGGTTCCTCCGTCACCTTTTTATTATCGAACCGCAAGGCATCGACAAGGTCTGCATCCTTACCCTCGTTTTTAATTAGAACCGCTAGGATATGGAATGCCCGTCCGGCTTCCGTTTTCCCCTCCTCTTTTAATATAGGTACCTTCAAATCAAGAGTGAATAGGCATCTTCTAGGCAAACGCGCTCCACCTTAGGCTGCATCACCACTTTAAGCAAGTCTGATTGCAGCCAAGCGCTGGCCTACATAATTTTAAAAAAATAACATAATAATAGTCGTTAAGGCCCGCCAACCCGGATTGGAGTAGCGTGGTGGGTCTGAGCTTTTATTCCCTCTTTCTAGAAGAGTGGAGGACTGTGCCCAGCAGTGGGACGTATTGAGAAATACTTAAAATTGTACATATTTTATTTCAATTAATTATGTATTACCGTTTTACAAGTTTCCATGTTTGTCTTACTGTAAAATATTCTCTGTGATTTGTACCAAATACCGTATTAGGTATGTTCAGGAAAGCTTATGATGCTTTAATAAGTATAATAATATTATTTATGTATCGATTTATTTCACGATCTAATTTATGATTGTCGTGCAACTATCGGTTCATAATGCCTTATACGTGGAACCAATAAATAAGCTTTATTATGCCTTTATTAAGCTTTTGTACAGCTTTAATATAGACATTCGAATTAAATTAGTTCAAAGCTCTTGAGCAAGGGTTATTTCACAATCATACATGAATACTATTACAGTGAAACTTCTAGGTTCACTCGCTTTACACTTGCTTGCGCTGCTAGGCACAAGCTGCAATAGCTCTTAATCGAGTGCAGTTTGGTGTGTGAGCACCGGGATGAGCCCAACAGACACTACGCTAGTGAGGCACAGATGCGTTCTTTATGAGATCCGGGAGCCTCCCAATGTATGTAGAGGGTGGCCACCGAGGGGGTTTTGGTATAATCCTATATAATCCGACTTCTCCCCCCAGAAGCCGGGTATCTTAGGAAGATTTCCCCCTCTCAAAAAAGAAGAAAAAAAAATTAAAGGTTCTTTTGCTTTAAATTTTCAATTATCTGACATTTTCTTTTCGTGTTAAAAACTTATTAATAACCATAAATTAAGGCCCCGCTTGATTTAAATAAAATTTTCAGCGCTGTCGCTTTGTAACTGCAATATATGCCTATGAAGAAAGGTGACAGTATTACCAAATTTAACTTAATCCGTTTAAATGTTCTTGTGTCCGTCAAACTTATCTTAACGTTGGCCAAAATTGGAACTTTGTTATGCATGTTTAGTTTATGTTTTTATTTTATTTTTTATATAGATACCTACTAAGACGCTGTCACCGGGTCAGATAAGTTTGTGGGACAGACTGGCAACATTACATAACTGGGGGGTTACTACTATCTTTTTAAGCAGTATTATTTAAAAATGAAATTTCCACGTCACATTCGCCAATGAATTTACAAACAAAATAAGTTCCCTATAATATGAGATCAGCATAAGCATATACATTAAATTAAATTCCAATTCACCAATAAAAAATTTCATTGCATCATTTTAAATACAGAGAAGATTGTACACGTGCATAAAACTCAATTTGTATTCGATATAATGATTTTAAACACCGTTGTTCTGTAGGCCAATACGACGATACGATCGGTACGGTACGAGTCAAATGGTGCGTCCATATACCTACTAATATTATAAATGCAAAAGTGTGTCTGTCTATCTGTTTCGACTTAATGTACCTCAGTGGTGATAAGTGGGCAGGAGTGGGAGGATTTATATTTTCTGAATTTTCTCTGGTGTCTGGTGGGAAGCTTCGGCCCGGACTAGTTACAACCCTACCAGCAAAGATGCGCTACCAAGCGATTTTGCGTTCCGATACGATGTCGTGTATAAATCGATTAGGGGTTAGGGTTTAATATAACTGCCACACCCATAAAAGTTTAGCCCGCCACCAGAAGGGTTTTGGCCATAGTCCAACACGTTGTTCAAGTGTGGATTCTGTCAATCCACACTTCGTACACTTTTGATAACATTATTCAAAAGTCTTGGGCATGCAGGTTTCCTCGCAATGTTCTCCCTCACAGTAAGAGCATGTCAGATTTAATTGATTAAGACGAACGTAACTCTGATAAGTAAGGAGTGCCCATGATTCGACGCGCTTACCACTGGAATAGGAGGCTGACGCCTTAATCTACTATCGCAGTTTATCCTACGTAGATTTTCTGCAATTTTATTTTCAGCTTGCTCTTAATTTGAAGGCAAGAAATCGATAGATGACACACTGCTCATATACAGCTACTAATAGACAAAACGGTTTTTTAAATAATGCTGTGTGGTCCGAACTCATTACTACAAATTTGTATGCAACTGCGGCATGTATAACGTGTGAGGCGATATTGTGTGAACAATGCATTGATATTTTGATATTTTGTTGTTCTTGTACGGCTTTAAGAGTGTTTGCTTGTTTTATTTTTGAAAATTTAACTCGCATTGAAGTAGAATTATAATACGCTCTAAAGCTATTAATCATACTAGCTGAAGCCCGCGACTTCGTCCGCGTGGATTGAAGTTTTTTGGTTCCCGTTCTCTTTAATTTTCCAGATTAAAAATAGCCAAGTGTTAGTCCAGACCATAATCTATCTTTGTGCCAAATTTCATCCAGATCCGTTCAGCCGTTCTGGCGTGACTGATTAACAAACATTCATCCCTACTTCCATCCATCCAAAATTTCGCATTTATAATATTATCATAGATATCATAGATACTTAATTTTTAACATGGATTTTTAATTGAAATACAATCGTATCTTTTTTAGTTTAAAAAAGACAATTAAATTGTTAATTAAGCCTTCAGTGGCCCAGATTACAATAAATTAAACATGAATATCAAGACCGCATGTAAAATGCCATTGGGTGGCTCGATGTATTAATATTTCACTCCGGATGTATTCTGTAATGATAGAGCTGGACGTAAGTCGGGCATAACGCTCGATTTGCATGAAAATAGCTTAAATTGAAAAGCTTTCAGGGGCTCAGATAACCAGACAGGATAATTCTTAAATAAAAATTAATTTTATAAAAATAAAAATATATATTATTTTTTAAATAAGAATCTAAGAACCGCTTGCATAAGGAAATTTTAACTGATTTAGTTAAATTTTGGAATAGCGTCCCTTTTTGGCAAATGCATATTGTAGTTACCAAAAAGGGACAGTATTAATATATTTAACTAAATCAATTTAATAGTCCTTGTGCAAGTGGGCCTAACTCACGTATGGAGGTTGACCAATTTCAGCAATTCATAACTAAAGGTATTTGATAGAGTAGGTGGATATTCTTGGGGCCTTTACCAAAGCTAGGTCAAGATTCTATTCAAAGGTCAAGAACTGAACAAACAATCCTCTATAACTATTAATTAATAAACTTATCAAAACGAGCTTATGAGTCTTATATTATCAAGGTGCCAATAAATATGACGAACGTTTCATGACCGTATCATTCGAGGTGTTTATCAGATTTAATTTTCATTCAAATAAAATAACCACATAGCACGTAATGTCTAGATTGAAAACAGGTTGATTACAAATTTGTGTGAAATAAAAAACTAATTGACTAATTTTTCAATAAACAGAGTAAAGAGAGATTGTAAGAACTTGAGATTTCATGGCCTACGACACTTTCAAGACGAGAGAGTGAAAGGCAGAGACGACGTATATTTGTGTATTCTAGGTATGTGATTCCTGACAATACGTGTTATTTAAAAGTACTGTTTTAAATCTACTCACTCAAAAGGTTAAAAGAATTAAGGCCATATAGCAACATAACGGTTGGAAACCTAATACAAGGTATGGTGTTGAAAAAGCTAACTTTCACCTTCTCACATTAATTTATGTTAGCGTTATGATAATATGTATTATGGTAGGTGAGATAAGAATAAAATAAGTTACTTATAATACTGTTTTGTCGTTTGACGTAAGGGGTAACATTTAAAAAAAGCTCTAAGTAAGTATATCTCAAGGAATGAAAAACGTATTTTATGATCGAAGTAGAGAAATCCTTACTTATGATAGTGGAAATATGAGGTTTTATAATGGTTGAATTAAGTTTTTACATCTTGTAAGATCTATGTAACTCTAAAATTAAGCGTCCCGACAAACTACAAAAGAGATTGAAACCAAAATAAATACAAAATACTTACAAAGCCGGGAAGCTTACCAAAGTCGAAGCCGCCCTACATTGTGGTGTGGAGTATTTGACCAGCAGTTAGTCTCAATAAGGTTACAAATGATCTATCTTTTCAAGTATGTATTTTATAAACGGAATTGCAGTTCAACAACCAATAAATTAAGTAGCATCGTCTCTGATCTGTATAATTGATACTGTCTAGGTTTATTGTCTGCGTCTGATCCAGTTAACTGGTCGAGTAATTGGAATTTGCATCTGAAAAGGACATTAACGCTGGATTGAGGGAACGGTATGTTAAATAGGGACTTTGTGTTATGGTGCACGTAATTACTAATACGTGCGCCATTACACACAACAGTGGACAAACAAATCTATCCTAGAGCAGCTTCAAACAGCAGTCGTTGTCCTCAACCGGTAGATGTCCACTGCTGGATTTAAATTATAAGTCTTTTGTAGGGCTACCACATGCCGCAACCTTAAACCGCCGTTTAATCCAGGGGCATCGTGAAGTTCTGCATCCACAAGTAATTTACAACAACAACTAAATTAATTATACAACAATTTCTTTCTTTTCTTCTAAAATTGAAATTTTATTTTCTCTTTAATAGAAACCTCAATCTGCGCGGACGAAGTCGCGGACGTCAGCTAGTAATTATATTAAAACAATCTGTATAAAACGGTAAATTGACATTTGAATTCCTTTCTTTATAATTCTGTGTGCGTGACTGCGTACCTATGTAACAGAAGAGTATCCAATGAAGTTAGCCGCTGTCAAACCTACTTCAACGCTAGCTCATGAGTTGGTACTCACAACTTTTGTTTCATTTTACGAATAGTCCCGAGATTTAATTAAAACTTCCATACAATTCCAGGCTAACTTGTCAGGTATTCACTAAAATAATTACAGCATTTCACTACAGAAACCAGAATCGAAATTGTATAGAAACTGGAAAGTTGCAGGAAAATTTGACAACCTCCCTGGCGCAGTGTTGAGCGCTGTTGTCTAAACGTGGGAGGTCACGGGTTCGATCCCCGGCAGAGTCAATTTGGGAATTTATAATTTCTGGATTTTCTCTGGTCTGGCCTGGTGTGAGGCTTCGGCCGTGGCTAGTTACCACCATGCCGGCAAAGATTTAGCATTCCGGTACGATGCCGTGCAGAAACCGGTTAGGGGTATGGATTTAACATAACCTCTAACAAGTTAGCCCGCTACCATATTAGACTATTTTACTGATAAGTTAGATTGTGTGAAAGATAAACACATGTTTTGTGAACCTATAAGGTTATACATATAGTCAACAAATATTGGAACAACATTTAAAAATGTCTTTTTTATTCTGTTTATCAGGAGTTCAAAACCTAGACTTGAAAAAGAATATAATATTTTCTGAAGTGATATTTTAACTGATTGCTAACTTTTATTTGCTTGTCGTCGTCTTCTTCAACCGATAGACGTCTGCTGCTGGACATAGGTTTCTGGCAAGGTTTTCCACATGCCGCGGTCTTGTGCCGCCTAGATCCAGCGGTTCCCTGCGACTCATTTTAAAGTCACCCACTTGAGATGTACGAAGGGGCGGGTCACGTAGCGGCAAATATGATTTGTATGAGTTTGTACGGGGCCGCGTCGCGGAATGTATCTCCGTGCCGCGTCGCTTAAGAGGGCATAGATCCATACAACCTCATACAAAGAAAGAGGGCTTAGATCCATACAGCATCATACAAAGAATACTTGCCACTGCGTACCGCGCCGCGCCTCTTTAGTGGGGCTAAACGTTTATGTCATCTGTCCACCGAGTGGGTCTACCACAGCTGGGCTATCCAGTGTAAAGTCGATATTCCACTCCAGCATTTTTATTTGTTGGATATCTTGAAACCAATAAATAAAATAATGATCACTGACTGATGACTGACTGAATGATGATCAATGACTGGTGGGAGGCTTCGGCCGTGTCTAGTTACCACCCTACCGGCAAAGACGTGCCGCCAAGCGATTTAGCGTTCCGGTACGATGCCGTGTAGAAACCGAATAGGAGTATGGGTTTGATATAACTGCCATGCCCCTAACAGGTTAGCCCGCTACCATCTTAGACTGAATCATCACTTACCATCAGGTGAGATCGTAGTCAAGGGCTAACTTGTAGTAGATAAAAAAAAAAAAATGAAGTATGTTAGTTAAGGTACTTAATGGGTCGTTTATCACAAATCCCTTTTCAAAACGTAAATGAAGATGGATTACATATTACATTTCTCTATACATACGTTAAATATCACAAGATGCTTCCAAAACAAAATCGTAACTGGAGATCCTCCTATGTTACATACCGCTGTCAAACCCCCTTCAATGTTTGCCCTGATGGTTAATGGATTCGTATTCAAAAGTTTTGCTTTGCCTTAATTCGAATCGCTTGTAGAGTTGTGTTGTAAAATGTATGAAAGAGATCTATCTCTCTTTCATACATTTTATGAATAAGTAACTCAAGCTTAAATATGGATGTTATTAATTTTAACGGCTTATATTAATCTGATTAAAGGGATTATTATGGCTCCATTTATAGTATAGGATTTAAGTGTGGTCCCTACACATAATTAATTTTACAAAATGAGATAAAATATATCTCATTTTGTAAAATTAAACGTTATTGTACATAATATTCTTTTTAAAAATTACATTTTAACTACACAGCAATTATACTTATACTTACATTGTTATCTCTGGCGGATTAACCCCTAGATGAACGTAACCCATACCTCGGGATTCTAAGGGACTACTTAATCTCTTACTTACTTACTTAATCTCAAAAATCCCCTTTAACCAAAACCCAAACTTGGGGTATGGGACTTGACACGCTGAAACAAAATAATTAAAATCTAGGTTGGAGTTACATGCTCCAGGAAAAATAAGGAGGAGAAAAAATTCAAGATATTTTTTTAAATCTTTTTTGTAGAATACAATACAATAGGTATCAATAGGTAGGTATTAGATCAGTGTGCGTCCTGTATACTATAGAAAACATTAATAATACATTATGTGCAATGTCAAAGTTAATAAAAGAAACGAATTCTGGAGGT
Source organism: Erebia palarica (assembly GCA_964035005.1). Classification (NCBI taxonomy): domain Eukaryota; kingdom Metazoa; phylum Arthropoda; class Insecta; order Lepidoptera; family Nymphalidae; genus Erebia; species Erebia palarica. The sequence goes on along the minus strand of OZ035987.1, from coordinate 11,604,332 downwards.
AAAATTTTGAATTTGGCTAGTTGAAACGATGAATCTCAGTCAAGTCCATTTAATCCGTATAGCAAGTAAAAAAAGTGTCGATCTGCAATTCAGATTATATTCAGGAGAGATGAAGTGCGCTTTAATTGATAGGTGAATGAATCCTATTGGGCTACAGACTTTTGTTTCGATAAAATATTGGCCGTGGAAAATGAAATTAAAAGATGGACATTCTTACGTTTCAAATTTCGTATATTTCAACTGTACAGCTCTTATCGTAAATTTTTAACCTCCGCCTCCTTTTGACGACCTCCCTGGCGTAGTGTTGAGCGCTGTAGTCTTAACGTGGGAGGTCTCGGGTTCGATTCCCGGTTAATTTGGGAATTTATAATTTCTGAATTTTTTCTGGTCTGGTGACTGGTCTGGTGGAAGGCTTCGGCCGGGCTAACTTGCAGTGCAATAAAAAAAACCTTTAAGATAAACTCAGGCCAACTTATACAACACTGCCTAGTGCTTAAACTGATTTAGTTAAATTGTTTGATGCTGTCCCTTTTTATAAGTTTCTTGCGAGGTAGACAAAATAAGGACAGGAATAAAAAAGTAACATAAACACGTTTATCGGTATTGCACAAGTGAGCCTAAATCTACGTAGGCAAAGTCGCTGGTCATACTTAAATTTGTGTTTATATAGAACTGGAAAGTAAGAAATTAACCAAAGTCTGATTTAGTACACTCATAGATCAATCATTCGATCTAGGGTAGTTAGCCGAAGGTGAAATTGCAATTATATTAATAATATTTCATTTCATGCTTATTTTCGTCTAAATTAAGGCTTCATTCATGGCTATTACGTTGATATTGCTTAATTTCCTTTCATATAATCGCAGTTCAGCGCCCCGACCTTTGCTTTCATGACTTGCCGTATTGTTTGTATAAACCAATTTGCTGCAAAATCATTTGCCGCTTAAAGTTTATTATGTTTATGTAAATGGTTAAAATAAGTGAGTGTTAAGTGTGTCTACTTTAAATTTCATGTTAGAGATTTTAAAAGAATAACTTTTATGTAATTGGACGCTTAATTGGAGCTAATGTTTAATTGCATCCAGATTCATTAGCAAGACATTGTAAAACGTTGCCGTCTTTGAAATTTATGTTTTCCTTAAAAAGTAAACTCACTCTCGAGATAAACTTGGGGTCAATTAACCAGTGTTATTATGAGATATTATAATATGACTATATTTCTTTTCAAATGGCTTAGCTGTGCCAGCGCATATAGTCGATTGCGATTGTTAAGCAACGTTGACCGAAGTCGGTAGTTGAATGGGTGACCGAATTTGGAATTTCAAATTTGGCCTTTTCGTTTCCTCCCTGTCTCTGAGAACACATTTAGCCGTCGTTCATGGTTATTATCACTAATATCTGATAAAATTCGTAACAAACCTAAGAGTTTAATACTCTTAGTCGAGTGGAAGTGGGAACTATCGCAAAAAAAATCCTACCATTATGTGATTAATGGAATAGGGATACGACCCTCAGTAATAAGGAATACGACGAGTCTCAGTAATAAGAGAGACATTTCTATTCAGTTCAACTGTTCAACTTTTCATCATTTACAAAAAGACTCCGAGTATATAAGAGTAGGTATTTCTCATTTCGAAGTTATTCGGGCATTCTTGCTCCTTTTTACATTCGACATCGGCATTCAATATAGCAGAAGCGACATCTTTCAAGTCTGACAATTAATTAAAGCGAGCATCTCTAGTCAAGGGCGGAATTAATCGCAGTGAGAGAACTAAAGTCATACGAACCAATCCATCACTAAATGACTCTGAAGTAGGTTTGACAGTGGCATGTGTCATTTGAGAATAAGGTACAGATCGGCTGAAAATGTTTACCACTTTAAGGTTTATATTTACATGCACACATCTTTATCAGATCTGGATGTCATGTACAATTGGGTATTTGACAAATAGTCAAATCAGCAACTTTTTTCCAACGTCAAAACACGTCCTAAGTATGGGATTTACATGAAATTCTGAAATATGACGTCATTAAAATTTGCCGCACTTTTTTACTTTAATCGATTGTTTAAAATGGTTATTCAACATAAAACTATCAGGGGACGTGGATATTACGATTTTTGGGAGATCATCTATTTAATAATCACTAAGAAATAATTTATTTGAATAGTAGTCAAATACCCAATTTGATTTGGTGCAATATTTTTAATAGGTATCCGTTTCTGAAAATAGGACCGACGTATACAACCTTTTTGTTAAATGTCACTTCAACAAATGCATTGATGCTAATGTGCCTATGTTGAGGAATTAGTTTTATTATTACAAAGTCATTGTTTTTGTTAAAAACCGATGCTTGAAAACTTTTGTTGCGTATTAAGTAAATACCGTAGTATGACTTTTACACATAACTGATTGACTAACTAACTACTGAATATGAAAACGGATAAAATATAATATCAGTCCGCAATTGTACTTGACTTTCAGAATATAACCACATATGTAATAAATTAATAGTTACTTCATTACAACGTATATATTTCACCGTAAAATTGCAAAAACCGTTAGATTGTAATTTAACTAGCGAAATAGTAAACTGTCGACAGATTACAATTTAACGCATTATTTTTCGGTAGATTGTAATCTGTTAGGTATATTAACCCGATAAAACTTAAGTACCTGATTATTTATGACGAACCCTTACCTAAACTACAAGAAAGAGACAAGAAAACGTAAGTACAATGAATATTTGAAAAATTGACCGGTTCACAATCTGTCGACAGTTTACAATTTCGCTAGGTAGATTGCAATCTTACGGTGACGGTGAATAAAATCTTTAATTAATATATATAAATCACGTGTCACGTTGTTTGTCCGCGATGGACTCTTAAACTACTTTACCGATTTTAAATTAAATTTGCACACCGTGTGCAGTTTGATCCAACTTGAAAGATAGGATAGCTTACATCTTAATTTATAGCCGCAATTATATTACCTACAAATGTTTGCGAGTCAATGGTTACTGAGGGTTACCATATTGATTTTAGTCGGTTTTGAAAAGACAAGGCGACAACGTCAGGTGTGTAACGTTTAAATGAATATGTATAATAATATAATAAGTTATAAAGATTAATAATATCGCAGTGCTTAATGTAAAACCTGATTTTCTGCTCAGTGCGCACTGCCTACATTGGGTATGGATTAATAATTATGATTATTAGTGCTACCCTCTGCGAAGCCGGGGCGGGTCGCTAGTATATCGTAATTCTTGTACCTAAAATAGCAGCTACTCGTACGTGGCTCGTTAGTCGTGGCCCGTGGAACATTAACTTTACACGTTTATCAGGTATTTATGAAATTGGTTTCCTGTTGTTTCAGGTACATAACGTGGCTAGCAATTTTATTATGTGCGACCACGTGTGCAGCCAGCGACGGCCTTTTTGGATCTAAATATCCGAACGGTAAGTCTACAAAGTATAGTACCTAAATATAAATACCTAGTATATACAAAATTACGATTATTTTGAACAGCGGGAGCATGTTTTTTATGGTCATAATTTTTTTATACGTATTAAAATAGGTTTTTTGGATCCTCTCCGGAGCTCTTTGATTTTCCGGGATGAAAAGTTGCCTATGTGTTATTCCAGGCTATAAAGTATATCTATCTGTGTGCCAAATTAAATCCCCTTCAGCCGTTCTGGCGTGATTGAGTTACAAACATCCATCCATCTATTCATCTATCCATCTATCCAAACTTTCGCATTTATAATTGGTATTAGTATAGAAAAGACTAGCGTTAACATATTTCGTTACAAGTATGTTTAAATTTTACCACGTACCTTAATATTATTTTATTTGATTTATATTTGACTGCTTAAAATTCTTTCCGTCTTTCTTAGCGGTCTATTCCGGTCAGTCAAGCATATTTTAAATTATAATAGGTAGGTATACTGAGTTAACTATATAATTTTATAAAATTCTAAATGTATTGATCTTATTATATTACATTACTATTAGATAGGTTACAGCATAAGTACGTGATATAAAGTACAGTGAAGTAATAAAAATAATTACATGGCCAGTCGGTCTTCGAAATTTGTCGTAACCCGTAACGGGTTATTGCCTCTCGTGCACTCGTTGGCTATAAAAATGTACCTCGTAAAACGAAAGTGTCGCGACAAATTTTAAGTCTGTAAAAATGAACGGTGGAATTTCCCGCTGAAAATTGCATGGAAAAATGTATTTAGTTGAAGCAATTATTTTGACACACATTATAATAAGCTTGTTGGTTATCTATAATTTAAAATAGTATACTTGTAAGATTGAAATCAAATGCACGTGCAGGATTCCATGTTTGAAAGAGGGTAATTATAATATTAGCTGCAATCCTATTATGACAGTTTCTAGTTTCTATTTATATTGGCACTTTTATTTGGTATAGTTCGACAAACTAATCTGACCCGGTGACAGCGTCGTTCTATGAAAAATAAAATAAAAACAAAAACTAAACAGGCATAAATATTAGATCCAATTTTTACCACCGGGTCAGATAAGTTTGTGGGACTACATCACTTCGATAAAAGATGACGGCCTCAAAACAGCCGTTTTTGGTTGAATTGACGTTTCAACGTAACAAAAATCATATTACCCTCAAGTCACGGCCAGTAGTTTTACTTTAGTTATTACGTAAATTATTGTTTGGAAGAAACCCCTCATAACTTAAAACTTTCAAACTTTAAAGCTTGGAACTTACGTAACGCGCGCCGTCACCGCCAGTGTTTTGTAAAGTTCGAATGAAAATACACTAGAGACTGGACAGGGCCAAACGTTTGTGCAAAGCGACCGCGCTTGTCCGGGTCCATATAGGTAAAAAATGAGAGAGGATGATCCACCCGAAACGTCCGCGTCGGTGGGAGACAACGATTGTCCTGTCGCCTAGTGTGCGTATTCTAAATAAAGTCAAAATATCCATAGTCTCAAGTTTTAAGAAGCAATCAAAGCAATCTTAATAATTAACAACCAGCTACTACCTAAAAGGTATTCTATTCATAGCTTGGAAAATCACCTCAGGGGGCCTACTACCATCGCTTAAAGCTTATTATTATTTTAAAATTGATAACGCTCTTGATTCAGAATAAAAAATTATAATCATTATTTTAGGGACGTCACAGTTCTTCATTTAAAACTGCAATTTTAAAATAATACTGATAGTATGTCCACAGTTTTCTTTTTGAACAGCTGGGTTTAATTAAACGTGTTTAGTTTCTTCAGTTCTTAGCGATGCATAAAAACTTTATCACTAACAACGGAGCTACCTACTCGTACAATAAATCTTTTGAAGTACAACAAACCGCAATAAAACAAACTTGTAGAGTAACCTAGTTGTAACGATAAATATTTCCCCTGAACTAGTTAAGGAATTAACACACAGTAAACATTTACTAAAGGCTTGGATGTACAAAACGCGTGACGGCAATGTAGCACATTTTAATACTCTTTATGGGATCTAATAAGTTGTTGTAATCTAAAAAATTGTATAGAGGCTTTTACTCTGTTGCAATACTCGACCTTTACGGCACAGTGAGCGCTGCAGCGGTCTTTTAAGTAAAAGGCCTTGTAATCGATTCCTAAATAGTTTCTTGTCTCTAGCTGGTCAGATGGATGCCTTCCGATACGATTGGCGTGTTGATGAGGGGATAATAATTTATGGGTTTATTAAAATCTTCTATACACCTATGATTAGCGTGAACCCAGACTCCACCATCGTTTTCCACAAGATGAGATGGTAAATGATGCCATCATGGCATAATCTGAATTAAAATAATTAATATATCTTCGTCAAATTAAAAGAAATTGCTTGTAGTCAAGTGCTGGCTATCCCATTATGAACTGATGTATTCAAATCTTACCTTACAAGGGCGTTTTACGGCGAGCATCGAGCTGTTTTCTCCGGGCGTGGTTTCATTGCGCTTTGTATATTTCCGAGCCTTAAAACTGAAAGAAGAGCTGTAAAGTGCCCATAAAATAAAGATACGTTTATCGCTTTCCAGATATCCCGGAATACGACCTGCTGCATGCGATCGGGGTTCCTTTCAGCAATCCAAAGACCCAGTACTTCGACGAAGGCCTAGACGGTTTCCCGGCATACGGGTTGAAACCTGGCTCGGATATTAAATCGCCATACAGGCTCTTCATGCCGGAGAAACTGTATGCGGAATTTTCAATAACCGCCACTGTAAGGCCGGCGAACAAAGACGGCGGGTTTCTCTTCTCTGTAGTCAATCCTTTAGAAACTGTAGTCCAATTAGGCGTACAATTAATACCTTCTGGTCCCGGACTAACCAACATCTCGCTTCTATACACCGACGCTAATATATACGCTCTAAGTCAAACTATTGCGTCCTTTGTCGTCCCGTCATTTTCCAAGAAGTGGAGCCGATTCGCGTTAAAGGTTACAAGTGATAATGTGACCTTATTTCTGAATTGTCATGAGTTTGATACATTAATAGTGAAGAGAAACCCGCAAGAATTGATCTTCGATTCCGCATCGACGTTGTATGTGGGACAAGCTGGACCACTGATTCGAGGTGCTTTTCATGTGAGTACATCATTATTTTAGTCTTTTTTTAAGTACCATTGAAGGTTGTTAATAACCTCTTATAAATTGAAGACTACCACGCTGGATATGAGTTTTTAGTTTTGTATCTGTTTATAGATAAACTTTACTATGTTATAAAACTTTTAATTAGTATGGTAATTAAGCCGCCTTGCCACTTCACTAGAAAATAGTTAAAATTGAATTGCAAGAGATCGCGCTTTACTTAAACTAACTGCTCAAATTGCAGAGAGATAATTAAAATAACTAGCAGTGAAAAAAATATCACTTCAAACCTAATTTGTTGGTAAAATATTGAACGTTCTAAAAAATCGTTTATCAAAATTATTCATAGAGGATAGTTACATTTTAACTATAGTTCAAATGACATCGTGATTATTGGCCACGCGACTTTAATTCCCAAAATAATGTTTACGCTAATTAATCGTTAAGCGCTAAAAACAATCGTTTTGACAATTTATCGATCGTTAACGACCATTAGCTTTTATCTTACTTTGATGATTTTCATTATACTCAAAAAAATACTGCAACACGTAATGTTCAAGCCAAGGAAACCAAAAAAGCAGTATTTCTAACTTAAATAAAAATAAGCATATTAAATAGACACCAAAAACCTAACCCGTACCGCGACGCGATAGTATCAAACAGTCGCTAACCTTTCACGTGTCGTTGTCGCGTAGACAAGTTTGTCATTTTCTTTGGCGTCGTATCGCGTCTCGTCGCTTCGTGTCGCTTCTATCGCAAGTAATTATGACAGCAAAAAAGATACGAGACAGTTAAAAAAAGGCAGGCACTAAATTCTATCGTGCCCTATAATGTCCAGTCGATTTAACTTGTGTAAGTAGACATTTAGCATCGTTATAAAAAGACATTGAGTCAACATGACTTAATTTACACGGCTATTTCTCTTTAATCATATCGTTAAGATTTTTAAAAACAAATCGTCTGAGAATTTATGGACCTTAAAAACGAAATTAAACGGACATTACAAAATTGCTTGCTAGTAAAGTATTATGTCTATTTTGACCAAATATATTGTAGTAGAAATACAAATAAGTTTATGATTTGTAGAATTGGGAAGCAATCCTCCAAAACTTTAGTGCTTTTAACCGTATGTATTTAACCGTATTTTAAAACATACTTACGTGTTAAGCCGGTGCCAATTAAGTAGTCGTGTCAAAAGTTGACCGCAAGACGGGTCGCAATAGACTATTACCAATTTTGTGGTAGTAAGTCTACTTGTAGACTTTTGAATGGGCACTACGCAAACAAGCACTCGCTCCTCACCTCGGAGACGACTATTTGATTGGCGCCAACTGCCAGCGCCAATGCCTACGAATATTCGTAGACATATTAATAGCTTTTAGTCACAGAATATTAACAGCTATTACCTTTACTATTGATTAATTGCAAAAAAGCGCCTATGGAAAGGCATTCACTCCCTTAGCAGTTTTTTTACTTTATTGGGAGATAGAGGCCAAATTATTAATTAATTAAATTAAAAGTTTGAATATAACGGCAAAGACAAAAAAATAAAGGAAATAAATTGCAACACGAGTTAGATAAATAAGTTAACAGTGTTGAATGTATATTGGATTTTAAAGTTTTCAATAATTTGTCAAAATTTACCAATAAATTGGGGTGATGCCTATATCAAAAATAAATTATTTCTAACAGTTTATTAAATAGAGGGTCTTCGAAAAGACCTAACATTCACATCCTCGGTTAATTTTAAGTTTGATAACCATTTAAAAATATTATACAAAGAAAAAAAGTGCGTTGAAATTTGATGATGTCACTATTGTGAATTTCATACAACTTCCATACTAGAAGCGCGTTTTTAAATTTGATAAAGAGTTCCTGATTTGACTGAGTTGCTGATTTGCATCGTCCCTATCCCGGTCGACAGCAGCAGCACCTGCTGCAGACATTATTTTTCATTATTCATCATTATTTTCAATGGATACTTTATAATTATATCGCTTTGCCACTACACTAAAAAAGCGTTATTAGTTCTACGACAAACACAGTACCGCAATCTAATCTAACCGCACCTAGATTGCATAGAGGGAATTAAAACCACGTAAAACCACAGAATAGCTAATAGTGTGGTAATACGTGCATATGAATATGTGTTGAAAATACCAATAAATTCATTGAATAAATAATTGCAGAATACAGCCACTTTTTGAAATAGCTTATTTTATTTGTTTTCCCAAATTATCTTTTTAGTTTCTCCCCAATGATATTTGTTTAAACACTGTCTTAGATCTGTCTCTGTAGCCTATAAATCAATAAAATCATCACAATGTTAGTAAATATTAGGTCCTTACATATGAAATTGCCGTTTTGTCGTACGGGCCACTTTAATCTCAAATATCTCCTCTTTGGTTAGGAATTTCAATTTCAAATTTATACAGCTATTTACTCATGCTTTTGTGTTTTAAAAACCCCTATTCATTTGTTTTTTCCTCTTTTGTTTTTTCTTTGCGTCAGTCTTTATACAAAATGGAAAACTTGAAATATCGCGTTATTTACGAGTACGAGTTCCATCGTGGTACCAGTGCTGCAGAAACGGCTCGAAGGATTAATGATGTGTATGGCGGCGGTGTCGCAAAAGAAAACACAGTGCGTTTTTGATTCCAACGTTTTGGTTCTGGAAATTTCGACCTGCAGAACAAGCCCCGTGGACGGCCGGAGACCAAAGTTGATAATGAAGAATTGAAGGCTATTGTGGAAGCGGATCCATCGCAAACCACGTCCGAGCTAGCTGCAGGTTACGGTGTTAGTGATAAAACTGTTTTAATCCTCTTGAAGCAAATTGGGAAGGTGAAAAAGCTTGATAGGTGGGTACCTCATGAATTGAGTGCAGCAAACCGACAAACGCGCGTCGACTGCTGCGTTACATTACTCAACCGGCTCAATAATGAAGGGATTTTAAATCGAATTATTACCTGTGACGAAAAGTGGATCCTGTACGATAATCGGAAACGCTAATCGCAATGACTGAACCGTGGCAAACCAGCCAAATCCTGCCCCAAGCGAAAAGTGACTCAAAAAAAATTACTTGTGAGCGTTTGGTGGACTAGTGCTGGTGCCGTTCACTACAGCTTTCTTAAATCTGGCCAGACGATTACGGCGGATGTCTATTATCAGCAAATGCAAACCATGATGGAAAAGCTAGCGGCTAAACAACCGAGGCTCGTCAATCGCTCTAGGCCACTGCTGCTTTAGGACAACGCTAGACCACACACTGCACAACAGACGGCTACCAAATTAGAGGAGCTTCAATTGGAATGTCTAAGGCATCCACCCTACTCCCCGGACTTTGCTCCAACAGATTTTTTTTGAAATTTGGATAACTTCTTGCAAGGGAAAAAATGCAACTCCAATGGGGCAGTCCAAAGCGCCTTCAAAGATTTTATTGATTCCCGTCCGAATGGTTTTTTTAGTAAAGGGATCAATGAACTACCTCTGAGATGGCAAAAGTAGCAAGATAGCAATGATACATACTTTGATTAAATAAATATATTATATTTTTAAAAAATCGACTTTATGTCCCTCCCTTACAAAACGGCAATTTCATAGGTAAAGACCTATTATACGACGACCTCCCTGGCGCTGTGGTCATGTAAGTGGGAGGTCGCGGGTTCGAACCCCAGCAAGGTCAATTTGGGAATTAATAATTTCTGAATTTTCTCTGGTCTGGCCTGGTGGAAGGCTATCAAATTTTTAAACTGAGTCGTCTTGCATCCAGGCTAATATAATAATAGTGTGTTTCCATTTATTGTCTGTTCGTCTGTCTGCTACCTTTCGCTGCCCACCTGTTCAACCGATTATGACGACGAATGAACTAAAAGTTTAATTCGCTATAATCCGCCACAGTAGACAAATCTTTGTGGTACGGTGTGTGTCTTTCATCGACAACATGCGAAACCCACCACCCAGTAATTCGCTACAGCACCACACCACACAAATCCTCCAAATCACTCTCAACGTATGTTTCACTCCGACACCGGAGCATCTTTAGAAGATGTTGACTCAACAATTCACAATTGTGAGTTATGACGCCATTTGGTACAGCCATGGGTTGCAAGTTGCAACCCGGGGAAGGACATTGAGGCTACTTTTATCCCGGAACATAAAACAATCTCTACGTGATTTTAGGAAGTCACTGGCATCATCTAGTATTTAATCAGATTTCATCCATGGTGACTACCAAAACGAGCTATACTAGCTTTATTAGTGCCTTTATATTTTGTTGCTTTATATCTCTAAACTTCATTTGGATTTCAAAACGCGAAGTTATCTTCTTGTGATTTGATTATTTTGATTTGTGTTCGTTAGCTACTTCCTACATAGCCACCACACACACTGCGACCCACTGCTGGGCACATAGGAAAGAGGGAATTTAACGACTACTATCATGTAAGTGATAACAACCGGGACCGACGGTTTAACGTGCTCTCCGAGACACGGGGGTGAAACACCGCCAACTTCCAACTCCGGGCTGGCACTGAGAATTTCTTAATTGAAAAACCCAATACCTAACAATTTTTATGCCCGACAAGGAATCGAACCCAGGACCTCGTGATCCGCATTCGACTACGCTGACCGCTAGACCAACGAGGCAGTTAATAATCAGTGTTGAAAAACAACGACCGTAATAACTTATTTTTACGATTGATCAAATCTACAGAAACGCGGCTTTAGTTCAACGTTGAATTTCACTGCCACAAATCAAATGCCCAATTTATTGATCATAAAAAAGTATCGTCAATTGCATAGATTGATGGTTAACTTCATCATTACAAATCTTTAATTTTTATTAAGGTTATAAAGAACGTCGCCACAGAAGGAATTAAATTATTGGTTTTAAGGCCCCTTATACAGATATCATACTTTTTCAAGTACCATTTATAGATAAATGGAATAACAGCTTTTGGGATATTATGGTATTAAATTAAAGGTAATGTATTCATCTCTAGTTAGACCCCATAAAAAATGCACACTCCCATACAAATTTTCGGAATAAATACGTTTCTACGAACGCAAGAACTGCTGAAAATGACGAAAAATGGGGTCTGGATAGGAACCCATAAAGCTAGATCAGCTATATATTTTAACTTGAAAATAACAAAAGAGTGGGGCTTATATAGTCCTCTACCCAAATGCTGGAACATTATGCATACAAATAAATACTTTATCATTTATGTGTCAACACAAAAAATTCTTCATACATTTTCTATGGAAAGAAGCCGGCCGGTTGGCGTTTGGCGCTCAGTACGCGCTGAGATGCGCTCGTGAACGGGTGGGTGTATCGCTTTTTTGCATGAAATTTATTACGACAAAATTAACACCGTGTTGTATACTGCGCTTGATAAAACTTGATATTGTTTACGACAAAGAAGAAAGTTCTCAATTACCCTTTTTTTTACCCGATTACAGCAAAGCCAAAAGGAAAGGGTACGAGATTAGGAGTCTATGTATGCCTATGCGTGTGTGTGTGAGTGTGTATGTATGTTGGATGTATGTAAGAATGTATTAATTGATGTCTATGACACTCCAGAGCCCTTAACTACACTCAATTATTATTATAGCCAACTATACCTATGCAAAAAATTAGGTCAATACGTTAGTCTGTTACGGCGTGATTGAAGAACAATCCTACTAACATACTTTTTCCCAATAATTTTAGTACGGTAAGCGCCATTTTGAAATTCTTTTTTATCGTCCTGATTTCGTTCAAAATCGATATCTGGTGTTCCCTGGGATCACTGAACAGAAAACTTTACCCAAAATTTAAAAAAAAGTCAGCGCCATTTTGAAATTCTCTGTTATTGTACCGATTTCGTTCAAAATCGATATCTGAGGATCCCTTAGACCACAAAACAGGAAACTGTTACCAAAATTTTAAAAACTCAGCGCCATTTTAAAATACTTTGTTATTGTACCGATTTCGTTCAAAAGCGATATCTGACGGTCCCTGGGATCACAAAGCAGGAAACTGGTACCGAAATTTAAAAAAAGTCAGCGCCATTTTGAAATTCTTTGTTATCGTACCGATTTCGTTCAAAATCGATATCTGGGGTTCTCTGGGATCACAAAACAGGAAACTTTTACCAGAATTTTAAAAAAGTGAGCGCCATTTTGAAATTCTCTGTTATTGTACCGATTTCGTTCAAAATCGATATCTGGGGTTCCCTAGGATCACAAATTATGAAACTTTTACCAGAATTAAAAAAAAGTCAGCGCCATTTTGAAATTCTCTGTTATTGTACCGATTTTGTTCAAAATCGATATCTGAGGATCCCTTAGACCACAAAACAGGAAACTGTTACCAAAATTTTAAAAACTCAGCGCCATTTTGAAATTCTTTGTTATTGTACCGATTTCGTTCAAAAGCGATATCTGACGATCCCTGGGATCACAAAGCAGGAAACTGGTACCAAAATTTTAAAAAAAGTCAGCGCCATTTTGAAATTCTTTGTTATCGTACCGATTTCGTTCAAAATCGATATCTGGGGTTCTCTGGGATCACAAAATAGGAAACTTTTACCAGAATTTTAAAAAAGTGAGCGCCATTTTGAAATTCTCTGTTATTGTACCGATTTCGTTCAAAATCGATATCTGGGGTTCCCTAGGATCACAAATTATGAAACTTTTACCAGAATTAAAAAAAAGCCAGCGCCATTTTGAAATTCTCTGTTATTGTACCGATTTCGTTCAAAATCGATATCTGAGGATCCCTTAGACCACAAAACAGGAAACTGTTACCAAAATTTTAAAAACTGAGCGCCATTTTGAAATTCTTTGTTATTGTACCGATTTCGTTCAAAAGCGATATCTGACGATCCCTGGGATCACAAAGCAGGAAACTGGTACCAAAATTTAAAAAAAGTCAGCGCCATTTTGAAATTCTTTGTTATCGTACCGATTTCGTTCAAAATCGATATCTGAGGATCCCTAAGACCACAAAACAGAAAACTGTTACCAAAATTTTAAAAAATCAGCGCCATTTTGAAATTCTTTGTTATTGTACCGATTTCGTTCAAAAGCGATATCTGACGATCCCTGGGATCACAAAGCAGGAAACTGGTACCAAAATTTAAAAAAAGTCAGCGCCATTTTGAAATTCTTTGTTATCGTACCGATTTCGTTCAAAATCGATATCTGGGGTTCCCTGGGATCACAAAAGAGGAAACTTTTACCAGAATTTTAAAAAAGTCAGCGCCATTTTGAAGTTCTCTGTTACTGTACCGATTTCGTTCAAAATCGATATCTGGGGTCCCCTAGGATCACAAAATATGAAAATTTTACCAGAATTAAAAAAAAGTCAGCGCCATTTTGAAATACTCTGTTATTGTACCGATTTCGTTCAAAATCGATATCTGAGGATCCCTTAGACCACGAAACAGGAAACTGCTACCAAAATTTTAAAAACTCAGCGCCATTTTGAAATTCTTTGTTATTGTACCGATTTCGTTCAAAAGCGATATCTGACGGTCCCTGGGATCACAAAGCAGGAAACTGGTACCAAAATTTAAAAAAAGTCAGCGCCATTTTGAAATTCTCTGTTATTGTACCGATTTCGTTCAAAATCGATATCTGAGGATCCCTTAGACCACAAAACAGGAAACTGTTACCAAAATTTTAAAAACTCAGCGCCATTTTGAAATTCTTTGTTATTGTACCGATTTCGTTCAAAAGCGATATCTGACGGTCCCTGGGATCACAAAACACAAATTCAAAATGGCGCTGATTTTTTTTAATTTAAATATAAGTTGCCTGTTTTGTGGTCCTAGGGAACCCCAGATATCGATTTGGAACAAAGTCGGTACAATAACAAAGAATTTCAAAATGGCGCTAATTTTTTAAAATTTTGGTACCAGTTTCCTGTTTTGTGATCTTAGGGATCCTCAGATATCGATTTTGAACGAAATCGGTACAATAACAGAGAATTTCAAAATGGCGCAGACTTTTTTTAATTCTGGTAAAATTTTCATATTTTGTGATCCTAGGGAACCCCAGATATCGATTTTGAACGAAATCGGTACAGTAACAGAGAATTTCAAAATGGCGCTGACTTTTTTAAAATTCTGGTAAAAGTTTCCTATTTTGTGATCCCAGGGAACCCCAGATATCGATTTTGAACGAAATCGGTACGATAACAAAGAATTTCAAAATGGCGCTGACTTTTTTAAAGTTTGGTACCAGTTTCCGGTTTTGTGATCCCAGAGAACCCCAGATATCGATTTTGAACGAAATCGGTACGATAATAAAGAATTTCAAAATGGCGCTGACTTTTTTTAAATTTTGGTACTAGTTTCCTGTTTTGTGATCCCAGGGATCGTCAGATATCGATTTTGAACGAAATCAGTACGATAATAAAGAATTTCAAAATGGCGCTGACTTTTTTTAAATTTTGGTACCAGTTTCCTGTTTTGTGATCCCAGGGATCGTCAGATATCGATTTTGAACCAAATCGGTACAATAACAGAGAATTTCAAAACGGCGCTGACTGAAATCGGTCCAATAACAAACATTTCAAGATGGCGCTGATTTTTTTAAATTTTGGTAACAGTTTCCTGTCTTGTGATCTTAGGGATCCTCATATATCGATTTTGTACGAAATCGGTACAATAACAGAGATTTTTTTAAAATTTGTTACCAGTTTCCTGTTTTTTGTTCCCAGGGAGCCCCAAATATCGATTTAGAATGAATTTAAAAAACGATAGTTCCGGTTTTGTTGAAGCAGAGTTCAAACAGCCGTATACTACGCAATACACTCCTTGCATTTTTAAAAAGATCGCGGAAATAGATTTATACGTGACCACTCGTCATGACGCGGCAATCACTACTGACGGCAATGTCGATGCGCATGTTTGTGTGAGTGAGCTGTTTCGAACGTTTCTAGGTAGTTCCATCCGTTTACTGTTGTCTAGCGTAGAGTATACGTGCTTGCAGAAATATTTTGTATTGTGGTGAGTTAAATACCTACAGATTTTTACTATAGGGATTTAAGAAACACGTGTTTCAGGATTTTTGGAAATTCGACCTCCAAGGAATTTTTAAAAATTTCACCCGAGCGAAGCAGGGGTGCGTCTGCTAGTATTTACTATAATAATGTGGCGCGGAGGCATAGATAATAATGTGTAGTAAATAAATAATCAAATATTTCAAGTTACAAAATTGATTAGTTGGCTATAAAATCGAGCGTAGAGCGTATTGCTATATATGCGTACAGATATATGCTGTAGTGTGGCGAGTTATATACCTAAAGTTGGCTGCGGCCTGATTGTATAAGGACCCATAAGTTACAAAATAAGCTCGGAGACGATGACGGAGACGTATCATTGCATTAAACTACTACTTTGCGTGGTCGGTCATCCAATATTTACTGACATATTATATTATACTAGCGAATGCCCACGACTTCGTCTGCGTGGTTTGAGGTTTTTTGATTCCCGCGGGAACTTTTTAATTTTCCGGGATAAAAATGCTTGCTATGTGCTATTCCAGACTATAATCTATCTCTGTGCCAAAGGACATGACCAGTAATTGCCCTCCAATTCGGGACAATGCACAGGATTTCCGTTTTTACAGTAAGGTTTAAAAATTCAAAGCGAAATTATTATGGATTTATTATTCCAAATAAGGTCAGGGTTCAAATGACAAAAATAACAGTACGTTTATTGTTTAAATCTTGAGCGTCCGCTTTCTTCTTTAAGCACTACTCCATTTTGACGTTCCATTATATCCATGCCTAATAATAATCTTGTAACCCTACATGAATACCATTTAAGTACCTTAGTCATTATATTATGAATGATTTATTTTTGATCAATTAAATAGTAATGAAAAGGAAATGTATGTTTTGTTTATAATTATTTTTATTTTTTGACAAGTCTCAAACTAATAGATCAAACAAAGCATTTTGAAATACTGCGTTTAAAGGAACGCCCTTTCACATTGCATATGCCGCCATCTGTGGTCGAATAGTTGAACTTGTTAACTAAAAGTAGTGAGCAATACTTAAAAATATTTTCTAGACTCACCACAATACATAGCGCCATCTAGTGTGGGATAGCAGTTTTTGGTGAAACTTTTTTTATTTATTTTCTCAGTTTTCAGAGCCTTCAGACTCCTGAAACTTTTTTATCTGAAAACTATAAAATATAACAATTACAATAATAAAGAAATAATACTTGAAAATATTTTTTTAGACACGCTCAACACAATAAATAGCGCCATCTAGTGTGGGAACGCAGTCTTTTGGTGAAACTTTTTTTGTTCATTTTCGCAGTTTTCCGAGCCTTCAGACTCCTGAAACTTTTTTATCTGAAAACAATGAAATATTACAATTACAATAATAAAGAAATCATTGCTGAACATTGATTTTTGACACCTAGGCAAGCTGCCATAGTTCCACCGGTCAAGTCCTTTCAGCCAGATCCGTTCAGCCGTTGGGGCGTGATTGAGTAACAAACATCCATACATCCCTACATCCATCCAAACTTTCGCATTTATAATATTAGTAAGATTACTTTATATTTACTTTGCGCTAGTCTATATATTTAAAAAAAACAATTGATTTTACCGGAACGTAGTATAGTTCAGTACTTAATACAGTCATCATCTAGTAAAATATATGACGGTTACAACCACCACTCTTTTAGACTTTTCATTCACTTATCGATCGGATATCCATTACAAGTTGGGAAGTTTTCTATTAAGACCGAGTTGGAACAAGGAAAGTACCTTTTTTCGTTTCCACAAACTACTTTATGTAATTACCCGACTAGGTGTTTGTGACAAGAGTTCGTTTTAGTTGTTTGCGAACTGTCATCGATCACTTTATCACTCGACTGCAGAGAAAGTGTTGATTGCAAAAAATGTTATAGGAATAATAAAGACGGAAAAGTTGAGTTCGTATTTATGTACTGACCATTAACTTAATCGCTATTAATATGACTAAGTAGTACATGGCGTCTTACTTTTATTTATTTACTCAGTATATGGACAAGCGTACGGACTAGGAAGAAAATGAAAATTTTATCTAACAATATACTCTTTCTCTCCCGCATTTTTTCCTTGTGACTGAAGGTGGAGACCTCTTTCTATTAATCAGTGTTCAAAACTTTCTAGCACTTTCGCACACAGCGCGACAAGAGAACAAAATTTCTAAGTTAAGATTTTACAGCTCGACATGCTTTGCGAAGCACGGAGGAATAAAACGCCACGCATCCCTCAAAAATACCTGAAAATATCTTTAAAATTAAATGTAGCGTATATTAACTACCTTGTTGGTCAAGTAGTTGGCATGTTGGTGGACTACGGCTGACAAGGTCCTGGGTTCGAGCCCCGGTTCGGGACATAATTGAGTATTAGGTTTTTCTGACCAGAAATTCTCAGTACTAGCCCGGAGTTAGGAAGTAGCGGTGTTTCACCCCCGTGCCTCGGAGAGCACGTTAAGCCGTCGGTCCCGGTTATTATCACTAACATGATAATAGTCGTTAAAGCCCACCAACCCGCTTAAAATATTATAGTAAGTACCTATTGCATATAAAGTAAGGATCATTGAAGGCAAGGAATTTAATGCATGTGAAATTTCGCCCGAAGAGTAAATCACAGAGTAAATCAAACTTCAAGCGTTTCTTCAAAGCAAACCATCCCCTGAGGTCCCTAATTAGAGTATACGTATTTGTTCAACAACCAAGCGAACGGTCCCTAAACTGTGTTGCGTAATAAACTAGGAGATAACGACACCATCAATCATGGTGATACGGACGCAAATAATCCTTTGTTTCATTCGCTGTGTGCGAACTTATTACGCATGGGAAATAATGTTGAGAATATCTTAAATTCAAAAAAGAAAAAGAAAAATTCAAAATTCTTTATTTGCAGAAACATTTTTACAATGAGATGTTATTTGTTAGTTTTCCAGTAGAAATGTTTCACCATATAATCAGGTATGCAAAATTATATTTGTTTTTATTATGATTTACTTAAAATTTAAAAATTCATATATTGTGTCCTAGTTTAGTCCTAGGTTAAGTCGAAACATAGATAATCATACTAAGGTCTCCGCGGTACAGGTTCCCTTACCTAGTGCGGTGACCAAAGTTAAAACGACTGTAACTTGTTTAATGGCAATAAATATATTGCCATTAAACAAGTATACTTATGTATACTTTTTAGTCCGGAGAACATTGTAAAATAGCACATATTAAGACTTAATAATTTAGTTAAGAGATTATCCGAAATTAATAAAATTATAACATATTTTAGGTAATGCGGGTTATATTGGATTTCATTGACTTAAATCCTATAATGTTTAGTAATCGTTTTCTAACTATCATTTTCGTGTAACAGAAATAAGGATCGAAATTTAGTAGTGCACAGTATGAACAGTTTATCCCTAATAGGGAAACTATACTTACCTTTTAACATGACATACATTTACAATGTGAGGTTAGAATGATTTAGAAATCATTTTATTTTTTTACCAGCCAGCTCGAAGACTATAACAAAAACGAAATAACAATACATATGAACTGAATATTCACTGGTTCAGCGTCAAGCGAAGCATATTAATTTAAAAGCGTTGCTTTAAAAACCTTCCCACTGTGTTAAATCTAGGACAGAGAGAGAATACTTAGTAAGTTTCTGAAAGGAAATTTTTGTCTAGTTGTCTAGCCGGGAAAAGATTATCCTTGCTATCTAGGGCTTAAAGAATGAGCACTGTAACTTAATAGTCGTCCAAGATAATGTAATTTCCTTTTTGCACCTTTTATTATAAAACATGGTAAATCTACGGGAGTTATTCTACTTTAAGGGCGAACTCATACGTTTGATTTTGGTTCCGCAACATATTTTCAAATCACACTTGCTTCATGCAAACGAACCGTCAAATGTCGCGATACAATGTTTGGGCACTATCAGTCGTGGAAGATTAAAGCTTTTAATTCAATCAATGTACCAAATAATGTAAAATAGCTTTAAAAAATACTATTTTAGCAATATTTCACTATAAATGTAGTTTAACGAGAATTCAAATATTTGTTCATACAACAATAAAACATAGCTCATACTTAGCTGTCATCAATAATCACAAAACAACGGTGACTTCGGATATTAAGATGCCCTTTTGTTGATGTGTCTCCGCCGACTTTCGTAGAACTATTTTAGCTATGGTCTGTGGAAGGTTTAACTTAACTACCTGATGACCTCCGTGGCGCAGTGTTGAACGAGGTCCCGGGTTCGATCCCCGGCAGAGTCAATTTTGGAATTTATAATTTCTGAATGTTCCCTGGTCTGGCCTGGTTGGATGCTTTGGTCGTGGCTAGTTACTACCCTACCGGCAAAGACGTGCCTCCAAGCGATTAAGCGTTCTTACGGTACGATGCCGTGTAGAAACCGAATAGGGGTATGGGTTTAATATAACTAACTGCCATGCCCCTAAAAGGTTAGCCCGCTACCATCTTAAACTGCATCATTACTTACCATCAGCTGAGATCGCAGTCAAGGGCTAACTCGTAGTGGATGAAAAAAAAACTAGGCTAGACTTCTACTAGACAAGATTTCAGTTAAAGCTAAGTTACACGAAATTGAGTGGTACATAACTTATCTGATGCAAATAGGAACAAACTCGAAGATGTGATGATGCAAACGCGATCTCGTTTAACTTCGAGAACTTAACTTCAACTTGGACAGCTCGTGAGAACTCAAGTTGGATAGCTAGTGAGAACTAAGAAAAACAAATTAAGCGCCAGCTTCGTTACAAAGTTAGGACATGATTAGAAGTGCGGTTTGGAGATGTTCGATAAACAATTAATTTTAATCATCATCATCATTTCAACCCATTGTCGGCTTACTACCTACTGAACACGAGTCTCCTCTCGTGAGTCCATAGTCCACCACGCTGGCCAAGTGCGAATTGACAGACTTTACGCACCATCGAAAACATTATTAAGTACTCTTAGACATTATATATCTTAAGTTTCCTTACGATGTTTTCCTTCACCGCTTGAAGTGCAATACTACAAATGCGAAAGTGTGTCTGTCTGTTTATCTCTCTGCTACATTTTTACAGCCCGTCTGTTATATTACGGCGCAAGGTCTCTAGTCGGGAACATTCCTTTGAGGTTCTTTCTTAGTAAAGAGACAGGATTAAAAAGGATCAAGTATAATCTAAAGGGTGGTTTCAGATTAGAGGTTTTTTGCGCGTAGGTGCTTGTATCGGCTTACGTGCTTAAACGCACGCCACATTTTGCACTTAAAAAGACCGAATGGGTGTAACGCGCTTATACCGGCGTGTTCATTCGAACCTGTGGGTCAGTCTGGAGGAGTAGACAGTAGTATACGAGCTTTAGGCGTGTCAACACTAAGGACTGAAACAGTAACCGAAACACTGTTTTTTGAAAATGTTATAAAACAGAAACACTTATAACGGAAACAGAAACGATTTCGGTTTAACAGAATTAAAAACACATTCAAGAGGGTTACAGCTTCGACTCTGTTACACTTTCATTCTGCAACACTTATATTTCTGTAACCGTTATGAATCTGTTTTTCAGTCCCGGGTCAACACTTGTGAGTTGCGCTTGTGACAAAGGACGCGCCTATACTCGCCTACACGCGCTTCCAAAAACGAGCTTATCGCGCCGATTAAACCCTATTCTGAAACCACTCTAACCGCGTCATAGCCTCAAGCGCAAATTGCGCAGGAAGTCAGCCGCTGCTAAAATACAGACATTATCCCTGGGCGATGTAATCTCATCTAGTTAAAGGTTGTTCATACAAGAACCGGGCAAGTATGAGTTGCACTTAAGATATTTTTACTACAAAAATATAATTGGCACAGACACATAAAACATTATTAGAGGGTGCCAGCGCCTTCGTCCTGGAACTATATTTTAAATTCCTAGATAAACTAAATAAAATAATTTCCTTTACCGGAATAGAACAGTGTAGAAAATTTTGTTAGTATCGGTTGAACAGCTGGGTCGTGAAAGCGTAGCAGACAGACAGACAGCCTGAAAGGCCCACTTTTTCATTATATTATAAGATAAGGATGGATTACATTTTATGATAATTATTTTCCCGTGATAAGTTACCAAAAAATTTACTTATAGTATTATAATGAATATTCTTATTACTTTCTAAGCCTATTTCGTAATAAATATTAAATTACAAACTCGCTTCCCAAAGATAGAATTTCTGAGAAACAAAATATTTCATTTATATTAATTTCGTCGAGGTTATTTCCTTACAGTGGGTTAGCTTAAAATAGGAACATTTTAGCGTCATTGATTAGCAAAAAAATACAAGTAGAATTAGATAATAAACGCAGCTTCGCGTTTATTCAGATTTTTAAAAATCCCATGTAGTCTCTTGAATTTTTGGGATAAAAACTAGCCGTACCGATCTCGTACTTTTATGCAAAGTACGGAATCTGATGAAATGTACGAAATCTGGATGAGTATTTACTCATCCGGATTTGGTACTTTGGACCGGATGGACCATAAAAATGTTCAACAGACAGACAGACGGATAGATTTAGATACACTTTCGCATTTATAATATTAGCATAGACATGGGGCATTTCTACATAGTGTAGTGAAGTTATTACTAATAATCTATAGCATCTTAGAATTCTGCATTATTTTTTAAATATATATATAGCGAGCAAACGAGCAGGCGGGTCACCTGATGGTAAGTGATTACCGCCGCCCATGAACATTTGCAGCACCAGAGGAGCTGGCTTTTGAGATATTTGTTTATCCGACCCTTGAAGAGCCTCATATTATTATCATGAGGGAACACAGAAGATGGGAGCTGGTTCCATAATTTGCAGGTACGTGGTAGAAATGACCTGGAATAACGGGAGGTGGAAGACCTATGCCGAAAATACCACTTGAGAACATCTATAATATTTTATAGTACTTAAGTATTTTAACTACTAGAATTACAGTAATATGACGAGCTGGAACTGTGATGGTAAGAAATAAACAGTGTCACTTTTCACCCCAACTTTGTAAGGAAACTCAAAGTAAGTTTGTTTTTCCTACTTCCACTTCGGCTATCGTAGTTACTCAGGTGAAGTTTTGTAAACTTCAGTAACCAGGTCGCCTTTTGCATAACACATTCTTCAGCTTATTTTCCACTAGGGCTACCAACCATCTTCTACATCCTAGCATAGTCCTCATAGTATTTCAAGCAGTGGCATCCAATCCATTTTGTGGCACAAAAATGGAGGTTATTTTTCGCGGAACCACTGCGGTCTCAAATTCACATAGCCATTGTAGACAATTTAGTGTGAACTGTAGTCTTGGGTGCTTGTCGAGGTAAAACACGATTTATGGCACAGCTAATAATTTAATTTTTCGATACTGAGTAAGCGAAATACGTCTTTGCCCAGTGGCAGATTTTGAGGTAAGAGAACTGTCGTTCTTTAGTATATTTTTTTTATCCACTACAAGTTAGCCCTTGACTGCGATCTCACCTAATGGTAAGTGATGATGCAGTCTAAGATGGTAGCGGGCGAACCTGATAGAGGCATGGCAGTTATATTAAACCCTCCGTATTCGATTTCTACACGGCATCGTACCGGAACGCTAAATCGCTTGGCGGCACGTCTTTGCCAGTAGGGTGGTAACTAGCCACGGCTGAAGCCTCCCACCAGGCCAGACCAGGGAAAATTCAGAAATTATAAATTCCCTAATTGGCCCTGCCGGGGATGGAACCCGGGACCTCCGCACGTCAAGACAGCTACACACTGCGCCATGGAGGTCGTCAAATAATATGTGACAGGGTGAATGAACCGTAAACGAACTGTACATAGACTATAAATACATTTTACCTATGTTGTGTTTCTAACAGCCATGAGCCGTCTAGTTAAAAATAAGCAAGGGGTAATAATCAAATTAAGAATTTGAACTCTTTGACTAATTATAGAAGTAACTACTAAAAATCTAACTTTATTAACTATAATAATTAATGTCGTTAAGTAAATAATTATTCATCTTGTTTATAACAAAACTTATATTGTTATAAGTATTGCTGGTAACCCTAAAGTTGGTCCCCAAATTGCATCGGATAAGTCATGCCACACTATTTATGTATACCATTACTTAACTTCGGAAAGCATAATATTATGTAGGATAAAAATATTAAGTATTAGTTTGTAAACTTAGAGCCTGATCCCGAAGTTTGGTAATATCTATACCTTTATTGAAGAGAGAAGGATAGGCTTTTGCTCTATGCTGCTCTAAATGCTGCTTATAGAATTTTTCAAAACACTAGATTAAAACAAGCTAATTAAAAAGAAATTGGAAAACTCCACAGCTCTGCCGAAAAGTTCTTTTTTTTTTTAAATTTATTGCCAGTGTCACTCGGGAAGATACAAGATTCTAACGGTACATCCAAATCTGTTCAGGCATTTAGAAGTTATGGTGGAATAAAGAACTCAGATACATAGTTGAGTTTTCACATAATAGCAGTACAGCAGTATGACACAGTGAAAGGTTTGAGCTTATCAAGCAAAGACTGGCTGACTGACTGATTTTGCGACTGACTCAAATAAGTATTGAGAACGATCCCTTCGGTTAGTGGAGAGAGTTAAACTATTTGAGAACTGAGTTGTGACTTTTATAAACCTTTTTTTTAAGAGGAAAAAAGTACCTAACCCTTATACGATCGCTTCGTTGTCCGTCAGTCTGTCTGTCTGTCAACGCCTATTTTCTCGGGAATGCGTTGAAATTTATCAAGTTGAAATTCATAACGTATACTTACGAGTAAGTCCGTTGACATAGAATCATAAAATTTGGCAAAAGCAAGGTCTCGCAGCACAAGTATAGGAAAAATTCCGAAAATCGTTAATCAAGGTTACGTCTTCATAGGGTGTCGAATTTTTTGCCAGGCGCCCTTACCCTTTAGCGCCAAATAAAGCGAGTTATGACATCTTACTTGTTAATTACCTACTAAAATAATATAATTTACTATATTAGGTGGTGGTACAAAACTTTCTGTGCGCGAGTCTGACTCGCATTTTATCGGTTTTTATTTTACACTCATATTATCACTTTTTAAGCTACACAAGCACTCCTCTATAATACCACTCCTAATAGCGTAATAGTAGAGACAATGGACTGAACGCGTACCATTAATGTACACACCATCAACTTTTCAAGGAAATTTCCACTCATGTGGTTGCATTTTACATAGTCTAAATGTAGCTTCAGGCGTTTTTAAACGAGCTCGTCCTACATTCTGTTCTTTGTAAATGCATGTTTGACTACGAAAATGGATCAGTAGCATCTATTTGAGAAAATATTTTGAATTTCAAAGTTTTTAACCCTTTACCGCAATACACCTAAAAGTAAAACTTAATATTAATATGCAGAAGGCATTCATAATATAGAAAAAATAGAAATACAAACCAGGATAAATAATTTTATCACAATTATTATATTACTGATTTATTATTTAGCAGAACAAATTTTTGGTTAAAACACTCATAGCTCCGAAAAGTTATTAGAAATGCCTGCCTTAGGCACTACTAATCAACAGTATGGGAGGCAGTTACCTATCCGCTAGGCTATCGCCGTTTTCGTGTCGCACCGTTTCATCATTAATATATTTTTTACTAGCTGATGCCCGCGACTACGTCCGCGTGGATTTGGCCCGCGGGAACTCTTTAATTTTCCGGCATAAAAATGGGCATAGCCTATGTGCTATTCCAGACTATAATCTATCTCTGTGCCAAATTGCAGCCAGATCCGTTCAGCCGTTGGGGCGTGATTGAGTAACAAACATCCATACATCCATCCAAACTTTCCCATTATAATATTTAAAAAAAGTAAGATAAGATAATAACAAAAGTTTAAATTAAAATTAAATCTGGGCTGTCAATCTATTTGAAGTCTTTTTTGGTAATTCTATTGGAATTTCCAATAACTTAAAAGTTAATTCTCATAAATGTGTTATTTATAGGTAACTCCGAGTTCGAAATTGGCAAAGTTTCGATCAATATCTTGATCAAGTTTTAACAAATTTAATCAGTCGTGATGAATCTACAATTGTGGCAAAAAGTCAAGTGTCGAGTCTATTCTTGATACTTGACACAAATTCAAATTCAAAGTCAAAGTTGGAGTCAATACGTCTTGAGCTTAACATTTCAAAGATTCTACTCGTCAAAGGAAATTATAATTCTACGAAATACGAATTAAATATACATACCATACTAAAACCCTGCCAAGTTTCAACGACTGAGTATTTAATGCGGGGGTCGGCATACTGCAAACCGCCCCATTGCCTAGACTATAATGTGAACCCATATTAAAATACAATGTCAACATTTTAGAAAGTTACCAAAGTTTATTCAATTTAATTATATGAAAATATTATTATTACATTATTATTATTTTTTTTTTATTAATTAATTAATAGCACTGATAGTGTAATACCCATTCGTTCCTACGCACTGAAAATGCAAGAATATATAAGAATAGGTTTATGATACTGATAGTGCAACACTGGCTTTTACCCCCACGCGCAAGTCTTAACAAGTGAGACATCCCACCTACGTTAACCCAATATATTTTAACGTTCTATAGGTAAGATAAGGAGGCGTCAATTCAATTTACGATGTTGAGAGATTGGCAACTTTTGTTTTATTCCCGACGCCCTCTTAAGTTCAAAATAAATCTTTTCTTTACTGTTTCGTGTGTGATTGTGTGTTATTAACGAAAGAAATAACTTTTCTATATGACAAATAGCTTGTTTAATTTATTATATTTAGAACGTTGTTTTATATCATCATACTCGTGGATCTTAATTAGGTATAAAATTTTGTAAAGTAATAAAACAGCAAGTCACGTTTCATTTTTATTGTGACGTAGAGTTAATTAGGGACAAAATTACGTGGGGGAGGTTTCGTGTTTTCGTTAAATTTTCGGATAGATGCTTTATGTTCTTGGCTGAATTTTTAAGCTTGTATATTTGCCAAATGTAAGGCTTGGGTTTCATCTCAGTCTAGATCGGTGGGTTGTACCGTGAGCACGTGCTTACGTAGATAATTACACGTCACTTAATGCGATAGTCACCGTGACGTCAACTTACGTAAACTGTGCGCGCCGTGCCGATGTAAACAAAAGCACGTGGCCGGAACGTTATACACACTTAACGGTTATTTCATTAGCATAAAGTTTAGTGATTATGTTCTATATTATGTTAAAATTCAGAATTTTTCAATGTCATTTCTAGTCTCCCGATAACATACAGCGGTACCTTAGAGTTATTTTATTCTTATAATTTAGTTGATCTTTGATTTTATTGTTTTCTAATTGCATAATTATCATATTCTTATTTTCAGACACAGTTTTTTGTTGGCTTTTTGGTTTCTCTGTCAACATAACTTCATAGATATTGTGGCTATAGCGAAGTTTCATTATTATGACCGCACAATTCCTATTTAATTTTACAAAAGTTTTATTATATCTAGCTAGCCGACGCCCGCGACTTTGTCGGCGAGGATTGAGATTTTGTTGCTTCCCACGGGAACTTTTTAATATTTCGGGATATAAATTTAATACCAGATTTAAATCTATCTCTTTGCCAAATTTCATGCAGATCAACAACAAACATCCATCCATCCATACATCGATCCAAACTTTCGCATTTATAATATTAGTATAGATAGGGCAGGTTAATCGTGTTCGAAGGTTAGTTAAAAGATACTACAAGTCGAAGAAAGGATTTACAGAAACCGCCTAGGCGAAGCTAGGGCACATCAGTTGCATAACCTAACTACAACCATAATTTACCTTTTTGCTCCAACCTCATTTGTTCTTCACTCCTACCTTCTAAAGTTATCTGAATGTATTATTCACAAATCAGCAGAATATAAAATTGGAGTATCGTTCTAAAGCTGTTCTGAATCTGTGTCAGAAATCCGTTTCATTTGTGCGGCCATCCATTCCATTGTTACATAACTGACAGTTGCTGGTTTCTTCTGACATTTGCGCTGGAACGAAATGAATAGTACTTGGCAAGCGCGAGCAATTGTGACCTATCTTATGAATTTATTATTCGGCCAAAAGAGAAGAAAAAAGGTCAAATACTGCCACACTATGTTTGAGCGATTTTTCTATAAAGTAGGTCGTCTTTAATAGCCTTTTTAAACTCAAAGAAGTAGTTTTAGTATTTCAGTGATAACTTTTTTGAGATTCATAAAACTCATGCAATAAAAAAAGTATACAATGGCAGACGGTGGTGCCATATTAGATCGTTATTATTAATTTCGTGATTATCAGGGATTGATATTTAACCAATCGTTAAATTAATTAACGATCTTAATCTACTTTTATTAAACTCTTAACAGTCAATATAAATGATTACTTAAATTAATACATATTTTTCTCGCGCATTACGTTAATTTTAATGCAATGGAACTTTTATTAGACCATCCAAAAATAATATCTTAATCGAATAAAAGTCCTTTTAAATCCTTTTTGGAATAACAAAACGTAAATCATGTAGCTACAATAAATATGTATCGTAACGTTATACAGTTCAAACTGTCACATTCACCGATAAAATATTCATTTTGAATGGGAACGAACGTCTAGACGCTATCCATATTTTTATTTTTTTTGATTACCTACAGCTATTTGCCATATCTAGCTAAACTTGAAGAACCACAACAGCATCACGTGCAATTTCCGAAAATTCTAGCAGAACTTCATAGTTCATCGACAGTTTTTCGATGTTACTGAATCTTCCTATACCTAATTGATAACTGTCACAATCACCGATAAAATGTATATTCATTTGTATATTATATTCATAAAATGTATATTCATGTATGTGTATTTTCATCATTACATTAGAAAAAAATCATTGCGTATAAAAGTCCGTCAAACTTATCAGGCCCGGTGGCCAAAATTGGAACAAATTTTTATGTCTTTTTAATACCTCGCATTTATTTTTGGTTTTTTATTTTATTTTAATATATACCAGCGAACTGCCTCGTTGGTCTGGTGGTTAGCATGTTTGACTGCGGCTGACGAGGTCCCGGGTTCGAGTCCCGGGTCGGGCTATAATAAGTGTTGGGTTTTTCTGACTAGAAATTCTCAGTACTTGCCCGGAGTTAGGAAGTTGGCGGTGTTTCACCCCCGTGCCTCGGAGAGCACGTTAAGCCGTCGGTCCCGGTTATTATCCCTAACATAATAATAGTCGTTAAAGCCCGCCAACCCGCATTGGAGCAGCGTGGTGGGTCTAAGCTCTAATTCCCTCTCTCCTATGGGAGTGAAGGCAGTATTACTTCGAACCCCGCACGGATCTAATGTGCTGTCTCTTTCAAAGTCGTATTCAATATAAAAAATTCGTCTTCCAATCGCGCTTGGGCTTGCTAGCGAAATTTTCTTCCAGACACGTGTTCAATTCAAGGCGATAAAGCCGACAACGCTGTGCAGCGCGGAAGTTTGGGAGCGTTGACGACGGTATATTATGGTGAATGTCATGCTATACAAGGGTATATTATTCAAAAATGTGGATTTTTCCCAAAACCGAATCAGCACAACCCGACTCCAATTAGTCTTATCTGCCCTAGCCCTAGGGTGTTTTTGTAAAGAGCAAAGCCAGAAGCTCGCGAAGGAGGTCCTGAATGAAGCGGGCCTACGAGGCCGAGCAGAGAGAAGTGGGGAGGTGGCGAGCGAAGCGAGTCGGCGACCTTCGTAGAGAAAAGAAGGTCGAGCAGCCCAAATGGATGGGCAACTAAGTTTTTATAAATTGTTATAAGTTTAAAAAAAAATACATAAAAAATAGAAAATTTTCTTGGCTATACATCAAACACCTCACTGCCTTCTATTGAACACGGAAATAAATACGCAACCCGTGCGCAATTGGAGGACTCGTGCCTTATTGAACACGAGTTAGAAAAGAGAGTTAGCACATTAAATCCGTGCGGGGTTTACGCCACCGGGTCAGATATGTTTGACGAACTGTACACTAAGCCTCGTGTTGTCAGCAACAGCTTAATTCACTGTCGAACACACAACTTTGCAATTTGCACGTCGGTTACTTCGAGCCTTTACTATTGCGCTCCGATTAACTTGCCTGCAGCACCATAGTCGAAACGCACCCCTACCACAGATTAAAATAATAAATAATATAAGCAGTTACTTCCCTTAGGCAAGAACTGACAGATAGCGTCGATTATATTTGAAAGAGAGTTTGAAAGTCACGAATTATACTTCAATTACTATCCCATTTATCAAGACACGCGGAAGCGTGTCCAGCCAAAGTTCAAAAAAACTGGCGAGCAGCACCGTGTGTAATATTACACGAACCATTTGGAGCCACTTTTGACCCCCTCATAACTCAAAAACTATTTCACATAAACATGTCAAATTTGGCGCATATATTGAGACCCGTGAGATACATATGTGCTCCAAATTTCATAAGCACACCTCAAATGGTTATTTAGATATAAACGTACAAAAATCGTCATTTTTATGATCAAAGGATAGATCAAAACTCTGACACGGGGCATGCTACCATTGCTTAAAGCCGTATTATTTTAATATTGTTGACGTTTATGTTGTAGTGTTATAATCATTATTTTAAGGATGTCAAAGTACGTGACATTCAACCGTTAGTTTGAAACAATACTGCTTTAAGCGGTGGTAGTAACTCCTTAACTATTGAAAATGACACATAATTATTATTTTAATGTAAATAATAATGAATAATAATATAGTTGCATTAAAACCTTACCTTCGTATTCATACATTTTGTGCAACGAAACGTCACATACATTTTGTGCAACGAAACGTCATTGACAGAAAAGAAGAAGAAACGTATTTGAAGTCGTCAGTTCAAGCTGTCAGTCATTGTGATTTGTATTCATTGTTTATAGTGGTTTTAGTGATATCAACTGTTGACCGTGCTTGTTTTCAATGTTTCACAAAAAACTTTTGATTTTGAACTTTTGCAATCAAAATTGATGAGATGTAGAAATGTGCTGTAGAGGTAGTCTGACCATAGATGTAATCTGTCAATGTCAGTGTAACTCCAGGTACACTATATATTTTTCTTGAGAATTCTCGTCTTTAATTATCTTGTACAATGAGTCGTACAATAGAATTACTGGTGGGTGACACACTGACCTTACACCAAATAATAAGTACCTACTAATGTAAAACGTAAACTAAATTAATAGAAAAGTCCTATTACAGTGTAAAGGATTATTTGAATGATAGCAAGGCATGGGTATGAATTGTTACAACGGCTGATTATGTAATGTTATATTATAAGTACATATATATAATTTCAAATATTTGTGAGATGGTGATAATAAAAAAAAAGCGGAGTTTATTGCGGGCTCTTCTCAGACCAGGGCACGTTTGGAACCCTCGTAGCTTTAGTTTTAAGATATCGTAGTTAATTATCACCATCACCTCTTATGCTCTGTAAGCATGACGTTCAGAAGGTGTACTTTGTAGGTACATATTTTGAATAAATATGTTTTGAGTTTGAGATTGAGTTCAATAATTTCTGTACAAAAAGTAATGATATCCCATCAAAAACATAAATGTAAAATGAGAGCCAAGTTCAAAATTGTGATATATATGCCTTGGTTGTTGACTTCAGCGACAAAAGAAGTGAGATCTAAATGGGTGCCAAGTTCAATAGTCAGTCCTGCAATTTATATATCCCATCAAAAACATAAATGTGAAATGAGAGCCAAGTGCAAAATTGTGATATATATGCCTTGGTTGTTGACTTCAGCGACAAAAGAAGTGAGATCTAAATGGGTGCCAAGTTCAATGGTCAGTCCTGAAATTTATTTATAACAACATATAATATTTTATAACAACTTAAAATATCATTTCTTCTTATAACTTAGTATAAAATGTTGAAGACTAAGGCTTTGGCTTGGCTAGTTTCCATATACGAATTATTATTAAGTAGGTACCTAAAAGTACAGTTTCTACCAGCAAGCCAAATTTTCGGAAGAATAAAATAAGAACTTACAGCTTTACAACTTGTGAACGCTATAATTCGTATATGAAAACTAGCCAAGCCAAAGCCTTAGTCTTCAACATTTTATACTACGTTATAAGAAGAAATGATATTTTAAGTTGTTATAAAATATTATATGTTGTTATAAATAAATTTCAGGACTGACCATTGAACTTGGCACCCATTTAGATCTCACTTCTTTTGTCGCTGAAGTCAACAACCAAGGCATATATATCACAATTTTGCACTTGGCTCTCATTTCACATTTATGTTTTTGATGGGATATATAAATTGCAGGACTGACTATTGAACTTGGCACCCATTTAGATCTCACTTCTTTTGTCGCTGAAGTCAACAACCAAGGCATATATATCACAATTTTGAACTTGGCTCTCATTTTACATTTATGTTTTTGATGGGATAAATCGCTTACAGCAACACTTTCGCGGTAATTACGTATTTTAGCGTAATAAATCCGATAGAGGAGGAGCAAAAGGTTTATCTGTATAAGGTGACCAAATAACTGATCTTTAATAGAACCAGTCTCTATCTCTATTACAAGTTTTTTAGTTTGCACAATAATAGGCGAATCTTACACGCAGTACCTACCTATTATTTTTTTGTTAACCCTTGGGCACGTTGATAGAACAGAATGTAAATAAATAAAGAAATAAGTTCACCGTTTCCCAGACCTTTTTTAGCTAGTGCCGTTGTTTTTTATAACTTAACAAATTAAACTTTTAAACTAACATTGCTGATACTTTCAATAAAAAAAATAGAAAATTAAAAAATCCCCGGCTTTAATAAAAATCCTAAGTCCTTGCGGACAAAGACAACTAGTTTTATCATCAAATTGTATAATAATATTAGTA
The DNA here is from genome assembly GCA_964035005.1 of Erebia palarica. Classification (NCBI taxonomy): domain Eukaryota; kingdom Metazoa; phylum Arthropoda; class Insecta; order Lepidoptera; family Nymphalidae; genus Erebia; species Erebia palarica. Next base: position 11,571,819 of record OZ035987.1, on the reverse strand, counting down.
CTTATTCACAAAATTGAATTTTAAAATACTTGTTTCCTAGAGTCCTTATACCGAATTAGTTTTCCAATTATAATGGTGACCGTACAAATAACTGGCCCAGTGCGGCGCTTGAGATAACGAGGTCGGGTCTGCAGACTGGGCGACGCCACGCCGGTGTATTGACAGTAGAACAGCTACCACATGTTGTCGATTCGAACACGATAATACTTCTCGACTCAATTAAACTATTATCTCGCTTTTAAGGGACAATATGCCGTGAGGGTTGAGAACTTCTTTGATAGGTTTAGGCTATAGTTCTCCGGCATAAATACTAATACATATTTGGAGTAAACTGCTACTGGTATCCCTTTCTAGGTGTGGTCGCTTTCATATTATTTCACAGCATAATTCACGCTCGTTATAAACAATCCACACTCATTACAGCTTTTTAAAGCAGAAAATCAAAGAGTCGAAGGAAAATTAAATTCACGCAGACGAAGTCGCGGACATCATTTATTAACGTAATAATTTGTGTCGACTTGGCGGAGGCCCTATACCGTGCACACCGATATAGGGCCCCCGCCAAGTCGAGATGGCGGATTCATAAACTGTATATTTCATACATGTATAAAATATATTATACTAGATGATGCCCGCGAGTTCGTCCGCGTGGATTAAGGTTTTTTGTTTTCCGCGGGAACTCTCCGGGATAAAAATAGCCTATGTCCTTCCCCGGGATACAATCTATCCCTGCACCAAATTTCATCAAAATCTGTTGAACAGATGGGCCGTGAAAGCGTAGCAGACAGACAGACAGACACACTTTCGCATTTATAATATAAGTAAGTACGGATTAACTATTACCACAAACTTAATAAAATAAGTTACGTAATAGTTCCTGTGCCATTGTGCGGTATAGTATACGACAGACTTCTTCGAGAACATTATGAAGAATTCTCGGGCATAATTGAATATGACCTATGTAGTATACGAAAGTTTGTCTGTCTGCTATGGTTTCACAGTCCATTATTCAACCGATTCGGATGAAATTAGGTTGGCAGTTGGCAAAAATTGGCAGAAATAGGTTCCCGGGAAAGACATAATCTTCTGTATAACCCGGAACATGAAAAAATTCCCGCTGGATTTCCAAAAAGCCTAAATCCACCCATGTCGCAGGCATCATCTATTCTGGGTAGGTACCTAATAATATCTGCTTTATCACGCGCATGCAGTGACGGAATAGATTGTTTATCTATCGTCTAACGGACGCCTTATTCTGAGTTGATACAGATAAGTCTCGTACATTTAAATGTGTATAACAAAGACCAATGCCAGGGATTACGCTCCCCTAAGGAAAATAAAACCCCGGCGCAGTTCCTCTGAATCTGTAGGCACTCGGATAACGAGGTCAGCATCGCAGACTAGACGTCGCCGGAGTTATCGACTCCCCAACAGCTGATGCTGCCAGATCCCACTGAATTGTAACTAGTAGCCACTCTGTGATCGGCCGAAGTGTAACGCCGAAATCTTCCCCGACCGTTTTGACACGAACACCGTACAGATTGTGTTGTGAAATTAAAACCTACAAAGTAAACAGTTTTTAAACGATAAATAAGTTTGGTTCTAATTCTTAGAAGGATTTACGTGCGAAATCAGTTTAATCTAATAAGGATACATAATAAACATGCGCAGTGTGGTCTCATTACAAATTACTCTTATGTTTCCGCGCGATCTCATTAAGTATCTATGATTTAACTGTTTATACGTGTTTTGATGTGTTATTATTAATATAGGTGTACCTTTTATGGGTTCGGGTGACATAAGATTAATTATTGGGAAAAATTATATTTTGCACTCTGTTTTAAATAATATCTGTTAGAAAATTGATTTGATTGATTCGGTCAAAGAGTTGTTGAAAATAAAATTGAAGTTGTTGTTTGGACTTAGGTAATGATAAAACAATATTCCGATGCTATGATTAAATAATTCTATAAGATATTTCACTCAAATTATTCACTTACCGTTAACTTAGTTTAGGTAAGGAGAAAACAGAGCAACTGTACAAAGTTATAGCGTTAAAAGTGGTAGTTGATGCTTTAATTAAACAGTGACGATTTATATAAAACAAGATATTACCTATTCATGGCAAACCAAAAGTAGTTTAGCATATATATTTGGATAAGCATGCAGCATTAATGGTTTAAAATAGATGAGTAATATTTGCTGTCGAGTTAAATTCAAACTCGTTAGTCACAATCAATTCAAACTATAAGTAATGCATAACCCACGGTTTTATAATATTCAATTAATTTATAACAGTGTTTGTTGTGTTTTAAATTTCTAATGCTCCGTAAGGTTGACTTATTGCGATCGGATTGTAATTTGCATGATTTCAATTGGACATTATTATCAGGCACTAACTTGTAGGTACCGAATAAAAAAGGTTTAACTACATTGAGAGTGATCCGAGATCGTTAAATCCAAAGTTCAAGATCACTCAAGTGTTTGTGGGTCTCTCAAAACGAGTTAACTTCCACTTAACACAATGGAGCTGCGCCAAATCCACCTCCAACTTGGGACAGTTGTGCAAAGCCACTTGACACGCCTAAAATACTTAATTTCCATTCGTCCCTATTTACGACTTAGATCTTCTTTAGAAATAATCGTTATCATCATTTCCACTGAGGGCCTAGACAAACGGCATTCGATTCGCAGCGATTCCATTTCTTCTATCGCTAACGCTTTACCGTAAGCGAACTTCGTCTGCTAGACAAAGTTACCTGCGATTAACGAACGCCTATTCCATTCGGCTGTTCGATAAAAAGTAATTTTTGTCTATGGTCTTTCGTTATGAAACGTCAAATTCGTGCGCCAAACTTTGAATAGTATATTGTTTGTGTTTGAGACTTGAGTGGTGTTTCTAAAGTGCGAGCGTGAAGTTGTTAATTAATTTAAAACTATTTCCTCTAATTAATATTATATTTCTTGGTAAGTATCAAAGTGCTTTTGTGTTTTATAGAAACAAATGAGATTTCAACCAGGCAAATAAAGATTTAGAATACTTTTCCCTTCTATGAATAAAACTGATAATCTGGTGAAATGTTTTGTTTTCTCGCGTAGAAATGGAACCAAGAGGAAGGGCAAGTGGTGAGCAGTTTTCAGCTCTTTTGGAATTTATGGAAAGGTAAAATATTTGTTCCATACGTATTAAGTTTCTGAAAAGTTAAATTCTATACAGACGACCGAATGGCAGTCGTAATGTAAACAATGACGTGATTAACAGTAACGTAGTTAAAGAGCTCTTTGTTAACTCATATTTCAGCCACGGTGACTTGTCTAAACCGCTGGTGCTCAAGGTCGCATTAGAGCAGATTGTTGCCGGGAATAGTATCTTCTTTGGCGTCTAAGCCAAACACTTTCATTATGCGCTGCCCACAGTAAACGAAGCGTATGCATTTTATATTATTAGCACTAGGTACACTAAAATTTACAAACAACTGACAAAGTTACAAAATAATGCAAAAGACAACAATTTAATCACAAATTCATTCAAGAAACGTCTAAAAATATCAAAACAATCCACTCAACTTCATAACAATGGCGCTATTTGTTTCGTTTTCTACAGGGTAATGGCATTCGTTAAAGTTTCCATCAAAAGAAGCGCTCACTATAGATAACGCTTGTCAAAAATGCCACTTGGCTAGCACTTGTCGACACATGTCTATGGGATTAGTCATTCGACATTGTCGATTCTTTCGATGGAATCGATTTAAATTAACATTGTCTAGCAAATTTCGATTCGTTTAAATTATACCACGTGACGTTTCTATAGCTAATGTCAATCCCATACATTTTTGGACTTTTCTACTAGCGTCATCGCTAATAGAATGTCACTTTGTCTAGGCCCTCAGATCGACATCCTTACAGATGGAAAAGGTATATTTTTGGTAACTCCAAACTCCATAGTCTTATACCGCTTGCATCCAACGGCTCCCTGTCTCGTTAGATGTCGTGGATACGTCTAATGTGGGCTTTAACAACTCTACGTTGTCCAGTGTGAGGTCACCATTCTAGCCCCTTGGGTCACTGAGTATTATTGGTTCTACAAGCTAGGTGCTGCTAATTGCTAGTAGATAGAGATATACATTTATGTAGTTTCGCAATAAGCTATGGTAACAATTGGATGATCATTTATTTAAATCAGTTGGGGAATGCCCTCGCAAATAGCCCATCGAGTGACTCTGAATTAGATTAGTCATATAAAAAAAACATTTCAGTTGATTTTTTGCTTTTCAATATATGTTCAGTCATCATACGATTGAGATGAAACTTTTACAGTTATAATATTAGTCTGAAAGCGATTCACTAGAACTTGTTATTAAATGTCGCAGACTAACAAAGTCAAAGTCAATGTCTCGTTAGTAAAGCAGAAAAACAAAGTTGAAAATATAACTGTCCTTATGTTACAGTTGGGTTTTCTCTCTTCTATCTGTTATTCCACAAAATATTGAATGAACCAGATGCAATTAGTTTTCATTAGTTTCCAAACAATATAACCTTTTTTATGCATTCAGAATCGTACCCTGTAAGAAACTGTACTAAGTATGTCTATTAGTGTTGGTTATATTTTGAAATATTCTGCCGAATATTCCAGGCCATTCAAACACATTCCTAGAAATACCTTCATGTGCAAGCAAATATACAAATCATGCAAAATCAGGTGCCAGATCGGTATTTGGGGTTATTTATGGGTGATTTTCATAAGCACGATATAACCGAGTGCAAATCGCTTCGTGATGTTGCCAAACAAATTTCAGGTTATACTTTTGATCCATACCTACTAATATTATAAATGCGAAAGTGTGTCTGTCTGTCTGTCTGCTATGCTTTCATGGTCCATCTGTTCCACCGATTTTGATGAAATTTGGTACAGGGACTGGTTGTATCCGCGGGACGGGCATAGGCTACTTTATATTCTGGAAAATTTGAGAGTTCCCACGGGAAACAAAAAAGTTTATGTGTTTAACTGATTTTGATGAAATTCGGTACAGGGATAGGTGGTATCTCGGGGAAGGACATAGGCTATGAAAAATTCAAGAGTTCTCGCGGGAATCAAAAACCTTAATCCACGCGGACGAAGTCGCGGGCGTCATCTAGTTTAATTTTGCGGTAATTTTATTTTACCCACTTACTACCCTGATTGTGCAAAGGAACCTTATTCTCGTCCTTTTCTTCAAATAGTAGATAAGCATGGAAAAAATATACTTTAAATATACTGTCATAAAAGGGCTGGCTATTTTTTTGTACAAAGGCTCAGTCTGGATAAACGGCGCGTAAATGCAGCTGACATTCTTGCCACCATAATACGAGAGCATAGTTTTTAATTTGTATAGTAATTAGATTAGGCAAGTAAGCAATAATTTTTATGTCGTAGTATTGTTCCCTTTATTATGTCATTATTTTTAAAATTTTAAATGTTAGCTCTACTATTTTTATTAGCTGAAAAAGTTTTACGTGTTCCTCTTTGAACTTTACGCAAATACTAAAATTAACCGAAACCTTTTTAGCTTAAGCAACCTAATTCCCCGTTAAATTAACCAATTTTAATCAAAACACGGATAAGGCCAGCCGTAAACGAAATTAATTCCACTACAACCAATTTCCAGTCATTGTGACCAGCTTAATTGCCTTATCCGTGTGATTCCAGGGTGAGGTAATTTGAATAAACAGTTTTAGTTCTTAAACTGCCTCGTTGCTCTAGTAGTCAACACGTTCGACTGCGGATGACCAGGTCCTGAGTTCGATTCCCAAGTCTGGCCATAGTTAAATATTTATTTCAAGAAATTCTCAATAGGTACTAGGTTTATCTTTCAAGAAATTCTCAGTACTAGTCCGGAATTAGGAAGATGGCATTGATTTTACCCCCATACTCGAAAAGCACGTAAGGCCGTTGGTCTAGCGCCTGATCTCTCTCCGGTCGTGTTGGATTTTCCGCCGCATCGGGCTATGAAAGTAAGTTAATAGAGAGTGCATCTGTGTTTGTTTAAAATCTCCCGCGCAGATAACTAACTAGTTTCTGTGGAGATTGGCCGCCGTGGCCGAAAAGATCATCTCTGCGCTGCGGTCCTCATAATTTCGGGTAGAGATTTCATTATATATTCCTGATTGTCTATTTCAAGCGGCAGCCTTCAGCTTCGGATGAAATCCTTGTGGAAACTTCTTACTGTGCAGATCGAGAAGATTACGTGAAAACTTATTGGTACTTACTCCCTTTTATTATTGTTTTAAAAAAATATTTTTAAGTTTTAAAGATAGGCAAATAGTCTGAAACAAAACAATTCATGACGTTGAGCAAAATTAAGAATTAGGTGCTGGAACATACATTAAAATTTAAAAACTAATTATTTATAATTCAATTACATCGAAGTTTTAAGGGTGACCGCAAATTCAATTAGGTAATCCTGAGAATTTCTGAAATCCGAAACTCGTGATCTGTGATGTCGCATATTGCCTTATGCTATTCGCCGGAAACTTCATAATTACTAAAAACCGTTTTGATGTGTGCCGCGAGGTATGCCGATGCCAAACTTTACTAATATCTGAAAATGTTTAAACAATTAATACCTTGCTACGAATACCTACTCACATAATATTGCGGTTTTATGAGTGTTATCCAATATAAAGCCTTATTCTTATTTCGTCGTCGCTTATTTTACCTAGGTATATTATGATTCATGTGAAAGTATCTCTGTCTGTCTCGTGTGTCTGCTACGCTTCTACGGCCCATCAGCTTTTGTCGAAATTGGATACAGAGTTATAACAGTAAGAGTTGCGACGTGCGACAGACTTTTCAAACAAATTAACCCACGCTGACAAACCTGCAGACGTGATGATCTTGTCAATGATAAAACAATAATCTATTAGTAAATGTTCTATTACTTATATCCATAAATTAGAGCTAATAAAAGAAAGAGCTTTAAAATTACTATAATATTCTAATAATTTAATATAATATTAATTCACTTCTGGTTTCAGTAGAGAAAACACATCAGAATAAAATGTTGCTATAGTATTTATACAGGCGTCACTGTCTTCTTGTAAAAAATGTTTCTCTCAGTTAATGTTTTTCACTGAATACATTTCACGTGTTGATATCACAATATGAACTGTAACTTATTATGGTAATTACTGAGTACTCTGACTAAATATTATTTAAATAAGTATTTCAATAAGTCAAGTTGTCTGTCAAGACCGCATAAATTGAACATTTATCAAAAGTTTGATGACCACAGTATCCGTGGCGCAGTGTGTAGCGCTGTTGTCTTAAGTTGTGGAGGTCCCGGGTTCGATCCCCGGCAGGGTCAATTTAGGAATTTATAATTTCTGAATTTTCCCTGGTCTGGCCTGGTGGGAGGCTTCGGCCGTGGCTAGTTACCACCTTACCGGCAAAGACGTGCCGCCAAACGATTTAGCGTTCCGGTACGATGCCGTGTAGAAACCGAATAGGGGTATGGATTTAATATAACTGCCATGCCCCTAACAGGTTAGCCCGTTACCATCTCAGACTGCATCATCACTTACCATCAGGTGAGATCGCAGTCAAGGGCTAACTTGTAGTGGATAAAAAAAAAAGTTGCAGCCATTGAAATTTCCTGTCAACTTTGTACTCGAGTTTGAATAAAAAGTGTGCAGATTTTATATGTCGTGGGTCCCGCATAGCGCGATGTGCAAATGCTTTTGTGTACAAATCGTTTTACGTTTCACTTCCTCAAATTTAAAGCGAAATATTGTCGACTACCTATGTTGTGACTTTGCCGTTTCACAAAGTTTGTTGTTATAACATACCTAGTACCTACTATTGTTATGATACCGAAAAGGGATAATTTTTTGATTCCCACGGAAAGTCTTTAGTTTTCCTGGAAAAAAGAGGCCTATGTCCTTCCCCGGGATACAAACCATTCTTATACCAAGTTTCATCAAAATCGGTTGAACATATGTGCCGTGAGGCGTAGCAGACAGACAGGCAGACATACTTTCGCATTTATAATATTATAAAAATAAGCATGGATTAAGAGGGTGGATTTTCTTATTCAAACCGGAGTCCAGCATAAAACCACAGAATAGGCAATAGTACAATAAAACAGCTAAAATAACAACCGTTATTTTAGATTTTCGGTTAAAATGTTAACCGAAAATCTTAACAAAATTATTAGTAACGCGGCTTCGTTCGCGTGGATCGAGGTTTTTTGGTTCCGCCTGCCACGAAAAAGCCTTTTCATCTTTTTGTGACTTAAATATGAAAGTTAGACACATGCTGTCACTGCCTTTTTTGTAGGCATTATCAAGCTCTACAACTCTTCTCTTAAACTCAATCATATATCTCTCATTAAGGTATATTAATACGTTCGTAAGAAATATTTTTCGGGTTAATATACCTATAGCCTATGACACTCACAAATAATGTGGCTTTCTATTGGTAAAAGAATTTTCAAAATCGGTTCAGTAGATCCAGACATTGCTCCCTACAACCTCACAAACTCCCAAACTTTACCTCTTTATATTATTAGTATAGATGTCACCGTAAGATTGTAATAACCGTTAGATTATAATCTAACTCGCGAAATTCTAAACTGTCGAAAGATTAGAATTTAACGCATTATTTTCCGGTAGATTGTAATCTGATAGGTATTTAAACCCGATAAAACCAAAGTGCCCGGCCTGCGGCTGGGCACTACTTGATTGTTTATGTCGAACCCTGACCTAACCTACAAGAAAGAGACAAGAAAACGTAAATAAAATGAATATTTCAAAAATTGACACTCAGAACATTGAACAGTTTACAATCTTTCGACAGTTTAGAATTTCGCGAGTTAGATTATAATCTAACGGTTTTTACAATCTTACGGTGACATAGATAAAAACGCAGTGATCCAACTTTAAAATTTAACTTTTAAGAACGCAAAAAACTGAACTGCCGTCGAAATGGCTATGGTGGTGTCTGGCAAAACTAAACTGTGCCTGTTCTCGTTGTTTATACTTGTGTTTGTGGGCGTTGGGATTGCCGTTGTGTCTACCCTGGGACTTTTGAACCAGGAGAATGGAGAGATCCACACACTTGGCTCCACTGAGCAGCTAATCCAGTCTGCACCGCAAACTATATACAGTGTAAGTTAAAGTAGTTTTATTTATTTATATTAGTTGACTCCTTCAAGTGATCGTTTACATTTTATCACTATTAATAGGTGATATCGATATACTAGAAACCGCCATAAGCTAGTAACAGCGTCTTGTCGTGTGCGCAATGTGCAGAAATCCTTTGGGGGGAGGAGAGTACGCTTTTATAATATGGTTCCCAAAGAGTCATTACATAGAGAGAGAGGATTTGCCATTACATAGATTTAAAAAGACTGTGTTATACAGTATTTGTTAAGTCGAGGTTATTACACTATAGATGATTTTATTAATGAAAAAGTTGCATGGAAGCAACCTGCCTCGCATCCAGTGACCCACAAGTCAGTGTAATACTTGTAACGTATGTGTTGTGTTGTCTACATATTGTAACCTTTTCTTTTCTATGAAAAGAGCAACTGCCGAGTTTCTTGCCGGCTCGTCTCAGTAGAAGCAGCTTTCCGAACCGGTGGAAGAGTCTTAACGTTTCATAAGTGACACAAGTTGTCCTTCATGAAATAAATAAATCATTTATCATTTATCACCAACTTTTGACCAACAAACATTACAATAGAAATTAGAATACCTACATACTTACTCAACATTTTCCTACGTGCTCCATGTGCACAGACGGCTGTTAAAATAATGATCCTACGAAAATCAGACATCAGAATGACCTAAGCTGAAATTGACAGAGTGCATTTAATCAACCGATACTCGTCGTCATGGACCGGTGGACGTCCACTGATGGACATAGGTCTCTAGTAGGGTCCTCCACAAGCCACGTCCTTCAGTCCTGATTTGATCACGTAGGGACACTCCCAGCATAGCTCGCCATCGCCCGCTGAGTGTCCCTGGGCCTTCTTATCAGGCCTATAGTCAGCGACCATGTCTCGGAACCGTAAGTCATCACTGGCACAACGGACACTATCTCTTACATATTATGTTATGGCCTCGGAAAGAAGCGCTTACCTGTGCTGTGTTAGCTCAATAATGACCACATGATGTAAGTATATCCATTGCCTCAAAGTATTGTTAAGGTATTCGGCATTGGTCTTACGAGCGGGACCAGACAATGAGACAATAGAATCATCGAAATTCAAACAAGAACCTGTGCCGAGATAACGGATTGTTTCCGTTAATTGTGGCTAAAACTGTCAAAAGTTTTCACTCATCATTTACGTTTACTTTGCGCAAAAACGCATCCGGTTTTTGCGCGCTCTCTTTCTACTTGCTAGCTATAACGAATGATAAATTGTGCTATATATGTAAAACCATTACTAATTACATACAATAACGGATAAACGGAGTTGAGAGTGTTTTATTGGACTCCTGGGTCCGCCGCCACAAACCTAATGATATAACAATTTGTTGTACCAGGTACTTAGGTTCTTATTGGTTACTACATAATGCCCGCGACTTCGTCCACGTGGATCAAGTTTTAATCAAGTTACTACAGAATTCCCGCGGAAACTCCTTAATTTTTCGGGATAAAAAGTAGCCTATGTCCTTCCCCGAGATACAAACTATCCCTGTACCAAATTTCATCAAAATCGGTTGAACGGATGGGCCGTGAAAGTGTAGCAGACAGACAGACAGACACAGTTTCACATTTATAATATTAGTATGGAAACTATAGTCATTGATACCATGCGATTTTCCCAAGAATCGTATTCATCATAATGTCATTGTAGTTTTTGTATAATATGAGTAATCCCAATAGGGTCATGTAAGAAAATAAATTACCTCTGTAAACGACCTTTATATTGTATTGAAACATACATTGTACCAGATTTGAGGGTTAGCAATCTACAAAAATGCAATAATCTCCGTTCGAAACACGTTCCAAATCGCCCCAAATCACTATTATGCGGAACAAAATATGACCGGGGATCCTAATATATTGGTACAATCGTAAGCGAATAAAACTAGAAGTCTTTGAGGCGAAACGATATATATCTCTGATAGCGGAATGACCACATTTCATGGCCGGTTCACATTATTCCACTCGCTGGAATATCAAAGATGGACTGAACATTATGCTTTACATCGTTCACAGTTCATTGTTCTGTTGATTAGAAAAAAATATGGTGCAAGCGCATATAAATATGTTTTAAAAAAATAAACAAATAATTAAACAAAAACAATCATCAGATTTTCCACTAGTCCTAGAAATAGTATAATGAGCGCATGCGCTACTTACACAGCGAGACAGCTAATCTTATACTTTTTTATCAAGCAAGGTCTATAGCGTTCGACTTTGCTCAGAAAGGTATAGTGAGCTGGTCTTACTGTATGTTCACATCATATTGATAAAAAAATTAATTAGTTCACTATCTTGATATCATACTGAATATACTATGTAAAATTGTGCTAGCGTGCTACTGCTTTTTAACTGTATAGTGTTAGCGTTTATGAATAATAAGAGCTCATTTGACTTTAAATTGGATTAGAGAAATATAATGTCACGACAAAAACGTGTCATCATACTAAATGTGTCTTCTTTAAATAAGATCGTTTGGCGGTAGTCATTCTTTATCTGTTAGTGAAAGTGTAATCATTATTGTCGCCAATAATTGTTATTGAAATTCCGGGTTAACTAAACCGCGTTACAAGTACGTATTAAACACATAATATAACTGAACGTGGAATTATACAATGTGAATCATTATCTGTGTGTATTATTTCTACGAATATCCTGCCTGCGTGCAACAATAGTGTATACTGTATATTTTGTGTATGCAATAAAGATATCTAAATAAATAATTGTGGGGCTCTAGGCATTTCCTTTCTTACTGGATTAAAATGTCTTCTTCTTTTAGGATTAAAATGTCATTGAGTAATAAAGAGCAGGAATAATATGTACAAGCCCTTATTATTAAATCCATATAACTCGAGGGCCAATTTATTAAGATCTTCCGAATTCTCTTTCTGTTTACAAATTCAAGGGCCAATGGCCTTTTATTGTTATCTTGTTACTCGGACTTGCTCTTTGTGTAATAACTTGGTATCCCGAGGGCCCTCTAAAAGTAGATAATATTTTTGTAGCAAATTATTTTTAATATTTCCATTGTGAAAAAGAATTCCTACACAATAAATATACGCTGTATTGTTAGTATTGATGTAGAATTTTAGTACCTATGTTAGGTACATATTATGTTTCAGGGAAAGAAATTCAGTGATTTTGGGAATTGCCTAGGGATAACACAAACTCTAGAATAAGGAAAATACCACAATTTATTTTCTTACTTACCTCTTTTCAATAACAAAATACTAAACTTAGCGAAACCGAAACGACGGACCTTATGAAATGATTTTTAAAATAAAAGCTATCACTACCCGTCCTGCCTCAGTTCATTTGTATTGCTCACGTCGATTCAACTATAGCCTTCAGAAGCCTAGTTCTATGACAAGATGAGTAATTACTAGACAGCCAACGGCTTTAGGTACATGCGTGTCCGGGATAAAATCATATTACTGGGTTGTTTGCTGTCGTCTTGTTGCGTCTTGTTCAGTTGATTTATTTAACTAGCCCAAGTATAACGTGGTTTCTGTTAACAATTTTGGTACGATATAGATATATTTCCAAGGTAGGTACAAAGGCACAAAAAGCAATAACTTTCTTGCCTGTAATAATTTTTAGCCTTTTCATACAAAACATCTTGAATTAATTAAGTATGATTGTTTTTACGAGGTCTAATCACACACAGCCTCAAAACTGAAACTGGAACTTAGACTGGAACTGAAATTTTTTAGGATACATTTTGATCACTGCCAAGTAGATGTCATTACTCAGTAGCTCAGTGGCAGATTACTAATCTTCACGAATTTTACAAACTTAATTATTTATGAATTAATTGTATCAAAAACACACAAAGGAAAACGCCAGACTATGTATAGAGCTTTGCCCCACTTATTAAATTTCGTTTACAAGCATGCCGTATGTAGAATTTCATAGATTTTTTATTACTGTTATCTATACATATATTTTGAAGCCTTTAACACTTGCGGTTTTTTATTAAAGCTAAGTTTAAGTTGCAATATTATTTTAGGCTATATGCATTATCCACACATCTAAAAATACTTTTTATAGCACAGAAAAAATGCATAAGAGCATGGAGCAGGACCCCTCCAATCGTGTAAACCATTATTTAAAGGTCGAAAGCTACTAACATTACCATGTCTATATATTTTAGAAGTAGGAATTTTCGTGAAAAAGAATCCGCAACTTTTTGAAAATTTAGAAGTCAAAAGCAAGGTTCTACTTAGAGATCCCACAAAAAAAAGAATGCCAGGATGTAGAAGTGCCATTCTAGTAAACAACTGCGCAGTAAAATCTATTATAGTATACAATAAAATTCCCAAAGCAATTAGAGAACTCACTTTCAATCTATTTAAGTCAAGACTAAAAAGGTGGCTTACGGAAAGGTGCTTCTACACAATAGATGAATTTTTAAATTTCAATTACTAAATAGTATAAACAAAATATGTAAATTTGCATGCCTTATTATAAGGTGAAACATTTATACTGAAAACTAACAAATAACATCTCATTGTGAAGAATGTTTCTGCAAATAAAGAATTTTGAATTTTGAATTTATTAATTGTGAAATAAGTAAAAAAAATGTATCGTTACAATGCTCTTGCCAAGAGATATTATGGTTTTAAAATGAAGTAGGATACTCAAATGCCTGCGTAGCTTGAGGTCTACCTGAAGTAATATGATACCTAGTTAATAAGCTTGTGCTATCTTCTCTAACGATAGAATGGTTGCCTAATTGGAAATAAAACAACTGTTAGTAATCATTGATTTATTAATCTTCATATTAAATATGTAATCAGTCGCTACATTATCAAGAAATACTGCCGTGGTGCATCAATATCATTTTCATGGTAAGCCCAACATGGCAACAACATGTCTTAGGATCCTGTTTACACTCCAGTGACAATTTATGCACCTCAACGTCGTTACCCAAATCGCAAATAATGGTCATCCATGGAATATAGCGTAAAGTCGGCGAGATCGAATCAATATTATAGAAGTTCTAGCAAGTTTTTGGTGAAACATTCAAAACAAGCACGGTAAACAGTCGATTTCACTGAAACCACGATATAAACAATGATCACAAAACAATGGCATTGACATCTTCAAATACGTTTGTCAATGACGTTTCATTGCACAAAATGCGTGAATGCGAAGGTAAGGTTTTAATGCAACTATTTTATTATTCATTGTTATTTACATTACAATAATAATAATGTGTCATTTTCAATAATTAACAACACAAAATAACGAATTTAAACAAAGATCTGTAGTATGATTTACGTATCTAACTAATAGGAGTTTTGTTTTATTTAAAAACTTAACAATTGTAGTTTTATTTAGTCGTGTATGCGTAGAATGTAATGCAAATTGCCGCAAGAGAAATAGGAAGTGGACGAGGGACTTGAATTACTTTTTTTTTACATTTTTAAATCCGCAACTTTTTTATCAATAATTATTAAATCATACGTGGTCATAAATTCCTAAGATAATTTTAAAAAGTTTACATTTTGTGTAAATTATGAAAATTGGTGGGGCAAAATCTGGCATTCTCTTTTGCAAATTGTCAGATTGAGAAAGTAACTTTGTTCTTTAGGGTGTATTATCCATATCTCTATCTACTTTTTGTACCGATATGAATATATGCATGTTGGTACAAAAATAGTATAGTATCGGACATCATCGTCATCGTCGTCGTCGTCGTCGTCAACCGATGGACGTCCACTGCTGGACATAGATCTCTTGTAGGGTCCTCCACAAGCCACGGTCTTGCGCCGCCTGGATCCAGCGTCTTCCTGCGACTCTCTTGATGTCGTCCCTCCACCGTGTGAGGGGCATCATGTTAGGTTTATTATTTCGAAAACTATCAACTTGACTTATATCAAGTTCCTTACAATCATTACAAGTATTTTGTAAATCACACAACAAAAACAGAATTCCACGATGCTCGAAAGTTGGTCTAGACAGTTTTACTTAGCTGAAGCTCCCCTGCAATTGAACTATGCTGTGGCAAAGCGGGCTCGCGCGGACGGAGCCAGTTTATTACTCCAGATCGAATGAACTGAGTTTTGGCACGTCGAACTGCCAGCTTAGATTACTTAATTAAGCTACTTGAATTAGCGACACAAGCTTACAATTTAAGTTAGGAATGGAAAATTAATATAAATAGTTTTCATTAAACTTTTGTAGTACCTACCTATCAATTTTGACATTTATTCATATTTCAGAAGTTTGATCAAGAGATCAAAGTTGAAAAGTAATTGGTACAAAAGTACCTAGTACTTTTCAAGTTAACGTTAGCAATACGCAAGTCTACCACAATGTATGGAGATGACTAATCAAGATGTTTTTCCATCCTTCAATGTCAAATTTCAGCACGTTAATATTAGCTTGAAAAGCTTTAGAGCTTTGAAAGAAATTACCTAAAAGAACGCATGCCTTTTCGTTTGAAAAGTGGGAAAGAGGCCAGGGCCCCACGTTCGATGGGGCCCTCTAGTTCCTGTCAGATCACATACCGATTTCACTTTTAAGTTCAAAATATACTTTGATAGTAAGTAAATAAGATTTTAAATTGATCTTGAAGATCTTTTAAATAAATATTTAACTAAGTAAAGACTAAGACTAAGACTGTTATTTTTGACAAAAAATAATAGTCCTCTGTCGAAATCATAGGGGCCCTACTATTGTAATGTGCCCAGGGGCCTAATAGGTTAAAGACGGCCCGATTGGTAGTATTCAAAATGTTCAACTACTCTGTCTATATCCTTCTAAACAAAGAGACAAAGTTTAACGCTTTTTGGTCGCGTACGATTTTTCCAGGCCAAACCCCCGCGAAAAAGAACTACTCACAAGGGCTCACTTACCTATAAACTTTTAGAGATTGACGGAGACCTCACAAAGGTGTCCGGTAGTAAAAAAGAAGATATCGCACACTTCTAGAAGATTCAATTTGTATTAATAAACGCAGTCAGGGCCCAGCTGAACTGAACCAAACACAAAGTTGAAAACTGAAAAGAGGAGTTTACTAGTATACTTTGGCGCGTCGACTTCAATTAGGTTTAGTAAGTTTTAAACTAAAACTGATAGCAACTCATGTTTCTTAAGACCTTAATTACTAATCGAATGAATTTTACAAATAAATGAAAAAATAAATTGATGCATTTATTTATGTTTCTCTATGTGCAATTCTGTGTTTAAATTTCAACTGTCTAGCTGTTAGGGTTCATGAGATACAACCCGCTGATAGACCGACAGACAGAAGGACAGATTGATGGACAGACGGACAGCCAAAGCTTAATAATAGGGTCCTGTTGGCACCCTTTGTGTACGGAACCCTAAAAATTAATCCCACTGTGATGGCGATCACTAGTAAACACAAAAAAAACAGACAAAGATGGGCAAACCCGCATCCACACGTTAGTGTTTGTTGTTTCGTGTACGCTAAACTGCCGTTGTTTGCGAAGCGTGTGGAGCCGGCTTTAGGAGTTTTATTGCTATTTTGTGTGTGCGAGGCATTATAAATAATGTAAAGTTTGAAGGTATTTGCAATATATTTTTCATCAGAACATCTTGGGAACTGGCGCAGGTTTAACCCTTTTATCGACGTGCTCGTTCCGTTGTGAAATATTTCTAGTGGGGTCCCTTCGACCCGCGATAAAATAAAAAGCCCGTGAAATGATTTAGCAAAAATAATACTAATTTTACCACGTACATGATTTATTAAGGTCCGAACGGTGAGATATTCATGCCTTTCACAATGGGTTGGATAGGTAAATAAAATTGATGGCCTGCCGGTTTTTGTAGATTATTCTAAAATTTAAGAGTTATTGGGAGTTTTTTCGCTAGGCATATAGGATTTATTGATTTGGCTTTAGTCAATAAATTATGATTTTTAGCTTCCAAAAAAAGCTGATATTTTGTTTTAATTCGAGATGCACTTCGTAGCTTTACTCTACTCTACTTTAACTATAGTACCTACATAAAGTACGATTGGGTTTCCTGACCTATTTTATCTTATAAAATAAAAATAATTAAACTAAAAATTTATTTCAACTTAATACCTTTACGTGACAGTCGGTTAACGAAGTGGATCCTATATTCTTTGTCCCAAAAAACGAGGTCATCAATAATTGTTCCTAACCAGATGATTTTTTTTACTTACTTAATATTTATATAATTTAACAGTCACATTGTTTTATTCAACTCCTACGAATTAAAAATACAGCACTTTGATCAAACCATACATTTTGTAGGGCAAATATATTTTCGAATAATTTAGATAATTATCATCAGATTCAACAAAAAAAACCAGTTAGTAATCGAGAGTACCACAATCGAGATTTTTCGTACAGGAAATGGTTGGGCGTCTCATCAAAATGAAACTTCTCACGGGAAATTTGCTTGATAGTAATCAAGTGCAAAAATGGACCCTGGATCCTGGACTAATATTAATATGCCTACAAAACAAATCAAGTACCTACTTAAACAAAGCTACTTTAGAAGGTATGATAGTTTTTAAATTACTTATTGAAAAAATAAAAAGGGTAGTAAATGGAGTATTTGTATTCGGAAACCAGCATTTCATTAGTCAGGTAACTTTTAAGATGGTTACCTAAATCTTCAATCAGATGCTGCCAAAAATACTTTGAACTAAATAAATAATGAAAAACTCATGTTTACCAAATATTGTTTTAAATCCACGCATTAAAATAATATTATACCTGCGGTTCAACACGAGGATCCATAATCATTTCTAAATCTTGGAATGCTATCAATCCTCGGATTTGACAGTAAATAATACCGAACAGGAATGGGATTCACGACCAGTTTTAAAAAGCCCTTAAGTTTGGATTATCGGTCAAGACTTTAACAGTGTCCAGGTAGCAAATTACACTGGTCTTTAATGCGTTCCCTTAACTAAGGCGGTTTAAAGTTAGTGCATCGCCGCGCTCGCGTTGATTGACACGCACTCGCTTGCATGCGTGAAATTCTTAATGAGCTTGACTGAGCGTATAATTGTCGTATTTTACTGTTATATTACATATTATATTTTAATATGTTTAATATAAGTACATAGTTAGTAGTCAATAATAAGAAGAAACATATACGACAACATCGTTAAATATATAATATTATTATATACATTTCGTCATTTATTAATATATTCCATTTATTATAGCCGCGTACAATTTGCTTTGACTACCTCTTTTCTAATATTACCTTTATTCTTTGTTTAGTCTTTTGTATGCAGATGAAAATAATTTCCTGACAAAAGTAATAATAAGTACTTCTCTGTATCAATATATCAAATACTTACCTACAATAACACCTTCCTCAAATAGTAAACAGTCGCTAAGTTAAGCCTTCAAAACGTTTTAAATACTTATAACGTAAAGTACAATTGAATCTAAAAGCTTTTAGAGAAATCTTTGAAAGTTTCACAAAGTGTATGAAACATTACGATCGATGAATTGTCAGACGTTATGGAGTGGATTTGGGTACGTGTTTTAACCCTCCTTGTGGTACAGGGTGCTTTTCAAGAGTTGAAGCTGTACGGGTCGCCTTCTCAAGCGGAAGTACAATGTGTGAATACCTATGAGGTGAGTATCTGTTTATTGCAATATTAATCCATATTGAAATAAGATATTTTTTTTGTTTTATTTGCCAAACTTCAGATGTCGTCCATTTAGCATTTAGTCTCTTCAGCAGGCGTCTGAATTTTACTTTTTCATCAAAACCCTGTAAGAATCGTTGGGTGGGCAAACGAAATCATTTGAGCATTTTAAGCTGCCGTTAAGAAACTCAAGGCTTCTTCTTTAAATACCAGAGATAGAGAGGCTACGCTTCGGCGATAGAGCTAGTATGCGCGTCATATATTCATGATTTGAAAAAAAATATGACTGAATGATTTATAATTATTTTTTGTATTACTTGAACCAACGTTATATGGTCATGTTATGTTTCATAATAAGTAGTCCTTTGTAGATTTTTAAAACAGAAACCTATAACGCTTTCGCCATTTCAACAGGAAGTAGTCCAGGGCGGCGATAGCGAAGAGATTGATATTGACAATTTTTTGGTGATTATTTAAAATTACTTTCTTTATGTTAGCTTTATTCCACGAATTATAGTGCGTTATTCTCTAACACATTTTTGTCCTCGAGTATACCCTACAGTCTTACCTCGCAGTGTTATATTTTAAACTCTACATAATTATAATTACAATACAAATTAATTCACAGGCCCGTATGATATGATATTATTTTTCAGTAAACACGAGCCTCTTTACCCTTTGTCACAACATTAGGTAATAATGACACTGTGGTAGGTCAAAAGTACCCTTATTTTTTTTTATGTTAACTTGTCAAATGTGTTTCAGAATAACGTCAGTTACACTTAATTGTGCCGTTGCTACTAACACAATGCATATGTGGATGTCTAAATTTAACCTGGGGCCTAACAGTTTACGTGATGTTTTGTTTTCATTTCCGTTAATGTGTTTACTATGGGTTAGTATAGTAACTCGAAATAATATTATGTTATTACTAAATGTCAATGTCCATTAAATAACGAATTTTAACAGACTAATATAAATTCTTATTTATGACTAACTAGCAAATGCCCGCGACTTCGTCTGCGTGGTTTGAGTTTTTATGGTTCCCGCGCGAACTCTTTAATTTTTCGGGATTAAAAGTAGCATATGTGCTATTCCAGACTACAATCTATCTCTGTGGCAAATTGCAGCCAGATCCGTTCAGCCGCTGGGGCGTGATTGAGTAACAAACACCCATACATCCATCCAAACTTTCGCATTTATAATATTAGTAAGATATTTTTTAGATTATTTTAACCCTTATTCCTCCCCCTTGCTCTCATTACACTACTACTACTAAACCAAAAACACTTAATATAAGACACAGATCAAAGTCTGAAAGTGGTTATGGTTACATCATATTCTATTTAAAATATAAAAGACTCCCATATTTGTAGGCATTTTCATGCCATACAATTATTATTAATGAAAGACGTTTCTTAATTAACAAAGAAAGTTAAAACAATAAAGTTGTTCAAGTGGTCAAAGAACGCGACCAAATTCCTAACACTTAAACTGTTATAAAGACAAACGTTCGTTATCAAGAAAAGATGCTTTCTTTAGTAAAGATAAGCGCAAGTTCAATTAATTTGTTATGTGACATAAATGCGACTGATGTACTATTGCAATAATTGTTAATAATGAAATTGTTTAGGAGTACCAAAGTAGTATATTATCCAATTTTTTTTTTTAAATAAATCTATAATCTCAATTGAAATAAATATATAATCTCATTTTAAACATAATTAGGCGTCGAAAATATGCTGCCACACTGCAATTATATAAAATGTTTGTAGGTGTATTGTCAATTGTGTACTTAGGGGTGAAACAAAAAGACTTCGGGTGATGGCCCCTCGTCTGAAATAGTGTTTCATCCCGTAGCACACGCTATTTTTCATTGAATCTGCATTAAAAGTACGAGTTTTAATAAAATTTTAATTCTTATTTATTTTAGTTTCCAGGACTGAAAGGAGGGCTGCTACGTTATTCAGCGGGTAGAAAACCATCCAACCATGGCCAACTATAACCTGATGGTTTTCTACCCGCTGAATGACGTATACGGCTGAAATTGGCTAGTTTCGGGTGGCTCAACTGGCATTGAAACGCGCACTTTCAATGACTCGTTAGATGAAAACATTATTAAACATTAACTATTTTACGTACAATATTTAATGTTATAAAATGTTACTTATTGTTAATAATGGTTTAAAACATTTTATAACGATAGTGTGGGACAGCGTCATGCAAAATAAATTGTTGTTTATGAAATCCACGATTTATTTTCAATGGATATTGATATTGACTGCGGCGTGAAAAGTAAATAGACAAGGTCGTATTCAACCAGATTTCTTTGCTCTAACACGGACGACAGCCAACGTAAAGGCCGGTGTACACCAAATACGGATTTGGCCGGTAGAAGTAAAAAAAAAAGATTTTAAAACATTTTTCAATAAATAATTATTCTAATTACATCTATGTCCTAGATAATAAAAGATATTATAACTGTACCGAAAAAGTAATTACACATGGTAATAACCCTGTTAACGTTCTCAGAAGAGACGATCGGTTCTCGATCGAGCCAGACAGACAATTGCGGCAGCATAAGCTTATAGAGTCCAATATCTTTTTTGAGTCACTGAGCCAAGAAAATAAGTAAGTCCCTAATTACATGAGACTGCTCACTTGATCAGTGCTTACCGCGACGATTGATGGTTTCTTACTCACTGGTAGCGCAAGACAGGCTTTTGTAGCAGCTTCTGCTCAAAGAAGCCAATATCTTCTTTAACGTACTGTACCAGGGAAGAAGTTCCCTAATCACAGAAGATCGTTCAGTGTTTACTACATCCACCTCATTATTTAAGTATCTTCTACATTTTAGTACAATCGAGCCTTATAGTGTAGCCGGTACCTCGCACGGTGATATCTACATCCTGTCCCATATCTTGTTTACTCTTGTACTAGATAGCGAACCTTATCTACTTGGAGTCCTCCTTATATTTTCAGCATGTTGACCGACAAAATTCGCGAATTCACTTGAACTGATAAAAGTTTGCAGACTTTACTTATCATGCGGAATAGATACTTTGGAACTAATAATTTCTACATTAGAGTTAAAGAACAAATAATCGAAAGAACAAAGTTCTCTTCTAAAAACATACTACCCTATGTTTTTAGAAGAGAACTTTGTTCTTTCGATTATTATTCTACTTTAACTCTAATCAAATAAATAAATAAATCTCGTTTTGAATAAACATGATAAAAGTACACACTTTAATTAGCTCGTTTAAAGTATAGTATGTATTATATTAAAACGTGGCGTACATGAAAACAATCTTTACCTCCAAACACTTCATTAGATAGGCGCGAAGACAGAATTGGGGGTTTCAAGTTATTCATATTAATTATTCATACATATCCAAATAATCCCTGGGCAGAATTTCATATTCCGCACGTACCCGGCTTCCGATTCTGTAATCAGAAATCTCAAGTCGCTACATTTCAAACTTCTACAGGCATAAATATTGTTTTCCCTTTAAATTACTTACTTTATTGTTTGTTGGAGACGAAAGATCCTCGAGTTAAGACTGAAAACATAGAGTACTGTTTTTATTCCAAGAACTGTGGTCAGTCAGTTGGGTTGCAAAAGGTAGAGTAACGAGCAGATGAATTTTTTCTTGGCTCTGTGATCACTATACACAATCCCTTTCTATAACTCAAGAAGCCACTATTCACCCCTTTCTAGTGCCACTTTGCTCTAAGTGGTTTCAGCGGCGTGCACAGGGTTTGAAGCGAGGGTAGGCATTGGTTAGTTAGACTACATATTTCCTGACTGACTTGATAAAAAATGAGCATTGACGTATTTCCACTAGGGTAAGCAGTGCTTTTATGCCTCTATGAACAGCACGCCACGACTGGTTCGGGCTTTCGATTATTATCGATTAATGATTATAATCATAAATATATAGCATTCTTACTATAACTAAGCTTTTCAGCTAATTATTAGGTACATAGAGTGCTGTGAAATCTAGGTTCAAGACCTACACTTTCTAAACTTTAAAGCTCCGACAATTAGATACATAATTATAATACAGTGAAATAAAATACTACTTACCTACTACAACACTATTTATTTATTATGAGCAATATTTGACGTATACTGTTAAAATATATATTTTATAATAATTCGTGTTAACTACTCGTTCAATGACTGCAGGAGTGAATATTGTACATCCCTCAGTCATACTCAGTCTCAAGTTACAAAAGTGTAATTACGTGGAAATTCCGAACAGCCTATACAAGTGATGTCGACAACCTTTGTTCAATGTTGACACTTATACTGTTTCTACCCTATGGCCCTTCTTGTGGCACTTAATCGTTATTTAACCTGCAAGCGTTATTATTAACACTTGTTAGAATTTACGATTTTAATAATGAACCACCGACAAATCGTCTATATACTTTATAGGTAGTTATTGCTCTGTAACGTAGTATCCCAAAAAAATATATTTTTTAGTTATAAGAAGGAAATTAATTGATAAGATCGAAATAGATAAACAACCAAAATAGATGTCTCTATTATGCGGTATACAAAAACTGAAAACTAGTATAAACAAAATTATTTGATACATTTCGGTATGGTAATTATTACCATTGTAATAAGCTCCTACACTCCCTATAAAAATCCCGAATATATTTAAATAATCCTTTGTTTTTGCCTATATACGCAACTCACAAATACATAACCGCAAAAAAAAAGCTTACAAATTCTAATCCACCTTCCTAGCCCGCATTAACACAATACCGGGATAAGACTGCTTAATTACAAAAAACACATGCTCAACATTACTGTATAATTAATTGTTGGACACAGGTGGACCAAGAAGAAGGTGACGCTGAAGGGTCGGGGAGGTACGGGACCATTCCCCCCTTTCCGCCACCACCACCCGGCCTTGATGGTAAAATGCCTTGTATTTTTATATATCAAGAAGTTGAATTTAAAAAGAAAATATAGGTACGTGCCTAGTTGAATCATCTGATTTTGAACTTAAACTTTACAAAGTCAAAATCTTTTTATAAGTACCGATACCAGTCGTAAGCATACATGGTCAATAAAACCTGTTGTTAGATTCTTGCGATCATAAGTGGCACAAGTTATCCTACGTGAAATAAATAAATAAATCATTAAAATCATTAGTGGGAAGTAGCACAGATTACACACTTTCAGCCAAAATAATTATGTATTTTTTTATTGAAATAGTAACAATACTTGGTATATTGTATAATTACAATACTTAATGACGCAAAAACGCGAAAGAAAACCGCTGGTTTGCTATGGCCCTTAATGTTTATTTTCGGCCTGTAGACACAATAAACTACTGTAAGCATTACACAGCACTATAAGTTATATCAAAAACCTATTACGAGGGACCGTTTCAGCGAAGAGACCGTGCGGTTACAGTGTTTGCCCGGATTAACGACTGTTTGCTTTACGATACGTAATTACGGCGTGACTTATGAACCCAACTACGCTATTAACAACTTTCTGTTTACATGTTAAGGGTGTCTTGCCTATATTATTACGTTTAAGTTTAATGGGAACTAGCTTGAAACTGTAATAAAGTACGTATTTGTTGGTAAAGTGTGACACTAGTTAAAAATTACATAGGAAAATTTGAAAAATGTCCTCGTGATGGTTGAGATTAGTACTTACATTGGTAACTTTTGACTAAATATTCATTTTTATTTTCAGGATACCCACTACGGCTTCGAGGCGAAAAAGGAGAACGGGGACCAAGGGCAAGATATTATCATTATACATTTATTTGAATTCCTACGTATTGCTGAACCAATGCGAGTAATGGGAATCGTTAACAAAATACAACATTTTTGTTACGTTATAAGAATGTATTTTAAAAATTGAATCAGATTATAAATAGAAAATTTAAAAGCGTTTCCGTAAAAATATATGTGTATTTCAAATGTGTAAAGATTTTTTAGATTAAAAAATCGCTTCATAAATCTGCCGTGAATTAATCCGGGAGCAAATAAAAAGCTTACATATGAAAAAAGAGACGTGCTTGTTCACCGGTTAACAAACATGTGGGATTGGAACGCAAAATTCGCAGTTTTCGCACAAAGGGCGACCTCCATTGTTTTGCCACTCGATTTATTGTCTGTAACGCCACCTACCGTGAACATTCTTTAGTCATCACGAATTGGGTACGACATTTTAAATCGTTTCCTACAAAATGGGCATTGTCGATGATACTACATAACTTCTGCACGTCAACTTAGCCCTTGACTGAGGTCTCACCTGCCATCTCTGCGATAGTGCTGAAAACTTTCTGCTATTTAGCAAGTAACACTGAGAACGATCAAAACATTTCCGTGTTTAGAAATTTGTGTTTATGTCTCCGTAAGATTAAAAACTGTTAGATTATAATCTAACTCGCAAAATTGTAAACTGTCGACAGATTGTGAACCGTTGAATGTTCTGAGTGTCAATTTTTGAAATATTAATTGTATTTACGTTTTCTTGTGTCTTTCTTGTAGGTTAGGTTAGCGTTCGACATAAGCAAACAGGTAGGGCACTTAGGTTTTATCGGGTTAATATACCTAACAGATTACAATCTACCGAGAAATAATGCGTAAATTGTAATCTTTCGACAGTTTGCAATTTCGCGAGTTAGATCATAATCTAACGGTTTTTACAATCATACGGTGACATTTACAATTCATGGTAGGTACTATAAGTCACAGTTAAAACTGTTCACCAGTCATCATAGTTTATTATTGCAAATCAGTCAAAATGTACTTTTGACTGCAGGCTATGGTCAAAACTCAAAACTACTGTGAAAATGCGGCCCCGGAACGAATAATAATTATAAAGAAATATATTTTAGTTAGAATTACTTACTACTCTTTAAGATAAACCTCTTACACCGTGTAACGTCTATCCCACGATGCGCAGGGTGTCCATTTGTATGAAATCCAAACGATTTGTATTGGTATTACCAATACAATCGTTTGGATTCCTATACACAGAACATGAACAAGTATTTATTATTATTCATCATTCATTGATCAATTAATGAACATTGAACACAAAAATCTTGAACAATGGCAGTGACAGTCCCAATTTCGGATAGTAGTCCTTGCCAGAGAGTGTATAAGGTAGTAGTCAAGTCGTAAATGTTCAGACAAGTGAAAAGTCGTACCGGATTCGTGTTGTATGGTCAAAACCAGCTTTCAACACCCGTACCATGATAAAGAGTCATTATACAGCACTTAACACTGTTTTGATCATCCGTGCACGATGGTACTCCTGCAAAGCCTACTTGAATTGGTTTGTAACATGATTGAGTTTACCATTGCCGATATTATCTAGCAGGCGCTTTATGTAATAAAATGTGATTTCAGGTGATTCTGGTTTCAATTATCTTTATAAGTATACTGCATAATAAAACATAGGTAGAATACAATTATAAGAAAAATGTTGACTCGATGACCTACTGACTCATCAAAGCTCTTGGAACAAGAAAGCTGAAATTTTGCACAGTGGCTCTCTTTGTAATGAAGTGAAATATATCTAGACAAACGACAAGGGAAAGCTTTCCTTGATTCTTTTTTATTATGTATTATATAAGTACAATCAAATCAAATGATATATCAGACATACATATAATTTCATTTGATTATACTTAGGTATAGGATAAAAAATACTGAACCAATCTTACCGTATTTCTTAGAAGGCAGACACCTTCCATTTTCAACGAAAATTTAATTAGATAAACTAATTACACATCCAAGTTAAAATACACTTTCTAAAAGGTGGAGAATGAGGGTCGAGGAACACAAAAGTTAATCTTGCTATAACTCGCTATATCTTTATGGTACAACGCGCAGCATGCTACGTACAACCATCAAGTAGGTACTTCACATGCATGAAGAAGAACCAATCAAGCAATATGTACAAAAACCTTACAACACATACAACCACACAAATAAATCCTCCTAGGCAAGAGGCACACACAGGGTGGTGTCACTCTGACACCGTAGAGATATTGTAGAGACATTTACCTCTCGAGAATACTCCATCTTCAGAGGATTTTACAATGCACAATGGTTGCAAAGTGACGATCGTATGAAGAGAAGAATTGTGTTTGAAACATTATAATATTATAACCGAGTCATATCGTAGAAGATTATAATAAAAACGCGGAGATCAAAACGATCTGCAAAAAAGTACCTCAAATTTGACTAAAGATACCTGCCATATTTTCTAGGCTATAATAATGTCATTCTTATAGGGTCCACCAGGAGAGTCAATACGAGGGCCCCCGGGACCGCCAGGGCCACCTGGGGCGCCAGGTCAACCAGGCACCACGGCTCTTGCAGAAATATCAGGTTCTGGTGATGATGTAAGTAATATTTATACTACGAGCCTAGTATCTGTGAAATACTTTTTTTTTACAAAGAGGATAATATATACACATAATATTCTTGTATCTAACCAAGCTGGTGGGTGAGTTTGTAGCCCAGTTGGCGCTCTTAACAATTCATAATTAAACTAAATGACGTCATACAATTTTGCCGCAAATATCGAAATTGTGTCCACCGTTAATATAGCTGTTATTCTTGTTATCTTTTTCATATTGTAACAATAATTATACTATCATATTATTATTTCGCATACTTACTGACGTCACACTTCAGAAAAAAAACTGTTTTCGAAGTGCTTCATGAATGTCAGACAGGTCAGACACTGCGTCCTTGTACTGTGATCGTATTTTATAAGTTCATACCAAGTACCTATTTTAATACTTCCTTACTTATAAAATTTCGTATATACCTGACAATTATAGCACAAATCATACCAAAACTACTTACATTAACCTCCTTTTTTTATTGCGAGATAGGCTTGACGACAATAATGCTTAATACAAAATAATTAGAACCAGATTGGTTGGTCTAGCCTTACGTTGACCAAACTAGGTAGGTATATATTTTTAAAGTGAAAAAAAGTGACCGTAAAAAAGGGTAGACATAGGGATAAATAATAGCATATTCCTTTAGCATACTTTCCTATTAGCATACTCTTGAGCCAGCCGTTCCCAAGAAATTGTAATCTAAGTAAGGTTTTTAGCCTAAGTCAATTCTTATATTGACCAAATTAGGTACTTTCGACATTATAGCAAAAACTAATTTTCCGCACAATTCGGTCACTATACTAGACCCTTTCCAGAATATTCATACCAATTTCCTGAGTGTTATTTCCAAACGAAGCAAGGAAACTGCGGTCCAGTAAATTGGTGCGATCATAAGTTAGTTTACTATGCGCTTGGCACCACTCCAAAGTGAGCTGAGGCAATCGATTCATTTGCTCTTCCATGGGTTTTGTCATAACCCAATGACGGTAGTTAGCATGTTCTACACGCTATGGTACTTCATTCCATTCATAGAGATAGAACTCATTTATGATACTAGGTCTTTAGTAAGAATTTCTCGAATAGGAATTATTCTGGTTACCATTTTTAAAATTATTGGTTCTTATTCGACTTCACACAAATCTCTCTCTCTCTCTCTATCAATCTCTCTCTGACTCGTCTTCCTCTTTACGACGACTTCGGCAACTTCGCCTGCGTGGTTTCAGCTTTTTTTTGTAATTTACGCAAAAAATCCTTAATTTTCCGGGATAAAAAGTAGCTCCCTTACTCCGTTAATAACCTATGTCCGTAAAAAAGGCCGTGAAAACGTAACAAACAAGCTAACTCCCAGCCATCTCTAATAGTAAGTAAGTATCTGGGAAAGTATTCCCAGTAACGCTTTTAGGGGTAACATTCAACTGGGAGAGATTATTGCTATAATATCGTTCATCCAGGCTATCGATTCTGATACCAGAACATAGAACATTGAAATTGTTACATATAAACAAATTTTCCACAATCTCATTTAGAGAATATGCCGTCCCGAATATGCTCGTTTGCCGTCAGCAATCTTGTTAAAGCCGAAATCCCTTAACCTCTTATTGAGGGACATAAATCAACCCTTATTGGAATTCACACTGTGTACATACTGATGCCTTTTTATTGTCCTCCGCTTTGTCAGGGCTGATAGCATTCTATTCTATAAGGGCCGGTCATACACGGACAGCTCGAGCAGGTAGCCTGTGATCAACATACACGGACAGCTCTTGCAGTCATAGTCAACAGCTTGAAGCTACCATTGATTAAACTAATGCCAACCGCCCGAAGCAGTCGCAACTGCTCGAGCGGTTCCATGTATGTGTGTACGTATAGAGGACTGTAGTTCACTATGCAATCGCAGCTTGAAGCAGTCCATTCTGACTGCTTTAAGCTCTCCGTGTATTAGAGGCATAACAAAATTCCACAACCTATTTTTATCTTGTCTTTACGCAAGTTTAAGAAATCCATTAAAGGTATACTCCTGAAAAAAGCTTATTATACTGTTGAAGATTATGTAAATGATAGAAGAGTGTCGATTTGACTCGCTCCAGCAATGCTAAGGACAACGGTAACTTATGTACATTGATGTAATTTTAAATTATTTTTTCAAAAGACCAACCACAGAGTTTCTTGCTGGTTCTTCTCGGTAGGAATGTCATTCCGAACTAGTGGTAGATTCACTCGACGATTCAAAAACACTTGTCAAAGTCTACTTGAATAAAAAATATTTGGGTTTGAGTTTGATAGGCAATCTCCGTAGATTGTGGCCCTCCACCTCATTGGTTTAGTTTTTTGGCTCATCATGAGGCTTCAAGTTGGAGCCCCAGGTCAGGTAGTCCGAGATCCGGATCCGGGTAGCCTATGGACTATGGTAAGTTGGTGAGTAACCATCGGTAATTTTATAACAAACGCTATGATAAACTTGTCAAAAAAAAAATACTGCCTAGCCTGGACCGGCTTTTGATAGGCAACTTATTTTAGGTGTGTTTATCTATTATATTACTTAAAAATAAAAAGTAGGTTTCATCGTGTAAACAGATCGGTGAAGGTCATTGTATATCCGGCTCTATGCCAAGGCCAAATGAAGCGCCGAAGGTCAATGATAGCCCAGTGGTATCGAAAGATCGCAGGGTCAGGATTTCGATTTCCCTGGGCACACGCCTCTATCTCATCGGAGTTATGTTATGAGTTTTAAGCAGTTAAATACCATTTGCCGTGAAGAAAAACATCGTGAGAAAATCAGCATGTGGTGGAATATCGAAGGTGTGTAAAGTCTGCCAAACTGCACTTGGTTGTGGAAGTAAAACTTTGCTCATTCTGAAATTAGAATTGTGGTCATAGTGGGCCGGCGATGAGACGAGGATAATGACAAGCATTAAGCTAGCTCGAGTCTTAGTAAATATCCGCGTGAGTTAGCAAAATTTTCCTGTTAGCAAACCCGTAAACGTGTTTTGATAGATTTTTTGAAATCACAATCAGATCCTTCAATGTATAGGTAATATATTTAACAGACTTTAAAGCCCTGATGTTATTATTATTTTGGAATGTACGCGTAAAATAATTAATTATTAATTCGAAGTGGATTTCTGTGTTCGTAGAATAATTAAACTGGAACTTTTCGTTTTTAACTGACAGCTAAAATGTTCTGAGTTAAAATCTTTATCATAGATCTTGGTTTAAAAATAAATGCAATTAATTTTGCAATACATAAAAGGGGAACTGAATGGCTGAAAATATAATATTATATCAACGTACAACAGCCGGTGGGCCTAGAAAGTTGATATTTTGCATATAATATAGGATATTATTATAAAGGGATATTTAAAAATATTTATAACCTCATAAGGGTTAACACAACACTCTTAGGTCCGCTTTCACAACGCCGTTAAATATTGTGTCTTAAGTTGATTGCTTTAAATTTGTTCTTTTCATGTGCCAGTGGAAAGACTTGATAATCTGCTAAAATCTGAATCTATTCTAAATCTAAAACGATTTCTCGGGAAAAAACTTGTCATTTAGCAAAATTTTCCATAATATTTAAGCCAACAACAATTGAGTAGGTAGGATATAGGATTTTCAAGGTTATTACTATCTTAGTATAATATATAATATGGTAATTAATTTTAGTTAGGTTAGTTACCTTCATGCAAACGCAATTCCCATTCTTTTATTATTGCATGCAATCGGAACCAGAGGAATGTGGTAAAGGTACGTGCGTACTTCGTATTCATAGTTATATTCATAATTCATGTTATCCACAAATTCAAAATTTTTCGGCGGATTTCTGCTCTGTATATATATTTTTTTCATAAAAACCCTTTTCACGCCTCTGATTATAATACTATAAAAGAATTATTATTACGAGAAGCACTTTAAGTATCTATAAATTTTCAATTTTTTTGATAAAATATAATGTCACGTCGATCATTACCATGCGGAAATGTACAGCATAAAATAAATAAAAATTCGGTCTCTATTTTTGCAATAATATGCAAAAACGTGTCCAAAAACGTAGTAGGTACCTAGGCAGGTAGCCTAGTAGCGTAGCATTTAGCGTTTCTAACTGCAACTCAATATAGACTAAACACGTTTCTCCTCGCCTTCTTGCAGCAAATTTTCGGTGAGAACTACTCATCGGCCGGTCACTGCATCTGCAACTCTAGCGTCATACTATCACTACTGCAAACCCACCCAGAGCTGCAAGGTCCGCCTGGCCCACCGGGCATGGTTGGAGCTGATGGCAGAACTGGGGCACCAGGGATTGCTGTAAGTATTTCTTAAGAGGACTCTAGCTTTTACCAGCCAAAAAATGTGAAATTCCTGAACCTCATACAACTCATATAGAACCGAGTCAGAGTTATACAAAAGTTCTTCCAGATGTTTTTCTAAAGATTGGAAATCTACACTAATATTATAAAGAGGAAAGATTTGTATTTTTGTATGTAACGAATAAACTCAAAAGTACTGGACCGATTTTAATAATTCTTTTTTCATTAGAAAACTACATTATCACTGAGTAACATAGGCTATATTTAGTACTAGATTACTATAGAAATCTTTAGAAATTCCTATTAAAACCAACCGAAGGTGTAAAAAAATTAGCCATAAAATGTCTTTCATCGCATACGCTGCGAAGAGTATTAATGATAGGACAAAAATATGTTCGACAATATTATAGAATATATCAATATCTACAAAAAACTTCGCGAGACCATGTGTCTAACTATTGTAGTTACGTCACTATAACTACTTTTTTACATTTAACAAATTGATAGAAATGCCGATCAAAATCAGACCGTGTTATCCATACCATTTATAAATTTTTATCCAAATAAATAATTTAATATTCAAGACTGTCTCAATACCTGATGATTACTTTTTGAATTATTGAAATCGGACATTCCATTCAAAAGATATCATGAAATTAAAATAAAAATACATGCCGGCGGCGGCCGCCACGCAGCGCATCGAGTAACTAACTCTTCGTGAGAGGGGTAGTGCGGGAGAAGGCGGTGCACCATTATGAACTAGGTAGCCGCGCGGCTCCTTACGCAGTGGACGCAAGCGACATTGAATATTTTGAGTTTTTTTAACACATTTTTATGCTTCACTTAAAAAGTTCTTTTCAGAGCTACTTAGTTTTAGTATTAGGAATCACACTTTTTCATAATTAATAATAAATGCGAAAGTGTGTTTGTTGGTTTATTGGTTTGTCCTTCAATCACGCCGCAACGAGGAAACGGATCGACGTGATTTTTGGCATGGATATAGTTGAGGACCTGGAGAGTGACATAGGCTACTTTTTATCCCGGAAAATTAAGCAGTTCCCGCGGGAATTAAAAAAACATTCACCACGCGGACGAAGTCGCGGGCATCAGCTAGTAATAAGTCAAATATAAAGATTTACTGGGGGCCCAGTTTAATTTGTATATTTTCTTTCCGAAAGTATGGAGCCTTTTTGAATTTGCTTTATGACTAATAGTAGCAATAATTATTACATTTTAGTGAAAATGAATTTTCATTAATCTGACTTTTTATTAATCTTCTCACTTATGACAGGGGCAGCCAGGAATGCCCGGTGAACGTGGACCAATAGGGTTAAGAGGTGAAAAAGGTGACAGAGGAGACGAAGGACCTCGAGGACCGGAAGGTCATTCTGGACCAAAAGGCGAACCAGGTGTCGATGGACGACCAGGCATTACAGGTCCTCCCGGACCCCCTGGCCCCCCAGGTTCATCTGATTACAGCAATTTTGAGGTACATATCTAGGAGTTTTGTTATTCGTTGTTTAATTCGTATTTAACTATACGAGATTGCGAAAATGTTGTCACGTGTTGTCCTGCGCGTCCGGTCCGTGCTGTCCATGATAGTGGCCGGTTAACACAGAATTTTGGCAACTTTCACTTATTTGAATTTCACTCCATTCCTTTACAAACATCGCAGAACTGTCGCAAAGTTTCTGCTAAGATTTTCCGAGTATAGATTCAA
This sequence comes from Erebia palarica, assembly GCA_964035005.1. Classification (NCBI taxonomy): domain Eukaryota; kingdom Metazoa; phylum Arthropoda; class Insecta; order Lepidoptera; family Nymphalidae; genus Erebia; species Erebia palarica. The sequence continues at coordinate 11,538,584 of OZ035987.1, read as the reverse complement.
ACAGAAGTCTGTTATTCATGCTGGGTTCGTTCTCTCTCATCAGAGAGAGGAATATATACACTATAAAGCCATCTAAAAGTATATTTTGACAGGATGCAGATTAAAGTTTGTTTTCAGGGATTGACGTGTGCATATGTTTAGTAGGTACATCAGTGCAAAATTTATTTCGACTAATACGTGTACTAACTATCGGATTTATTATATCAAAAGTTTCTGTAATATCTATTCTGTGGAAACTATTATGTTTATTTAGCCGATTAAATTCATAGAGTATTGAATACCTCCGATTACCGCTATCAGCTGCTTTAGCGATATGTTTGGGAGCGCAGTTTGGGAATTATCTAACCACCAAGAACTCCTTATATATTCCTTGTTTTTTTTATCTTAATGCCCGAAAAAAAAAGGGTTACCTGAGTAGTTTAATTAATAATTAATAACTTTTTATCCTCATGCAGTCAAATTGGAAGCCTAGACAAATATACAAGGTAAGATCGTCGGTCTGGATAATCAGAAGTGGTTCTCTTCTTCTTTTTATTTTAATAAGTAAATGGAACTGTACGACTATCTACTCACTATTCTAAGCCCATGCTTGACACACTACTGGTTTTATATTTTTCACTTTAATATAACAGGTATTATATAATATTAAGTATCTCGGACAGCATAGACAGATTGCATTTCTGAGATATTATTAAACGCTATTTCTAACATTACTTATTAGTTCATGCTATAATTTAAGATACAGACAAAAGTCTTTGTTATGGCATATTGCATCAAACTCTGGGATGATAACTGTTGAACAGGAACACGCATTGAGTCGCGTGGTCGCGCCTGATCAAAAGAATTAAGCTTGCAAGTCTTTATTTAAAATCGCCTTGAGACACATCGTCTTCTGTATTTATTTATGTTCACTTAAATTATACAATTAAAAAAATCCTTAAAAACAAAGAATTACAGAATGATTTAATTAAAAACTACTACTAATTACATTTACAAAAAATATACGGCGTCCGAGTGATCGTTAATAGGCTTGGTGCTCAAAACACTGCCGCTATTACCTCGTTGAATGGCGATGCTAAGCCGTTGAGCTAAATAAGCGCCAGCTCTTTGGTCACCTGTGGCGTGAATCAGTTTTTGGGACACGACATTTAAAAAACACTCTCCGTTTCAGTTAGTGTGCAACTTTAGAAGGAGAAATATTGTCTCCAGTAAACAAACCATTTCAATAAAACTTTAGAACGACTTTCGTTCTTGATAGATACACATCGAGGAACGAGGAGATAAGGAAATTTATTACAGCCTTCGTCGCCAAAAGTTTGCGTATATCTGAAAATAATTTCTGTTTTGTCGAGTAAATCATTATAAATTTTGGAAGGAAAGTTTGTTGTTTTACTTAAAGTTTCATTGTTTCGACGATAATAAACTTGTAAATTCTGAAACAAAATTAATTGATTTGCTATGTATACGGGTGGTACAAATAGGCGTCGTTATAACATATAAACAATTTAGACCAACAACAGAGCAACCTTGGGTCATTACAACTTAGAAGTGGGAATTCGGGGATACTGACGGACGTTACGGAGTGACTCTGTGTTTTAGTGATAATGATAACATAACTATTATTTTCTGACCAAATCGAAATTTTACGAACTGCAAAGTAAAATTTTGAAATATAAACCAGTTAAATTCAACTAAATATTGGGCATAAATTCTCACATTATATTCTGTATCAGGCGATTACTTCCTCTGAGTGGATTGACAACTAAGCTACATAACTAACTACGAGCCTTATCTCCCAGTGTTACATGGCACAGGCATATCTCAATAATAGATGCCACGAGACTATGAACCTGTGTAAGATTAATCAAGAGACGGTCAGACACACGTGAATGGAACGTGTTACACAGTTCTTAGATAACAACTTATAAACTTAGCTTTATGCTATGATATGGGAATAATAATGGCCTCCCGACCGAATTTCGGCCACGGCGGCCGATCTGTTTATCTTATGTTTATATTATGATGATGATTGATGTGGTTATCAACGAGGCAGCAGTAAAGTAAATACAGGTTAGTTTGAGTCGGCTGCTCTCCGCCCTGCTGGTGCACGTTGCGCTTTAGAAGCTATACTACAAAAAAATACAGTACGAAGTCTCTTGTCTGGCTCTAGCTTCATGCTTGGTGTCCTTCCAGGCCTTAATTCCAGATATCATGACAAAAATATTGAATATGTAGTTAACAAGTTGTTGGCTTATAGGAATCATTATTGGGGTCCTACGGTGGTGCTATTGGCAGACCAGGAGCTCCGGGGCCTAAAGGCGACGCTGGTCAACCAGGCCCCATTGGACTGCAAGGCGAAAGAGGATTCCCTGGCCAAAAAGGAGACAGAGGTTATCCAGGGCAAACCGGAACAAAAGGAGACCGTGTAAGTCAAAAACATCAAAAGAAATACTATAATTGTAATGTATAACACAAATTTTGTAAAAAAATAATAATGACTTAATGTATTTTTGATAGCACTTTCAAATTAGGATTATTAATGAAAACGCTTTTTGATGCTCAAATGGACATTAAGAGCAACATCAAAATGCTATTAAAATACATAATGTTGTTTATTTTGAATGTTTATTTATTGCCCTTCTAAAGTTTTTTAAGATTTAAAACACCATTTAAATTTAACTAAAATTTTTGATCTTTGTAACGTCAATAAAGTTAGCAGACTTGACGGCAGGAAATCCTTAATACTATAAATGCGAAAACCTGTCTGCCTGTCTGCTACGCTTTCACGGCCTACCTTTTCAACGGATTTTGATGAAATTTGGTATAGAGTTGATAGAGATATGCATGACGGGAATGGATGCATCATACATGTATCTTTATGTCAAGCTACTTTTTATCCTAAAAAATCAAGAAGTTCCCGCGGGAATCAAAAAATCATCCCCGCGGACGAAATAACGGGAATATCTACATAGGTCATTACATTTTGTTAAATTGTAGGGTTATACGGGACCCAAAGGTGACCGAGGAATAAAAGGCGACCGTGGCACTCCAGGATTAGATGGTCGACCCGGACTACCAGGAGCTAACGGTCGATTCGGTGAAAAGGGAGAAAAGGGTAAAAAAAACAACACAGACGTTTACATTACTTAATCACAGCCAAGCTCTAGCCTATATTATATATTTTTTTACTTACTTTATTGAGGAAAATATTAAAAATATCTAGTACTTATTTGCTTTCATGATAAGAAATAAAAATCCCATAATAAAATTCTATGCATTTGCAAGACTGAAGAAGATACATATTATACCATCCAAAATTCTGTGTGTAGCGACGTAACCTCATTGATGAAGATACTACGGGCTTATTGGGATAACCAAAATTCTACGGTGGTACTGTCAGATTAGACCGCAACGTCTTTCAGCTATTAGAACTGTATGAAAATTCTTAATTTTCAGGAGAGCAAGGTATACCCGGTCCACCAGGTACGCCAGCTTTGCCAGTAGGCGTCCTCGGCTCGGAAGAGTCGGAGTTCCTAACAGCTGGTAGGTACGAACTTGATAATTATCTCATTGGGTTAAGTGCAAGGTTTAAGCTAGTAAAATGGTAACATTGTTACAGGTCGACTACAAGTAACTAAAGGCGATAAGGGCGAAAAGGTAAGTGATGCTGATAAACAAAATAAATAGTTTGTTTAAGTCTATGGTTACTTCAATTCAAAGTTACTTAAAAGTGGATTGATTCAAAATGTATTTAATTATAATACTGTGGTTTTGATAATATCACATACCGCAACTACGGTATAAGTGACGTAATTAGGAAAGAAAAACTTGACAACTTTAAAGAGCGCAATTTACTACCCTCAGAAATTGCCAAATTGATCCAATTGAAACCGAATCCGGATCATTCCTAACTCTATCACAATTCACAACTCACAACCCACACTGCTGCACACAATCCTAACTCGTGCTTTGCAGCTATTAATATAGTTAAAATAATTTTCAATTTTAATCAGGGAGAAAAGGGAAGTAATGGTAACGATGGTACTCCTGGATTTCCGGGTAAAGATGGAAAGCCTGGTGAGCGTGGCGATATTGGTCCATCTGGAATGCCAGGTATAGCAGGACCATCTGGGCCACCAGGATTGAAAGGTGAACGAGGAGATCGCGGTCCACCTGGTCCTGTCAGTATAACATCAGCTGCTGGCTCTGACATTATGACTATCAAGGTAATTATTACTCCTTATCCTTTCTTCTGCAAAACTTTTATCTTCATAAACATAAAAATTGTGCGTCTCTCTGTTTGTTCGTCTATGTATCCTGCAATAAATTGAGTTGAAACTCTGTACTTACAGCTATATTTTGGGTATGACATAGTGTCACCAACGTCACTCTATAAGTGGCGTGCAAGCCATTGGGGGTATTTGGCTAGTTAAATTATAAGTTTGTGTGTTTAGTAACTTTTTCTTGCAACTCGCAAAGATCAGCACATTATGCGAGTTCCACTCTCAGTATAAAATTAATCAAGGAGATTTAAAAATACTTCTCGAAATTTTACCAAAACTTTATCGTACCACTGGAATCTGACAGATAATCTTCAGTGAATTTCACAATTTGTAAAACCAAGTTTATAACCAAGCTCATATGGAAAGCCTTAGGATAAGCCAAATATTAACTTGATTTAAAAAATTCATATTTCAGGGAGAAAAAGGCGAACCTGGCTTAAGGGGTCGAAGAGGTAGGCCAGGTCCTCCTGGTCCCCGCGGACCACAAGGTCTGCAAGGTATAGCTGGTTCACCTGGGAAACCTGGGGAGAAAGGTGATACTGGTTTACCCGGATGGGTGGTAAGTTTACACTTTATAATGTTTACAAATGATATTATTCACAAAATATTATATGAACTTGAGATTAAGTTGTGTATTATAAAAAATATTGATCGAATTTAATTGGTTACATGCTACTCAGAATATGAAGGTACTTTTTAATAATATTATTAGCTTCTTATTTTAAACTAATCCTTTGATATTAATATAAAAACCTAAATCAAAATTTTAGGGTCGACCTGGAACACTAGGACCTCCTGGAGTGCCAGGCCTCATCGGACCAAAAGGGGAAAAGGGCGATCCAGGAATAAACATTCTAGATGTTTCTATGGTTAGTTTTTCATTTTCATACTAAATATACTGAAACATGCATAACGCCACACAGATTATAAGTAGTAGACAGGCAACTTTAACGACAATTAATAAAACAAATACTAAAAGATATACACGAAAAAGTAAATTGTGCAAAACTATAAGAGTACGTCTATCACCAAAACAGATAATGCACGGTAGTCGGAACAGAAAGTAGAGCAAATTCTTTTTTTTTTAAATAGTATATTAATGTAGGTATGTTTTCAATATTTCTAATCAATGCAGTTCAAAGGCGAAAAAGGAGATCGAGGCTATGACGGCATGCCTGGTCCAAAGGGAGCTCAGGGTCCAACAGGTCCCGCTGGACCACCAGGCCCCAAATCTGATCCAGTCCAATATGTACCTGGGCCACCTGGACCACCCGGTCCACCGGGAGCACCAGGAACTCCTGGAATATCAATTGTGGGACCCAAAGGAGAACCTGGCATGAGTTTTGTTGAAGAGTATCCAGTACATGGAAGTACTAAGTTCTATGGCAAACCAGGTAAGACCGATTTCACTTCTAACAATTTTCTCTTTATGTCTTTTTTTTGGAATCAGACTAAAGTTGAATATGAGACTAATGATTTGATTATGTCGGAATGTAAAAATATATCAGAGGTGCGATTATGTAAGAATTGCCAATCCAATCGTCAAAGTAAAATAAACCATAACAGCATTGAATTAGAACTTGATTTCGTGTATCTGTCACCGTAAGATTGTAAAAACCGTTAGATTATAATCTAACTCGCGAAATTCTAAACTGTCGAAAGATTACAATTTAACGCATTATTTTCCGGTAGATTGTAATCTGATAGGTATTTAAACCCGATAAAACATAAGTTCCCGGCACGGGCACTACTTGTTTATTTATGTCGAACCCTAACCTAACCTACAAGAAAGAGACAAGAAAACGTAAATAAAATGAATATTTCAAAAATTGACACTCAGAACATTGAACAGTTTACAATCTTTCGACAGTTTAGAATTTCGCGAGTTAGATTATAATCTAACGGTTTTTACAATCTTACGGTGACATATCCATTCTCATACGTTTAGGTACGTACGTACAAAACGCCGAACTTTGACGATTGGATCGGCAATTCTTACATAATGGGGCCTCTGATTTTAATTTATAATTATTATGGTCTAAAATTCTTTAATTTATTACACGCTGCTGGATTTTAGTTCCAAAGAGTTCATTAGATCAATTGAAAGCTCTGAAAGAATTACATGATTTGAAAGATAGGAATAAGGAACATTCACGTGAGTATTTTATTAGGAAGTTCTATCGGCTGAGCTTACATAGTGACTTTTTAAAGTTTATATCTTGTATATATGTCACCGTAAGATTGTAAAAACCGTTCGATTATAATCTAACTCGCGAAATTGCAAACTGTTGAAAGATTACAATTTAACGCATTATTTTTCGGTGGAATGTAATCTTTTAGGTATATTATTAACCCGATAAAACCTAACTTCGACAGTTTACAATTTCGCGAGTTAGATTACAATCTAACGGTTTTTACAATCTTACGGTGACATACAATATAAACTTTGAGTTACCTCTTAATAATTATTAATAACAAATAACCTCAAATTATTTGCAGCATTATCTGGCTCAGAATCTAGGGCACACCATGATGATTCTCACGCTAATAAAAATGTACTAGGTGCTGCAGTTTTCCCAACGACTTCGGACTTGATGAAGGTACGCCTATATTGTTTCCTAATCGTATCCTTACGATTACTGAAGTAGTTGATTAAATTAATAAAATAAAAAATTTACTAAAATTATTTAAGTTTATTTTGTCTGTGTAGCTGGCTTCAACAAGTCCTGTGGGTGCACTGGCGTATGTTATAGAAGAACAGTCTTTATTCGTTAAAGTCAATTCAGGCTGGCAGTATGTTTTGGTAAGTTACCTACTTTATAGAAATTTCAATATTTTTTCTCTTAAATATATTTTTTCATCATCAGTACAGCCCATTAACGCCCCACTGCTGGGCACAAGCCTCCACTCTCATAGGAGCGTGGGAATTAGAGCTTAGACCCACCACGCTGCTCCAATGGGTTGACAGGCTTTAACGAATATTATCATGGTAGTGGTAATAACCGGGACCGACGACTTAACGTTCTCTCCGAGGCACGGGGGTGAAACACTACCTACTTCCTAATTCCGAGCTAGTACTGAGAATTTCTAGTCAGAAAAAATCCACTACTTAATTATGGCCCGATGAGGCAGTTATATTTTTTGTTGTATTTTATTACTATATACGTGCTGACTTGCCTATCCTCGCTTTGGTGGAGTTTCTTAGAGAAAGGATATTAGAAAACTTTGCAAGATTTCGCTTGTTATGCAAGTATATTTCTTTCAATATTATTAAATAAATTATCATTCATGTTAAAGTTGGGATCACTGGTTACTCAAAATATACCGGTGACTGCTGCCCCGACGCCAGCCACACCGCCGATGCCCGCAGCCAGTCTGGTACATAAGCCACCAATTTCAAACATGATCGACAATTCCATACCAATGGGACCCAGTGTGAGTACCTTAGACAAAATTTACCTACACATCTTCTTGATCTTCATCACATCACTTGATTGGCCTAAAAAATATGTAATGATGCACGTGAAAAATATTAGATTCTTGGATATTTGTCTTCTATAGAAGTAAGTCTTACTTGCTAAGCGAAGAAGGGAATTGGCGTGAAATATGTTTTTTCAGGTATTTAGATGGCAGATATAAAATACGATATCAAATTCTAATTCTATAGGGTTGTAACTTTAACTGCATCTAAACTCTCATCAATCTCATAACTCAGTCGGATCGGATCGTCTTTGCTAAATAAAGCAACAACCAAAACAATAACTCGATTAATAATTCAATAAAACTATTTTTTTTAAGTTCTTGTTTTTTTAAGGTTTGTGTTCATTTGTAATTTATTTATTCATGAAAACTCACATAATATACACTGTTTTTTAAAAAAGAAGACTGTTTTTGTTTTTACATGCATAAACTTAAGAGGTGGGTAGCTAAAAAATAAAAAAAAATAACAAAAATGATGTCTAGCTAAAGTTCCTGGCCTCCAAACTAGGATTCCCTGTGATATGGGATGCCAGTCCTTTGGCCGTACCTTCCTTTAATTATATTATTAGGTTAAAACTTATCAATGTACATACATTAAGGTAAATATGTACAAGACGAATACAGAAACAGCGTCTAAGTTCCTGGCCCCAAAACTAGGATTCCCTGTACTAAGGAAAGTCAGCCATTTGAAGAACTTGTACCTTCTTCGCGCCTTAATTAATGTGCCTTATGTTTTTTCCTCAATGAATATTTCATTTTAATTTATACAGCTTCGTCTGATTGCTCTCAACGAGCCTCTATCTGGCAACATGCACGGTGTACGTCGAGCGGACTACGCTTGCTACAGACAAGCGAGGCGAGCGGGCCTGAAAGGAACGTTCAGGGCTTTTCTTACCAGCAGGTATTTCTTCCTCTATTGACCTTGGAGATTATGATAAAAGTCCCAGTAAATCCATTTTTCAGATAATTACTATGATAGTCAGGCAAACTAGCTATAGCATTTTTCTGGCAAAAAAATTCTCAGTACTAGCCCGGAGTTAGGAATTTGGTGGTGTTTCATCCCCGTGCCTCGGAGAGCACGTTGAGCCGTCGGTCCTGCGCCTGACCTCTCACCAGTCGTGTCGGATTTTTGATCCCATCGGGCTATGAGAGTAAAGGATCATACAGTGCACCTGTGTATTCGCACACACTTGTCCACTATAATATCTCCCGCGCAGATGGCTAATCTCTCTGGAGATTGGCTGCTGTTGCCGAAATTCGGTCGAGAGGACATTATTATATGATAGTCAGGCAAAGAGTGAAAACTCTACTACCGGTTCGGGAAGAGAATTTTCTTCTCAGTAAAATACTTTGGACCTTTACATTAGAAAATTCATAAATTATTCAACAATCTCCTCATTGTGTTTTACAATTATTACGAAGCCATGGCAGATCAAAGATTTACTTTGGAATGTTAAAACAGCCAGTTCTTAAAAATAATTCAATTAAGTTTAAGTTCAAGCCGGATGAGCTTAATATGGACCATTCTCAGACTAGGGTACGTTTGGAACCTAGTAGTTTTAGTATTACGACACTTTTATTAACTGTCACCATCCTCGGAGGAATATCCACTACGTCTTATACTGTTTTATTGACGTTTAAAAAGTATACTGTGCATCCTTTTTGAATAAACTTTCTATGACCTTGCCTAAGTTTAATTTATTCTTTCAGGATACAAAACCTCGATGCTACTGTAAGATATGCGGATAGACACTTGCCTGTAATAAATATTCAGGGTGATACTCTCTTCAAATCATTCTCAGACATATTCGATGGTAACGGCGGAACTATGGTGGGACCTTTAAGAATTTACAGTTTTAGCGGCAAAAATATCATGTTGGACTCAAATTGGTAAGCAAGTTAAAACTTAACTTAAAACCTTAAAACATAAGAAGATGATCAAAATTTAGAAACCTTTAAATTGATTCATGCATTGGCAAAGTGCAAACAGGCAAAACAAGAATTGCCCATACAGTTCAATTGGTTTTTGTAACTACGGGAAGTTTATTCGTGAAAGATTGCTAATCGTATCTTCGGTTCTGGTAAACTTTAGTTTTTATAAACGAGATGTCCTTGACTCTGTGTCTGGCTGTGTGTAAGGCTATGATTATGTCATCATGACGAATCTAATAAAGACAAAAATACTTCAGTAAAAATATGTTTGACCCTTTAGCTTAAATTCAAACAAAACTCTAGGGTGTTTTCTCATAAGAAAAATGCAGGATTTAATTTTCTTGATCTTTATCTTGTCTAGATGGCTTTTTAAAATAAAGATAATTTTAGGCCTCAAAAGTTAATATGGCACGGTTCACATGCGAGTGGTGAAAGAGCGCTCGACACCTTCTGCGAGGAGTGGCAAAATGGAGACCCAACGAGTAGGGGCATGGCGGCTTCACTTTACTCCTATAAACTGCTCTCGCAGGAGAGGTAATTTATCCATATCTCCATATTTAATATTGATAAAGATGTAACGATGTGTCTGTCTGTATATCCATCAACCTGTGACTTTTTCACGGCTCCATTGCTCTTGACGAAACTTGGAACAGAGAGAGAGACATCATCCTGGAACTCTTGTAATAAACCATACTTTTCTATCCCAAATTTAACGATAGATTGGTCAAACTAAACGACAAAATAACCATGAATGGTGCAACAGAACCCGTAACTCCTAGAAGTTATTGATGCTGGTTAATTCGTCGTCGTCAACCGATGGACGTTCACTGCTGGACATAGGTCTCCTGTAGGGTCCTCCACAAGCCAAGGTCTTGCGCCGCCTGGGACCAGCTTCTCCCTGCGACTCACTTGATGTCGTCCGTCCACCGTGGGGGGGTTTGTGGACGCTACGCCTGGAAGGCGCTGGTTAATTCATGTGGTCATATTGTTAAGTATTATTACTAACTACAATTAAAATGTATTCAAGTATAATTAACCTTAGTTGACGTTGAATTCAATAAGTATTGACATTTCTTATTGTAAGGACATTCACCAATAATGTAAACCAACGTGATTGCCCTGGATCGTGGTTTGACCGGTTGAACTCAAGCAAGCCTAGTTGTTATAATACTTCTGGTATATTTAGTTAGTAGTAGATGATTCCCGCGACTTTGTCCGCGTGGATTAAGATTTTTGATTCCTGCGGGAACTCTTTAATATTCCGGGATAAAAGTAGCCTATAGCCCCGGCCTATAGCCTATATAGTAGTAGCCCCGGGATACCATCCACCCCAGTACCAAGTTTCATCATAATCGATTGAAGTGAGAGTTTTTTTATTCCCGCAGGAACTCATTCATTTTTCGGGATAAAAAGTAGCCTATGTCCTTCCCCGGGATACAACCTATCCCTGTACCAAATTTTATCCGATGAACAGATGGGCCGTGAAAGCGTAGCAGAGAGACAGACAGACACACTTTCGCATTTATAATATTAGTATGGATTTTATGTATCTGGTCAACTTTACAGTTTTACCTATGTCCGGTCTTTCAAGAGAGCCGTGTTCTTACATGGCGAATGCATTCCAATTAACAGCCGCTAAAGGGTCATCTTCGTCAGACACGCCAATATTTCAGCGGTCGGTCGGTCATGTTAAATGTTAATGTTTATTTTAATTATTTTATTTTTATTTTTGTATCGATAAAAATAAAATAGTAAATTCGTTTGTAGCTATTAAATAGTCAAGGATAATAATTATACCTACCTAGTCCATAGTTTATAATCACAACTTTTCCAATGGTATATATTTTAATATTAATTTTGTACAGATATCCGTGCAACAATCATTTCGCAGTGCTCTGCATAGAAGCCACATCACATATGAATGTACGAAGAAAAAGAAATATATTAAGGTAAAATCCCATCATCTCAACGCATCGCGCTAGACCACTACAGCCTCTTTATTCTCTAACTCAGTGGCTATCAAAAAATTTAAGCCACTGGCATATATTTTTTATCCTTTGTAGATTTGTTATGAAATATAAAAATAATATTTCATAGCAAACCTCCAATGGTTAAAAAATATTTATGTAAGTATATAGTCACTGAGTTAGAGAATAGAGCTGCTCAGCATGATCTCCTCTCAGAATTTAAAGTGCTCTTAGGCTATCACGCTGGCCAAGAGACTTCACACATCTGTGAACGTTTTAAAAGTTTCTTGACGATGTTTTCCTTCACCGTTACAACTTCCGTTCAGTAAATTAATTGCACAATTGCAGTCAATTAAAGACATAATATATTTCTCTGAGCCTGTATTTATATTTTTATCCACAATAAGAACTAAAAAGATCTTGGCCACAAGGTTAGGTTTTCACGCCTTACTGTACCTACTGTTTTTGCAATTTTTAATAATTACTCAATTGGTGAATAAAAGTACCTTCTAAACAAATATCTTTTGCTTGGCTGCATATTATTAGTACTTTGTACCCAAGGTTGCATTTTTCACGTCCCTTTAAATATAACTGTACTATCTGCAGAATCTCTTACTTTCAGGCTTTAAGTAGGTAATTGTTGCAAAGATATTAGTTTAACTAAACTAGCGGCACGCTATGATGGCCGGTTTGACGTTTGTCCGCTCATGAAGTTCCGTATTAATTGATAACGACTTTGAAGGAAATAATTGTATTACTTTATTGACGATAGTGATGTGCAGAGATTCATAAATTTTATCGAATGTAGTTTTAGGTTTAGGACTCAAAATTTATTTATTAAATTGATTTCTTAAATGTATACAAGTGTAGAAAAATCAGTTTGCACCATTTAAGGGGTGAATGTACTTGTGAATATGAACAATTTTCACTATGTGGACAAACCTCTGAAATCGCAAAAAAATATCAATAAATTTTTAAAAATGGAATCTAATACGATCGTCACATAGGATCGCTGGCTAGCACAACTACTACCTCCGGCAAACTCGCGTCAATGCTCAATGCAAAACAAAGCAGTTTCGAATTGACGTTGCTTCGAAAAGTATAAACTGTCAGTGCAATGCGATTGTGATATAGTTTTGACCTGGCTTTGGATTTCAAATATTGATACTGCATTACTGTTGACCCTTGCTCGTTAATTTGGACTCTGTTCAAGCCCTTTGTTGTGGATTTCGTCGATATGACCGAACGTACGCAGAGAACTGTTCTAAATAGTCAGACACGTGAGTTCGTAATACGCCTTCGTAACTATTTCGATCGTGAAGCTCAAAATGGAGGGCCAATTTTACCTATAACGTCAGTGGTTGAACGCGTAGCTGATGCGCTTAATATTGGACAACGAACTGTTAGACGGATAACTAAAAAAAAATATGGCGAGACTGGCACAGAAGAAAATAAACTTCACACACCAAAAAAGAGAAAACGAGCAAAACCAGTCGTAGGCATCGATAGCTTTGATGCCGATGCTATCCGAAGACATGTTTACGGCTACTATTTACAGAAGGAGTATCCAACAAGAAAAAAGTTGGTGCATTCACTGAAGGAAGCTGGATTATTCTTCGGTGGGGAAAGTTCTTTAACGAAGATTTTGAAGACCATTGGATTTCGATACAAAAAATGTAACAAACGCAAAATATTGATGGAAAGATTTGATATAGCGATGGCAAGGTATACTTTTTTACGGCAAGTGAAAGAAATCAAAAATTGGCAAAATGTTGTGTTCTTGGATGAAACATGGCTTAATGCTAACCATACTGTAGGCCGTTCTTGGAACGATGACACAGCAGCATCTACTTCCAAAGTTCCTGTAGGAAAAGGATCGCGACTTATAATTTGTCACGCCGGAACCATCAACGGGTTTGTCGAAGGTTCTCTCATGGCTTTTGCGTCAAAAACCACTGGAGACTATCATGAAGACATGAATGGAGAAAAGTTTACTGAATGGTTTACCTCAATGTTGTGTAGCCTCCCTGAACCATCTATTATAATTATGGACAACGCCCCATACCACTCGATGCAAATTGACAAGCCACCTGCCCAATCCCAAAAGAAAGCTGATATCGTCGCATGGCTTCGTAAAAATGGCGTAGATGCAAACATGAATATGTTAAAAGCGGAATTAGTACGTCTTTTAAAAGAAAACAAACCAACCAAGATCCGATACGTCATTGACGAAATAGCATTAGAACATGGGCACAGAGTTATACGGTTACCGCCTTACCATTGTGAGTATAATGCGATTGAGTTGGTGTGGGCTCAAATTAAGGGATATGCTGCAAGACACAATACAGAACCCCCATTTACCACAAAAAAAATGCTAAAATTATTAGAAGAAGCTTGTGAACATGTGACTAAAGGAGACTGGGAAAAGGTTGTGAATAGAACTGTTAAATTAATAAGGGAAGATTATGAAAGAGATGTGAAAATAGATAATATTATAGAAAACGAACATATAATTATTAATGTATGTGATGATAGCAGTGACGACAGTGAAAATAGTAGTATGGACGAATCTGATTAATTATGGCCTTTTGTGGCACCTTTTTTGGTATCTTTTGTATTCATATGTTTCTTGTGTGCATATAAAGTATGTATATTCATTTTCGTTCAAATATTCAGTTCGTTCAAATAAATTAAATAAACATATACATTTTTGTTTTATTAAACCTATTTAATCAGGTACAAAAACAAAACTTAATTGTTTTTTGTTCGAGAATAAATTGACATTCCACATCACTATTGTAATGTGTCAAACCGGCCATCATAGCGTGCCGCTAGTGTAGTATAGTTCTGAAAACTTACTTGATGATTTCATAATTGCAGGTATAATTCAACGGATATAGATGAAAAAGACTACTTATACAATGCGGAAGAGTATCAACAACTGCTCAACGATATATTTGCTCAACCGTTTAGGGAAAATTAAGACTTAACCAAATCTGTCCTATGATAAATTATTTATTAACCAGTATAACAAAAAAGCCTCCACACTTAAAGTTACCTTATGGTAACTTTAAGAGTTTCTCTAATCTTTATTGCCGCTCTAAATATTAGCTCTAAATATTAGATTACGGATACGCAAACGCAAATTTCAGGCTGTTTTTTATGTTCAGCCTGAAATTTGTGTTCTTCTACTTTCTTCTCTTACACAACAATACTTTATTTTCTCCCAAATCATACGACGAAGACGTCTAGACAGAGAAACATTAGGGGATGAAAAGCGAGAGCCGCGAGACGGAGAGAAGTATCTCTGCGCTGGCTGAATTATCAATTTAAAACAGTATTTCTAGCCTAAAATGCTTTGGAGGTGTATCTTTCTCAGGGAACTGAAATACACATATTGTACGCCTAAATTTTTCTGTCGTAATTTTAAAAGTTGGCGCTACTTACTTTTTTATTTTTTTTGTCATCTGGGGTATTCCAGTGCTCTTAAAAGAAGTACTGTTACTGTAAACATCAGAAAAATAAGCGGCCAATTTGTAATGGGTGTAATACTTATATTACAAGGTGTGGAGGCCTAACTTTCTCAACTTTTGTATGAGATTTTTAATAATTAGGTAAAGCTTGATGTTCTTATGAGATTCCTATTAAAGTAGCTTGTATTGGAAAAGTTATTACAATTTGCATTAGTACAACATATTTATGTAATGACTAACTGATGCCTGTAAGTTCGTCCGTGTGACCCAAGTTATTTTTTAATTTTCTAGGACATAAAATAGCATAATATGTCACCCTCCAGGTCCTCAACTATACCCATGTAATAAAATACGTCGATCCATTGCTCTGTTGCGGCGTAATTAAAGGACAAACAAACACACTTTCGCATTTATAATATTAGTGTGATTTATGAGACTCTCTATGATTCTCTATGATATGATATGAGAAATATGACCGTTGT
Source organism: Erebia palarica (assembly GCA_964035005.1). Classification (NCBI taxonomy): domain Eukaryota; kingdom Metazoa; phylum Arthropoda; class Insecta; order Lepidoptera; family Nymphalidae; genus Erebia; species Erebia palarica. The sequence continues at coordinate 11,522,967 of OZ035987.1, read as the reverse complement.
TGATGATTCCGTACCAAAATTTGTCCAAGATAGAAGTTTATTAAAACTTTCTACTAGTAAAGAAATAAAACGAAGTCTCTAACTAGCACAGCTTTTTTAGAAATCAGCAACATCCCTTACGAACAAACTTAGTTAACGATTCCAATTATTGTATTCCTTGTAGAATAGCTTAATTAAATAACAACTTACATACTCTAGCTACGGAACGCTCGGTAGGTGAGCGACTCGCACTTGGCCGGAGTTAAATTGAATAAATGCATTGTGTGCTTACTTTTAACACCTTCAAATTTCTTAAGTTGACCTTCCATACGAGTATGTAATATTTTGGACGAATTGTATTTTAAGTGTTATGTTGGATTACTTGTTGGGAGCTATGGATTCGGATTTCTGATAGCTACATGTTTATCAAATATTATGCGATGCTTATGTAGGTAACACACTACGAACAAATATATTATTAAAGTTCGTTGCCCACGCAACAACATTTTGACGCATCGGTTACGTACCTAAAATGTATTCAGTAGGTAAGTTATTTGCTTTGCGACATAAATTTAGGTTTTTTCCGATGTATATCTGATGGTCCCCAATTTTAATTTGACTCGTGTCAGCCCGATACCGACAGGTGAGAGCTGACCATTGCAACGTCACGAGTTTGTTAAAACCTTAACGCCCGTTTATCACACAATATTTTTCAATAAATTTGTGAGAAAACTTTAAATAAAAGTCGTGTAGGTAGGTAGGTAGGCACTAGGTGCTCACTATAAAATAGTTTCTCACGGCCATACTTATTTCGAGATTTTGGACGGCTGTTAACACGATTTTTATCTCACATCTAAAATACCTAACTGTTGATTTACTTAATTTTATTATTCCACATCACTTCCACACCACCACTCATATCAATTAATAATTTATGAGAAAAACTCAATGAAACTTTTAAAAATAGAGCGCACGGATTAAAGATCTCGCATCTACGGCACGTTATTGTAATTGCCTGGATTATTCAGCTTTTACTTTCTTAGATTTATAAAACTTAATACAATTTTAATTTGATGAAATTATCATCAATCCACATCTAAATGTTATTATTTTTTCAGTAGTCTACATATAGAGTCCATATCATTATGAACCTTCTTGCAAGAAAACTTTTTATTCAGAAGTAATGTGGACTTTAAAAAAAACAGCACAAGACCAGTAAATTCTGCAAAAAAAGCACGAGGGCAGTAAATTTAACTTACACTGCCTCTGTAAGTAGGTACATTTTTCGAGCAAGTGCATTGAAAAAGTCATTAACTAACCGCAGTTTATAAACTACCATGTAAATAGTAAGTTGATGAACATTAGCCTAATTATCAAAACGGATGTCCTAATTACGTAAATATGACAGCTCTACAGTGTAACGATCGCAATCACCTCTGATTGGATAACACGCTTCCGGTATTGACCTAAATCCATTGTCGCAGGAAGAATAGGTACCATACATTTAATACATTCAGAAATAAATAATTGAAAATAACAATTGTTTTCTGGGGCTACCGGATTTAAATTTACAACACGTATAAGATCGGTTTTAAGAATCATTTCGCGCAACAGCTATGTATAGATTATTGGCATCTAGCCGAGATTGTGTGTCTCCTTTCGCGAACAATACTTCTAAGTTTTCTGAATATTTATAATATTCTATAGATAAAGATGAAAAGACCTACTTTTTAAATATGTCGAATTTAGATTTTTGGACATGAATTATTTAGATAAACACCACACCAATCGAGGAGTTTACCACTTTTTAAAATTTATTACGAATATTAAGACAAAATAAAACAAAAATATGAAAGAATCATTAAAATGGTTGATCGATCGATCACAACATCATGAAACTTCTCCATTGTGTAGTGATACTATCAACTTATTCCTCTTTATTTGTTTGTAGTTCAGGTCTACAATCTATAAAACAACACAAAATTGCATAATAATTTGTAATATTTGATTTGAAATATGTAATATTAAAAAAAATTATTAATTTTTTGTGATAATAATAGCTTATCCAAGATTTATTCAAGACTGTAAATATTAATTTTTAATGTGCTAAAATTAACTCACCACTGTAGCATAATTATTATTATATTATTTTATAGCATAATAAAATTACAGTAATTATTAATCTAATAAATATGTAGAAGAATATTTATTGAAAAAAGGATTAATGTAAATAATCTGCCTTTAATGCTGATATAATTTATTGTTTTACAATAAAACATGAGTGAACGTACTCATTCATTTTGTATTATGCACATAGAAATGAATAACAATACGTCAGTTCACTCACTTCAGTTGGAGTCACATATATAAAACTAGATGATGCCCGAGACTTTGTCCGCCTGGATTGATGTTTTTTGATTCCCGCGGGAGCTCTTCAATTTTCCCCGGAATACAACCTATCCCTGTACCAAATTTTATCTAAATCGGTTGAGTAGTTGGGCATTGCAAACGAAGCAGACAGACAGACAGACTGACAGACGGATAGACACACAGACACACTTTCGCATGTATAATTTTAGTATGGATGTAACTTTATTATATTTAATTTAGTTAATATAATATAATATTATTAGTATACTTATTTCATGTGCAATTTCTTTTTACTAACAAGATGCCTTTTTATGTAAGCATATTTTTTATCACATTATTAAATTGAAATGCGCCAAATTAATATTTTTTTCTAACTTTGTTTACCTACCATTTAATATTTGTATTTTACTTGTAATGTACCTACAAGGCACTAGTCGATTTCAGCTGTGTTACTGTTTTTATACGACTGCCTGAAAAAAGGAGTATATTGTTTTCAGGGTTCATGTATGCATGTATGTATGTATTTATGTATGTATGTGTGTATTTATGTATGTATGTGAGTTTGTATATTCCACCATAACTTCTATACACCTGAACCGATTTTGATAAATGATGTGTCGTTAGAATCCCTAGCTTATTCTGGGTGACATAGGCTAAAAATAAAAAAAAAATGGATGGGTAACCATGGTCCCGACTACAGTTGAAAAAAAAAACGAAAATAAGATTAACTATATAATCATCATCTAGAAAATAATGAGTAGATTCCAAAAATATATGACACAGTAGTTCAATATCCAGTGATTCACAAAAAAAGAAAAATTATTGTTTTAACTTTTAAGTTCGTTTTTTGGCAGGTCAGTCGTGTTTTTTCATTTTTTTAATGAGTGTTATACCAATTCATTAAATCTTCAAAATGAAAATTCTCTGTAATTTTTTAACTCTTTTTCTACGTACTTAGGTCATACCTCCTTCCACTAATTACATTTCTTTTTATATTGAGTTGGTTTTTTGCGATAGTAATTCTGAGAGTTTCTTTTCTGTTTCCTATTATTATTGAGCGCTTCACATTATTCTTCTTATCTCGTAAATCCATTCATTTCACACCAGCTTTGCCGGATTGTTTTGGACAGTGTAAGTTTTTAAGATAATATGAAGATAAACTTTACAGGTAAAACTACCAAATGACTGGACTAAAGAAAGATGTCATAACAACACGTAAATAACTTGTTTTCATAATATGGCGCTAAACTGGTAGCGCTTGATAAACAATTCGATACCCTAAGAATACCGAACTTTAAATAACAAATTTCAGAGTTTTTCCTATATTTGTGCTGTGAGACCTTGCTTCTTGCCAAATTTCATGATTCTAGGTCAACGGGAAGTACCCGTGTAAGGTTTTGATTTAAGTGTCAAAATATGCGGCATAAACGGTCGTATCTCTTGACTGCGTTGACTTGAAGCTTGATTTTTTTACAGATCCAAGGAACCGTAGACCTATTTTATGTATTAATTTCAACTTGGTAAACCCGATTCCCCGAGTCAAAGGTGGTTGAAAGACAGTCAAACAGACAGACAGACGGATGGACAACGAAGTGATCCTATAAGGGTTCTTTTTTCCTCTTGAGATACGGAACCCTAAAAATTTACACAAAGCTTAAACTCAGGCCTTAATATATTTTTATATTGGGAAAACAACAAGACCAAAACGATTGTTAAATTAAAAACCCAAATCCATTTCTTCTGATCTATATCGACCTAACCGCGACAGAACCAAAGAAAAATTATCATATATCTATTTCGTAAAAAATTGTATGCCGTTAGCCAGTAATATTATTATAATACTAATATTATACATTATATTAAGACATGACATACCAACAAGCATTTATGTAAGTATTTTAGTTTTACTCTTTTCGACATCGACTAAGCAGTGTAATTTATAATCTATATATGCAACTGACTGTATTTATAAAATAAGAGTAAAGGTTTTCACAGAATAATGTGTTTTATTCTTTACATCATAAAAATAATATACCGTACCCTTTCTAGCTTTAACTTGAAGCCTTAAAATGGTTTATTTTTTAGCCTTCTTGTCCGGATATAACATAAACGGACAAAAGTCTGGACGACTGTTCCAGTACGATGCTGTGCAGAAAAAAATAGGGATATCCCTAATCCGTATATTATGATATGTATATATATTTATATATAAGCTTTTAAGGTTAGGGCTCGTAATAACGATACTTATATACTAAATATACAATTATCACAAATATACTACTAGTTTCTAGACACAAATTGAGGTTCAATTCTTGCAAGGGTTGCCTTGCCTGTTGCCGCGCCCCAGGTGGTAAATTCTGCAAAATGAAAGAAATAGAATTTTTTAATTATTTGGATTAGAGAAAAGTATTATACAGAAGTTTACATTAATGTTCTTATTCATCACTAACAAGAATATTGAGTAAAGATTCTTACTGGTATACGTAGAAATGGGCAGGCATCATCTTTGAGACGCTGACAGTTTAGAATGTAATTATTAATGTCATTCCCATTGAAATTATGACTTCATATTCTGCTTCTTTTTGTAGGCTTGAAGTCTGTTTATAGCATTCAGCCATCTTAGACACTGTAATTTTCGAATACGAGACACCATACCGGAGATCGGGTATCTTAATCACTAGGTTATTATCGCTACAGCCTAAAATGAGTTTGGCAATATTATAAGTAGAAGCTGATTGTTTAATTTCATCTCTCTACCCCACAGAGTGAGAAACAGTAAGAGTGATATGAATGAGTTTTAATTTTATCGATATTCAATTTATTTGTAAACAATACAATCCCCACACTATATTATATACAGTCCAAACAAAAAGTAATGAAATAATCCAAATTTTCGCTTAAATCGCTTCATGAAATGGAAGTGTTTATAGCTATCTGACACGGCTCCCGGTTGTGATGACATATCGTTCTCTATGATAAAAAAGCTGCTTATAAATGGTAAGAACATTTTAGTTTCTCTATACAATTCATTTCTAGCATACGGCTTTGTTCCGATTCAGTGGAGAGACATACGTATCTGCCCGATCCTATCGCGATTCTAGCTCCCCTCCATCTCTTCGACCTATCGCCCTCATGTCATGCTTATGCAAAAATTTTCACTCTATCATATGCAAAAGACTGGAATGGTACTTGGAAAAGAACAATATGTTATCACAAAATATGATAGGCTTTAGGAAGTGTCGATCTTGCTCAGATGGCCTGTCACATCTAGTTACAAAAATTCAAATTGGTTTCTCTGAAGGTCTTGTCACATTGGGATGTTTTATTGATATCAACAATGCCTACAACAATGTGGACATCAATGGCCTATTGTCAATCTTAGACGGACTAGGAGTAGGCTTGTGGCGAAGTCCCACGAGACCTACTGAACCCTCGGGAATGTCCGTTCCGACTCGCTTTCGTTCGGGATTCTCCCGGGCGTTCCAGTCAGTGAATCTTGAACCCCTACGCAGGGAGGCCGCGTACACGCAACTTGTCCGGCTAATTCACTCGATACCAATCTATTAATTATTATACATATTGTAACGTCCATAGTCCTTACACAGTGTTTTAAATCGTTTATCATAATATATCAATAGACTTTTGTAACCTTAATTAAATAAGCAACTTTCAATATATAATAATCTTAAATTACATTGGGTTTGTTTGACTTCGATCCTAACATTCCCATAACTGGTGACCCCCGACGTTCCCATAAGTGGGTCACCACTTATGGGAACGTCGGGGGTCGACGCGCCGAACTCTCAAGTGCTTGCATATTTCGAACATTTTTTTTGTGTGCATTGTGGCGGACTTGTTCCCGAAATAGAATCAGTTTAACAAAAGTTTTTTTATTTTAAACAATGGCATCGCAATCCAAGAGTAGCCTCGACGAGCTGGCTACACATGTGTATAATAATGCGAGTGGCGCCGCAAATTCATCAGCTGTGCGCGTCAACGTCGAATGATGAAATCAGCGAACTCAAACAATCAGTCGCTGATTTGTCGCGCCAAATCGCCGCACTTGAATCATCATCGCGATCCCGCTCGAGATCGAACAGCAGCACGAGATGGCGCCGACGTTCCCGTAGCCGACCCAATGATGTGGCGACTGATGCCCACTGCTGGTATCACCGCAAATTCCGAAGTAAGGCTACTAAGTGCCGTGAGCCGTGCAACTACAACTCGTCGGAAAACGGATAAGACAGTCACTGATGACTACACTAAAGATGACTGTCGTGACGTCACACTGAGTCGCGTATTTGTAACGGACAAACACTCTAACGTTAAGTTTTTAATAGACACTGGTGCTGATTTGTGTGTGTTCCCTATTAGAAATGTAAGTTCTTATAAGACGATTGTTAAGAAGACTGACTATAAACTTTTTGCCGCTAATGGTACAGTGATTAATACATATGGAACAATAAACTTAAATTTAAACTTCGGGTTGCGTCGAGATTTTCGCTGGCGTTTTGTAATAGCCGACGTTACCCGACCGATCATAGACATAGATTTTTTATCATATAACCTAACCTAACCTACTCGTAGATGTAAGGAACCACCGATTAGTTGATAATACGACTACGCTTATTGTAAATGCTAAGCCCGTGTTGTCTTCCTTAGAGTGCGAAATTAAGACTGTTACAGGTAATTCTCGTTATCATCAGTTACTCAAACAGTTTCCTGAGGTCACGCGACCCTCTGGTGGTGAGCCAATGGTGCGCGAAGTCAAGCATCAAACGCTCCACTACATACGCACCACGCCCGGTCCGCCGGTGTTCAGTCGACCTCGCAGATTGGCACCGGACCGACTCCGCCGAGCTAAGCGTGAGTTTGAGGATATGGTAAGAGCTGGTATTGCACGTATATCCGATAGTCCGTGGGCAGCGCCTCTCCATCTAGTACCTAAAAAAGACGGTACTGATCGACCTTGCGGAGACTACAGAGGTATAAACGCTCGAACAATACCCGATCGATACCCAGTACGCCACATCGCAGATTTTTCCCATAATCTACATGGCTGTACTGTATATAGCAAAATTGATTTGGTGCGTGCTTACCATTTGATTCCAGTCAACCCTGCTGATGTACCCAAAACTGCCATAACTACGCCGTTCGGATTATTCGAGTTTCCGTTCATGACTTTTGGTCTAAGGAACGCCGCGCAATCGTTTCAGCGATTCATGGACGAAATCTTAAGGGACTTGGATTTTGCGTTCCCGTATATAGATGACATATTGATTGCGTCACGTGACCACACCGATCACGAATGTCATCTCAAACAGGTTTTAGAGCGCCTTCGAGATCGTGGTGCTGTTTTAAACTCCGCTAAAAGCGTATTTGGTGTTCCGGAAGTCGAGTTCCTCGGCTACTTAGTTACGGCAAATGGCACGAGTCCTACGCCAGAAAAGGTAAGTAGTATCCAGAACTTCACGCAGCCCAAGACCTTGAAAGAATTAAGGAGATTTCTCGGTATGATTAACTTTTACAGAAGATATCTACCGAACGCTGCGAAAATCCAAGCCCCTTTACACAAACTACTTAGCGATACGAATACCAAGCCAAACACTCCAATCACCTGGACGTTTGAGCTGGAACAGGTTTTTAACGAATGTAAAAAGAGCCTCATCAATGCAACACTGCTTACTCATCCCAATCCTACAGCGGATCTGATGTTGGTCTGTGATGCGTCCGATATCGCCATCGGCGCCGTATTGCAGCAGAAAGTTGAAGGTAATTGTCAACCCCTTGCTTTCTTCTCCAAGAAACTGACCTCAGCTCTACGTAAGTATAGCCCTTTCGATCGAGAGCTACTCGCGATTTACGAAGCCGTGAAATATTTTCGTTTCATGGTCGAGCTGAAGCCATTCACGATCTGGACAGACCACAAGCCTATTGTTGCTGCGTTTCGAAAGGCGTCAGAAAAATGCTCTCCACGTCAGTTCCGACATTTCGATTTCGTGTCACAATTCTCGACCGACGTGCGACACATTTCCGGAGAGGACAACGTCGTTGCTGATGCACTCTCTCGAATCGAATCTGTTACCGATAGCATTAGTTTAGATAAAAAAATGAAAAACTTCAATGTCATTCATATAAATGCACAAAGTATCCCGGCTCATTATCCTGACATGCTTGCGTCTTTTGAGTCTCGCAATTTGCATGCCATTCTAGTCTCGGAATCCTGGCTTAAAACCTGCTTACCCTCAACGTCATATTCGCTGCCAGGTTTTCGGCTTATTCGCAATGACCGTGTTGGTAAGGGAGGTGGTGGAGTAGCGATCTACTTGCGTTCTCATATTCCTTTCACTATTGTTAGTTCGTCTTCACAGCCTCCTGAACCCGATGCGGCCGAGCACTTATTAGTGGAAGTTTTATTATCACACACTAAAATCCTTCTTGGTGTGTTTTACTCTCCTCCCTCTCAACCTAATTTCTTTCATTCTTTTGAAAATTTATTAGAAAAGGTAGTTCCCTTGTACAGCCAAGCTATTATTATGGGTGATTTTAACACCTGCTTACTCAGGGACGATTATCGAAGTAAGAAACTTTTGACTGCAGTAGAATCCTGTAATTTACATGTCCTACCCCTCTCTGCTACTCACTTTTCACCGGGCTGTACTCCCTCTCTTCTGGATCTAATTATGGTCTCTTCTCCGGATTTCGTCTTTAAGCATGGGCAGTGTTCGGCTGACGCTTTCTCTTATCATGATTTGATTTATCTTTCCTACAAGGTACGTCCTCCCAAAGCCAAATCGAGAATTCTTCTGCAGCGTAACTTTGGAGGGATTGACAAGGGTCGTCTTTGCGATGACGCTAAGCATCTAAACTGGGATGCTATCAAGGGTGTTGAACCGATTGATACTAAAGTTGAAATTTTTAACGCCTTGGTGACACAGCTCTACGATACGCATGCTCCTTTAAGACCAGTTAAAATAAAACATCTACCAGCCCCCTGGCTATCAGACGAGATTAAAACCTCCATGGAAAAAAAGAATTCTGCTAAATTTAAATTTAAAATAAATGACTCCGACGCCAACCGGCTAAAATATCATAAAGCTCGGAATCGCTGTAATACATTGTGTAGAGATGCTCAACGACGCCACATACATAAGTCAGTCGAACATGGCGATACTGCTAAAACCTGGAATTTTCTCGAGTCACTTGGAGTTGGTAAAGCATCCCATAAACCTTCTATTAATATTGATATCGATCTCCTTAATAAACACTTTTCTACCTGTGATGTAATTGATAGTGACGAGAAACAGCACACTATTAGTATTCTTTCATCATCATCAACTCCTGACTTTCTTCCATTTAGTTTCGAGTCATTCACCGAATGTGATGTTAAGAGGAACGTATTGTCTATCTCATCGAATGCTATCGGTACTGACAGCGTTAGCCGCAATATGATTATTCCTATCCTTGACGTTGTCTCTTCTATCCTTACCCACATTTTGAATTGTTCTATTGGCACCAGCGAATTTCCTGAAGCATGGAAGAATGCGCAAATTATTCCTCTTCCCAAAAAACTAAAACCATCATCTGTAAATGATTTTCGTCCCATTTCTATTTTACCATTTCTCTCAAAAGTTCTTGAGAAGTTAGTCTATCAGCAGCTAAGTCTATTCCTTAATAAGCACTGTCTTCTCAGCCCTTTGCAATCTGGATTTCGTCTTGGTCATAGTACGGTTACAGCGCTAGTCAAGGTTACCGATGACATTCGTTGGGCAATGGACAATAAGCAGCTCACAATTTTAACGTTGCTTGATTTTAGTAATGCATTTAATACCGTGGATTACGATATTTTGCTGAGTATGTTGCGTTCTTCTTTTAACATGGCCCCGTCGGTGATTGATTGGTTTCGGAGTTACCTCAATGGTCGTCGTCAGCGCATTCGAATCGACGAGACCTTTTCGTCATGGTGTGATGTGACGGCCGGGGTACCTCAGGGTGGCGTGTTGTCTCCTTTATTATTTGCTATTTTTATTAATTCTATTACTCCTTATATCTCTTCTCTCTATCACATGTATGCAGATGATATCCAAATTTATCGGTCTGCACCTCTGGAGGATCTTGGTTCTGCCATTTTCGCCATTAATAGTGACCTTGCTGCCATTTCTGGGTGGAGTAAACAATATGGGCTATGCGTGAATCCTGCCAAATCCCAGGCAATTATTATTGGCAGTCCAGGTTTCATTACCAGAGTTGATTTGCAAGGCCTCCCACCGATTGTTTTTAATGGTGTTTCTATACCTTACTGTGCTTCTGTTAAAGATCTCGGTATACATTTGGACTCTGAATTATCCTGGTCTGTGCAGGTTAAGGAAATTAGCAGGAAATCATTTGCTGTTTTGAGCTCGCTACGCCGATTGCGCAATGTTTTGCCAATTCCAACCAAAGTTATGTTAGCACAATCTCTCCTTCTCTCTATTCTCGATTATGGTGATGCAAGCTTTTTTAATTTGACCCAGGACCAACTTAACAAACTTGAGCGACTTCAAAATCTCGCTATTCGGTTCATATTTGGCTTACGCAAATATGACCACGTATCCGAATTTCGCCAAAAGCTCAAGTGGCTCCCTATTCGCCGTCGCCGGGATATGCACGTTCTCTCTCTTCTGTACTGTGTTTTATTTCACCTAAAAACTCCTTCTTATCCTAAAGAGAAGTTTCAATTTATTGGGGTGCAGTCAGACATGAGAACTTGTCGAACGCTTACTCTGAAAATGCCTTCACATAAAACCAAATTTTTCGGAAATTCATTTACTGTGCAGGCAATTGAACTGTGGAATGCACTCCCACTGAATATAAGACAGTTGAAATCGCTGGGCGTGTTCAAAAATGCTCTTAAGACGCACTTCCTTGCAAATTGAAGACAACTTTAGTTTATATTTAATTTTAATGTAAGTATGTGTATGTATAGTATGTAATTGTATATTTAAGTTTATATGGTATGTATGTATTATATATGTTATTTTATATATTTATGCATTGTATGTATTAAGATATTTGTGTATTTTTGTCTATGTATTGTTATGTAGTTTTTTGTATGTAGTATTAGTATAATTGTGCGCCACCTACAGCCTGGTTTCCTTGTGTTCTCCTAATAAGGTTGCCTGGAAGAAATTGCTACTTAGCAATAAGGCCGCCCTTTGTACTTCTTTGTGTTATTTTATGTTTTCTTTAATTTACTTTTGTTATGTGTGGTACAAATAAAGAGTTTAATAATAATAATAATAATAATAATAAACTCGCTTCTTCACAAGAGACGGACACCGAGTTGAGACATCTTTTGCATACTTCTTCTTCGCTGGATTTACAGAAAATGAGATTTTCTGACTCTAGTGCATGCAAAGTGTATTGCGATGTTTCTGGTCCGAAACCACGTTTGTATCTTACACCCGAATTTCGCAAACAGGCTTTCGACGCCATTCATGGCTTGAGTCATCCTGGTGCTACGCCTACCATCCGACTGATGACCGAAAGGTACGTATGGCCTAGTATACGAAAGGACTGTACGGCTTGGACTAAAGCCTACCTCGCTTGTCAAAGATCAAAGGTTACACGGCACACCCAAGCTCCAGTCCATACTTTTACTCCTCCATCTTCTCGTTTTGACCACGTTCATATCGATCTCATAGGGCCGCTCACCATATCGCACGGCTACCGCTATTGTCTTACTGCAGTCGATCGATTTACGCGTTGGCCCGAGGTGATTCCTCTAGAAGATATCACAGCAGAAAGAGTGGCTCTCGCTTTTGTTTCGCTAGGTTGGCTAGCACGTTTTGGCTGTCCTCGTAAAATAACGACAGACAGAGGGCGCCAATTCGACTCCCATTTATTTAAAGAGCTGGCTATATTTACTGGTTGCCAACACCTTACCACTACGGCGTATCATCCCGCCGCGAACGGTTTAGTAGAGAGTGTTTAAGTAAAACATATTGGAAGCGACAAATCCCTTTTATTTTAACCTTTGCGAACAGTTTTAATGTTTTTAGCTATTTTTCCACATGGAAATTTTGACAAGAGAGAAGAGTATTATTAATATTTTTTGACAATTCTTCACGGACAATTTTAACGTCAATGTTAGTCTAGTGTCTATGGCTGGTGTTGCGAGTGCGCGTACACACTCTCCCGCTGGAATACCCTTGTGTATTACAGGGTATTTTCAGCTTCGCAGAGCAGAGGGCAGAGCTTTGTGAGCGTCCGACGGACATCGCCTCTTTGTGTGGTGATTTCTGCTACTCTGGCCACGCCGTCAACTCCGGGGAATAATTGTTTGACGCGCCCCAAGCGCCAGTGTAATGGAGCGCAGTTTTCTTCCTGAAGAAGGACAAGGTCTCCCACTCGTAGGGTGTTGCCCTTCTTAGTGCGCCACTTCGTGCGCTGTTGCAACTCGCTTACATATTCGTTTTGCCAGCGCCTCCAGAAGTGCTGGCTCGCTTGCTCAACTCGCGCGTACCGTTGCAGGTTAGACGTTTTTTCTACCTCGAGCGTCGGGTCTGGCAGCGATGTTAGCGGCCTACCAATCAGAAAGTGCCCTGGGGTGAGTGATTGGAGATCATGAGGAGAGGATGAGATAGGACACAGGGGTCGGCTATTAAGGATAGCTTCCACCTGTGCGAGCAAAGTGGACAACTCCTCGTAGGTTAAATTACAGCTACCCACAGCACGCTTTATATGATACTTGGCCGACTTAATACCGGCCTCCCATAGGCCCCCAAAATTTGGCGCGTAAACAGGAATGAAGTGAAATTTAATCTGTTCATTAGCCGAAAAGTCAGATACAAGATTTGGTCCGTCTTCCAAGAAGCTAGCGAGCTCCTTGGCAGCAGCGACAAAGTTCCTCCCATTGTCGCTATAAATTTCAAGCGGTTTACCCCGGCGCCCGATGAATCTACGTAGCGTTAATATGAAGGCCTCTTTAGAAAGCTCGGTTACAGCTTCCAGGTGAACACATTTATATCTAAAGCAAATGAAAAGACACAAGTAGCATTTTGAAGTCTTTGAGCCGCGACCCTTGCGATTTAAAATAGTGAACGGGCTTGCAAAATCAATGCCAGTCGTTTGGAAAGGAGATGCTGGCATAGTACGCTGCGCTGGAAGTTGACCCATTAGGGGTGTGACCGTTTTTCCTTGAAAACGTCTGCACTTTACACAGTTGCGTGCCGTTCGGCGTGCCAGTTGTCTTCCACCTAATGGCCATACGTAATTTCGCACTGTGTACAATAATAGCTGGGGACCCGCGTGCATGTGACGAATGTGCTCATATCGAAAAATGAGATCAGATAAGTGGTGCTTCGAATGCAATAGTACGGGATGCTTCTTGTCATAGTCATATTCTGAGTGTTCTAGTCTGCCACCGACACGCACGACGCCCTTTTCATCCAGAAAAGGAGTGAGGGCTTTAAGCTTGCTTTGAGCTGGAATATCATGGCCGTTAGCCAAGGCATGATATTCTTTTGAGAATGATTGAAGCTGAGCGAATTTACAAAGCTGCATGAAAGACTGGTTTAATTCGTCGACCGACAGAGGTTCAGTTCGTTTAGCATGAGGATGTTTAACATTGTGTACGAAACGCAAAGCAAAGGCAAACGCACGTTTCAGCCTCATTAAGTTAGAAAACCTTTCGAAAAGGATGAAATCTTCTGAAACTTGAACCGAATGGACCTTTATTTCAGGTGCTCTCCCAAAACCGGCCACGAGGATTCCGCCTCAGTTAAAAATTCCGGACCTGACCACCATAAATGAGAATCTAGAAGACTGCTAGCCGTCATGCCTCGAGAGATCAAATCCGCGGAATTACAGGACGTAGGGACATGGCGCCAGTTCGCTGACGTAGTGGTCTCGCAGATTTCTACGACACGGTTACCAACAAATGTCTTTAGTTTGCTGGGGTTAGTGCCCAACCAGCCCAGCACGACACTAGAGTCACTCCAATGGATACAACGTGAAATCGTGCACCGAAGAGACTCGAGAGCAGATTTGCACAACCGAGCAGCCAGTAGGGCGCCAAGCAATTCCAATCGAGGAATCGTAGTCGGCTTGCTAGGGTTGACCTTTGATTTAGCGCATAGCAATCTGACCATCACCTGTCCATTATTGTTGACGGAACGCAAATAAAGATAACAACCGTGTGCTGTAGAAGATGCATCACAAAAAGAGTGAAGCTCCAGGGTAACAAACGAATTGCAAAGGGCTTGTCTGGGAACTTCAACAAATTCTAATTGGCTCAGGTCCTGTTTTAAATCATCCCATGTTTTTTGCAAATCACAAGGCACTGGTTCGTCCCAATCAATGCTACGACGCCATAATTCTTGCATGAGTACCTTGGGTCGGATCGTACATGGGCTGATAAGGCCCAAAGGGTCGAAAATTTTAAATGAATGTGAAAGTATCAATCGTTTAGTTATATAATCATCGGTATGATCTGGAATGCTTACTACGATATTTAATGTGTCAGTGGAGGGCTTCCACTGCATTCTCAAAGTGCTAGTAGATTCGCTTAGCGTTAAATTTTCAAGCGGGTCTATCAAAGGAGTTTCGAAAATTGACGGTTCGTTAGATTTAAACTTTCGCAATGGAAAACAACCTGAGCGCAAAACGGATACGACTGAATCCAAAATATGACGCAAATCGGATATAGAGTCGGCTCCAGTCAACAGATCATCCATATAAAAGTCGTGCTGGATGATCGTCGGAAGTGTTCCTCACAAGCCTTTTCATCTGGGCTCAATAATTTCTTGGGTGAGAATTCTTCCAGCTCCCAAAATCGAATGAGCAACTTGTCGAGATTATCTAACGGGGAACTTGCAACTTGGAAATTGCAATTTATATTAGAGGGGCGAGTTCCTGCATAAATAGGGCCAGATAAAATCCAGCCGAACTCTGAACTTATTAGGTAAGGTTTGTTTGAACCTAATGATTGACGCTCGCATCCTACGATGTGCCAAAAAAGATCAGCGCCGACTAGCACGTCAATTGGTGACGGCATATGAAAATTTGAATCGGCCAACTGAACATCTGAAGGAATTTTGAGATTGTTCGTGTTGATTGATAACCTTGGTATATCACCTGTAAGTTCCGGTAGTACTGGGCAAGTCAGCTTCACTACATAGTCACTGTACAATGATTTCAAATGAAACGAACAAACTTCGTTTGTACAGTGAGAGACTGCATTGCCTATTCCTATTAATTTAACAGGTTCCATAGGTGATGACTGTAATTCTAATCTATCGTGCAAATTTTTTGATATGAGGCTAGACTCCGCACCACAGTCTAGTAAAACACGCACGATTTCAGCCTTATTATTGACTGGATTAACCGCCTCGACCAAGGCTGTGGACAGAAGCGTAACCTTATTAACATTGTCTCTAGCTAAGTTAACAGTGAGCTCTGCCGCAGGTGGGGAGACAGTTGCTATCTCAGGTGCAGCATTGTCCTGAGGGGCTAATTGTTGGCTATTACTGCAGATTAATGAATTATGACGCCGTTTACACTTGCGACAAGATCTCGCGCGACAGAAATATACGTCGTGGCCCCTTCTGAGACAGTTGCGGCAAAGCTTTAAACTACTTACTAGCGCCTGCCCATTGAAGAACGGCAGGCGCTAGTAAGTAGTTTAAAGCTTTGCCGCAACTGTCTCAGAAGGGGCCACGACGTATATTTCTGTCGCGCGAGATCTTGTCGCAAGTGTAAACGGCGTCATAATTCATTAATCTGCAGTAATAGCAAACAATTAGCCCCTCAGGACAATGCTGCACCTGAGATAGCAACTGTCTCCCCACCTGCGGCAGAGCTCACTGTTAACTTAGCTAGAGACAATGTTAATAAGGTTACGCTTCTGTCCACAGCCTTGGTCGAGGCGGTTAATCCAGTCAATAATAAGGCTGAAATCGTGCGTGTTTTACTAGACTGTGGTGCGGAGTCTAGCCTCATATCAAAAAATTTGCACGATAGATTAGAATTACAGTCATCACCTATGGAACCTGTTAAATTAATAGGAATAGGCAATGCAATCTCTCACTGTACAAACGAAGTTTGTTCGTTTCATTTGAAATCATTGTACAGTGACTATGTAGTGAAGCTGACTTGCCCAGTACTACCGGAACTTACAGGTGATATACCAAGGTTATCAATCAACACGAACAATCTCAAAATTCCTTCAGATGTTCAGTTGGCCGATTCAAATTTTCATATGCCGTCACCAATTGACGTGCTAGTCGGCGCTGATCTTTTTTGGCACATCGTAGGATGCGAGCGTCAATCATTAGGTTCAAACAAACCTTACCTAATAAGTTCAGAGTTCGGCTGGATTTTATCTGGCCCTATTTATGCAGGAACTCGCCCCTCTAATATAAATTGCAATTTCCAAGTTGCAAGTTCCCCGTTAGATAATCTCGACAAGTTGCTCATTCGATTTTGGGAGCTGGAAGAATTCTCACCCAAGAAATTATTGAGCCCAGATGAAAAGGCTTGTGAGGAACACTTCCGACGATCATCCAGCACGACTTTTATATGGATGATCTGTTGACTGGAGCCGACTCTATATCCGATTTGCGTCATATTTTGGATTCTGTCGTTTCCGTTTTGCGCTCAGGTTGTTTTCCATTGCGAAAGTTTAAATCTAACGAACCGTCAATTTTCGAAACTCCTTTGATAGACCCGCTTGAAAATTTAACGCTAAGCGAATCTACTAGCACTTTGAGAATGCAGTGGAAGCCCTCCACTGACACATTAAATATCGTAGTAAGCATTCCAGATCATACCGATGATTATATAACTAAACGATTGATACTTTCACATTCATTTAAAATTTTCGACCCTTTGGGCCTTATCAGCCCATGTACGATCCGACCCAAGGTACTCATGCAAGAATTATGGCGTCGTAGCATTGATTGGGACGAACCAGTGCCTTGTGATTTGCAAAAAACATGGGATGATTTAAAACAGGACCTGAGCCAATTAGAATTTGTTGAAGTTCCCAGACAAGCCCTTTGCAATTCGTTTGTTACCCTGGAGCTTCACTCTTTTTGTGATGCATCTTCTACAGCACACGGTTGTTATCTTTATTTGCGTTCCGTCAACAATAATGGACAGGTGATGGTCAGATTGCTATGCGCTAAATCAAAGGTCAACCCTAGCAAGCCGACTACGATTCCTCGATTGGAATTGCTTGGCGCCCTACTGGCTGCTCGGTTGTGCAAATCTGCTCTCGAGTCTCTTCGGTGCACGATTTCACGTTGTATCCATTGGAGTGACTCTAGTGTCGTGCTGGGCTGGTTGGGCACTAACCCCAGCAAA
Organism: Erebia palarica; assembly: GCA_964035005.1. Lineage (NCBI taxonomy): Eukaryota > Metazoa > Arthropoda > Insecta > Lepidoptera > Nymphalidae > Erebia > Erebia palarica. Next base: position 11,505,273 of record OZ035987.1, on the reverse strand, counting down.
CTAAAGACATTTGTTGGTAACCGTGTCGTAGAAATCTGCGAGACCACTACGTCAGCGAACTGGCGCCATGTCCCTACGTCCTGTAATTCCGCGGATTTGATCTCTCGAGGCATGACGGCTAGCAGTCTTCTAGATTCTCATTTATGGTGGTCAGGTCCGGAATTTTTAACTGAGGCGGAATCCTCGTGGCCGGTTTTGGGAGAGCACCTGAAATAAAGGTCCATTCGGTTCAAGTTTCAGAAGATTTCATCCTTTTCGAAAGGTTTTCTAACTTAATGAGGCTGAAACGTGCGTTTGCCTTTGCTTTGCGTTTCGTACACAATGTTAAACATCCTCATGCTAAACGAACTGAACCTCTGTCGGTCGACGAATTAAACCAGTCTTTCATGCAGCTTTGTAAATTCGCTCAGCTTCAATCATTCTCAAAAGAATATCATGCCTTGGCTAACGGCCATGATATTCCAGCTCAAAGCAAGCTTAAAGCCCTCACTCCTTTTCTGGATGAAAAGGGCGTCGTGCGTGTCGGTGGCAGACTAGAACACTCAGAATATGACTATGACAAGAAGCATCCCGTACTATTGCATTCGAAGCACCACTTATCTGATCTCATTTTTCGATATGAGCACATTCGTCACATGCACGCGGGTCCCCAGCTATTATTGTACACAGTGCGAAATTACGTATGGCCATTAGCCACCTTACTCTGGTCCGTATAAGGTAATCGAGCGATCGGAAATAACTTTCAAAATCGATATAAACGGTAAGGTCGTCACAGTTTCAATCGATCGTCTCAAACCAGCCTACATTGTGCACGAATCTCAACCTACTTCGTTCACGCCCATTACTGCAGAACCGCCTTTCACCAAGCCTGACACAGTAACTCGCTCTGGCAGACAGGTAAGATTCCCTCGCAGGTTTATGTAATTAATTCCACATGTCATTAGTATGTAAAACCATTTTCGAGAATATGTTTAGCTATTATTATTATACGTAAGCTGATATATTGCATTGTATCGTTTATTTTTTGTAAACATTCAATAGTTTAATACCAAATTTACTTTTATGTTTAATTTAAATTATAATATGTACTTTTGTAGCAAGGGAAACTAATTGTGTAAAAGAACGAATTCTTTAATCATTATGAACGACCTAAAGGTCTCCGGGGGGGCTGATGTGGCGAAGTCCCACGAGACCTACTGAACCCTCGGGAATGTCCGTTCCGACTCGCATTCGGTCGGGATTCTCCCGGGCGTTCCAATCAGTGAATCTTGAACCCCTACGCAGGGAGGCCGCGTACACGCAACTTGTCCGGCTAATTCACTCGATACCAATCTATTAATCATTATACATATTGTAACGTCCATAGTCCTTACACAGTGTTTTAAATCGTTTATCATAATATATCAATAGACTTTTGTAACCTTAATTAAATAAGCAACTTTCAATATATAATAATCTTAAATTACATTGGGTTTGTTTAACTTCGATCCTAACATTTCCCATAGGCTCACAAATCTGTTCATATCTATGGAATTTTTTAAAAGAAAGGCGTCTTAGTATTCTTACAGATAACTCATTAGTATGTCGAATTACAGGACAAGGTCTCTCTACGCCGATTTAAAAGATACGACTTTGCATTCAACACGCCAGTTAGAGATGTTCTCTTTTGAAACCTGGATTTCAAACATACATCTTTCTAATAATATTAAATTTATAAAATCGGTATTTAAAGCTAAAAGACAATACAATGTGTTAGAATTGCAAACAATATGTACTGACGTGATGAATGATTATGAGACGTACTACAAAATTTTTACAGATGGATCCAAGAATAATAATGATTTAGGTGCAGCTGTTTTTGATGAACAATTGGGAAAATCCTAACGTATCAGTAATGTACTTAGAACTTTTTGCAATTGTTGAAGCTTTGTCATACGCAGAAACAATAAATAACAATAAGACCGTAATCTTAACAGATTCAAAAAGTTCACTTCAACATTTGGCTCGCTGTACCTCGACATTTGAAATGTCGAGGAACACCGATAGCCTACTCCATAATAAATACACTTTTGCAGTTTAACGCTAAATCTACAACTATAGTCTTGCAATGGATACCATCACACGTGGGGGTCAAGGGTAATGAAATAGTAGACAAACTCGCAAAAGAAGCTTGCAGCGACGGTATTGATGTGTTTTGCCCCATTTTATTCTGACTGCATACATCAAATAAAGAAAGCAAGTTATAACATTTGGCATGAACATTTTGACAAAAGATCAAAGGAGAAAGGTATATGGTACAAAACCATCCAGCCACAGCCAGCCAGATTGACAATGGCAGAAGTAGAATAGACCTGACCCTTATGATGCGTCTTCGTTCCGGGCACATACCATTGAACAAATTTGCATACATAATGAAAAAACAAATTCACCCAACTGCACTGTCTGCAATGTGCCAGAGGATGTGGTCCATATCTTGATGGAATGTGCCCGAAACGAAGACTTTAGAAGAAGAATTTTTAGGGATTCCGTAATGTTAGGATTCCGGATGGTTAGGATTTGCATCGAAAAAAGAGAATAATATCTCGAGGTTCGATGGAAATCCTAGCTTTTTGCTGTGTGTCTTAATTATTAATCCTGTTATTCTACACAGAGGCATATTCGCCAAGCGCATAATCTCTAAAAATAAAGATTAAAAAAAACCATTTAAATAGACACTGTGAGACACCGATTGAATATCGATAAAATTAAATCTTTCGAAAGTTTACAATTTCGCGAGTTAGATCATAATCTAACGGTTTTTACAATCTTAAGGTGACATATTATACACTCCAAACCAAAACTTATGAATTAATCCAAATTTTTGGGGACAGCGCAAAAATTTACGTGTTTTGAATTCAGTAAAGAAGAAACTAAGCTATAATTAGGCGAAATAACTTAAAATACTCACCACAAAAAGAAAAATTAGACGACTTTGTTACTCACCTATGAAATGAAATTCATGGGTGTTTTATTAATATAACACTACAACAAAATAAGTACACGAAAATATTCATAAAACTGGTAATTAGTCACAACCGAAACACCGGAAGCACAACATACGCCATTTTTTGGCACCAAAAGTAAGTAAGTGATTGGTATCAAAAAATTGGCTTCAATAGCTAAATTTGATGACGTCATATGACAATTGCACGACACGTTCTCGCAATAACATAATACCATCGATATATATGTAGGTACTAGATGGGCGCTTTCATAGAAAAAAATTGGGCGTCCAACCTTTAGAGCACGCTCCTAACCTGTATAGCCCTTTCCTTGTCCCCACCATAGCGCTGTCCCGCTTTGCAGACTAGATGGCATTAGCAAAATAGGTCAACATTATTTGTTTGACAGGGCCCGTCTATGTAAATTGAGGTCGTTGCATAATACACCAAGTGTCTCGTTCGAGTAACGTAGCTTTCAATAAGTAAGAAAAATCAAAACATAGTTGTACATGTTTTATTTACAAAATAATGAATAATATAATTGAATAAAATGTAACATATCCTCTCCTATATTATAATATATACATAATCAAAGGAAATGGGGCGATCTAAAAACCGGAAGGCCCAGTTCGAGTCCAGATGTCACCAGTCCGATTAATTTTCCCTTTTTATTTCAGGTTCCTTCTTTTGTGAGAAAAGCTATTATTGGGAGCCTAATTGCACTCGTGACTTTTAATTTAAATAACCATAATAATATTTTTTTATTATTATGTCGCTAAGATCGAAGAATATTATTCATATTTCTTCAGTATGTCATTTTTATTTAAATATAATTTCCAAAAAAATACCGAACACAGCTCGGTCACCCAGGTACCTACTTGATAATATACTATATTATTAAAAATAAAATAAAAACAAAAACATAACAGTCATAAAAATACAGCGTCGCGTTATCAAATTTTAAATTTCTAATATAATATTAGAGCATGATCCCGCGACGATCAGACCTACGTTATTTTATTAAAGCTGAAAGTTGTTCTGTGTACCAAGGTCTCTACCCTGTTGTTTTACAATTTATGAGTGTCTGACAGGGGGTTGCAATCGTACTAAGTGTCTGACAATGAACAACTTGGTTTCTAATATTATTCCAAAGAAGAATATAAAAAAACGGAGCCTAATACTTTAACGAATTTAAGGTGCCACCTTTTCTACCTGATACCTTCCAAAGCAACCGCGATCCAAACTTCACAGTCGGGGATCGTTTATACCTCTATTAGAGACATACATAGAAAAACTTTCAGCTCTAATAAAATAACGAAGGTCTTATCATTCCGGGATCTCGGACCAATATTAAAAATAAAATTAAAACCAAAACTAAACAGTCATAAAAGTTCAGCGTCGCTATTATAACATTTAAATTTGCTTTAACTTGTTGCTAGTCCCAATTTTGGCCATTGGGGCAGATATAAGCTTGTGAGACTGTACCTGCGTTGATTGCTTCATTACCTTCACCTGGAACGTTATTATTATTACGTATATCTAACCTTTTTAATGGTTTACCATCCGTCAATTATTATTCAGGGTACTAATTCTCTTTTTCTCAGTTTGAGAGGCAGTCCATCGATGAATCCTTCAGAAACTATCCCCTTGGGATCTGGCGTGGGTTCCAATTTACTTTTCTCACAGGGTTCCACACTGAACTTTTGAAGAATAGCAGCTATACCCGCCATGGCCAAAAGCTTTCCTAGTCTTGCAGCTGTTACAACATACATACAACATAAAAATAGTAGAAATAAAAATCATATTCTTCAAACTCGTACATATAAAAATACAGGCTGCCTTATTATTTAAATAAAATATCTTCAAGCTAATGATGTTTATAATTTAAATAAGATAAGCAACAATACTCAAGAAAAAACTGCTTATTTTCCATTGTTTTTTACAGTTGCAGATTACCACACAATCATTACTTGTTTATCTTACGGTAAAAAAATATTGATGGCAAAACATGTACAATAAAAAATTATGTACAATAGACAGATTACTTTTAAAAAACATTTAATTGAATCCATACTTATATTATAAATGCGCAAGCGTACCTGTCTGTCTGCTACGCTTTCACGACCCAACTACTCAACCGATTTTGATAAAATTTGGTACAGAGACAAGTTACATCCCGGGAAAGGCATAGGCTCCCGGAAAATTGAAGAGTTCCCGCGGGAATAAAAAAAATAGCTAATCCACGCGGATGAAGTCACGGGCATCATCTAGGTTAATATTAGTGTCAGCGACTTCGTCCGGGTGGATTAATGTTGTATGAAAATGTCTTTGCGTTACCCAAAAGAAAGGCCCCGGAAACAACCCTACTTCTTTAAAATCGGTTAACAGATGGGTCGTGGCAGACATACAGACTTTCGTATTCATAATATTGGTATGGAATATCAGTATGGATTTAGAACGCAAAATTTTAACTTACCAATACAAGCTCGCGGACCGTCTCCAAAGGGCAAGAAGTAATTAGTTTTCATGTCTTGAGCACTAGTAAACCTATCGGGTTTATATATATTTGGATCAGGGAAATATTTTTCATCTCTATGAAAGGCTTGAATTGGTATAATTACCTTCACGCCCTCATCTATGGTCAGTCCAATTTCAGGGAACGTAAAGTTTGGCGTAGTACATTGACGTATCAAAAATCCAACTGCCGGATACATCCGCATAGCTTCGTAAAATGATTTTTCTAAATAATGCATTTCGTTTATAGCATCGTATGTAATTTTATTATTATGTTTAAGAAGAACCCTATCAATTTCTTCTTGTACCTTCTTTTGATCATCTGTATTAAATGCAAGCTGATGTAATGTGTAGCTAGAAGTTGTGGAAGAGGTTTCAAAACCAGCGCCGAAAAATAAAAAAATTTGCGCGGTAATTAATAAATCATCAAGTTTGAGCTCAACTAATTTTGCTGTACCATCTTCGTCTTTGCGTTCTAAGGATTCTATTACAATATTTCCTTGATTTTTTATTTCCAACATTAAATCTACGAAATCATTATTACCACATGGGCTGTAGTTTCTCGCCTGTAAAATCTTTTTCACCAATGCACAAATTGATTCAACTAAATCTGGTGCCAAAAAATGTATATTTTTGCATAATTCAGGAAATATGAATTTTAAAGCAGCTGCTACAGCATCTCTAGGTGTTCTCTGAAATATTCTTTTTCCAATTCTTCTAAATTCCGAATTTTCATTATTCAAAGAATCCATATTTATACCAAAACCACAAGCTCCGATAAAATCTGTAGTGTATCTTGCCATTAGCTCTCTCATATCGTAATATTCCAATTGTTCAACTTCTTCGGCCAATAATTGGAGCTTTTCTGCCCTCTCAGCTATTATAGGAAACATAGCTTTAATTTTAGCTGTACTAAAAGCTGAACCGAATCGCTGTCTTATCAATCGCCACAAATCTCCATCAGCAAAAAATAAATTTTTCAATAAGGGTTCAATCACTGTTTTATGAGTATTAAATCCTCTAGCATAAAAGTGCTGGAAATCTGTAATCAAAAGTCTCTTCACTAAATCGGGGTCTCTTATTACGAGCTCAGGTGCAGTGCCTCTAAAAAAACCGACAACTTTTTCCGTTGGATATTTTTTGTACATTTCTGTTGCAGTCATAGCATAGCTGCTCTTTTGAAAGAATTGTTTAAAATTATTTCCAAAATATGGTAATGGATAATCATTTTTTACACCACGTTTCTTCCAATAACCGAAAGTTCTTACACCATACAAGTAAAAGACAGTTAGGAAAAGTAAAAATATTATATAAAACATTATAAACTCAAAGAGAACTGCACTCTTCGCATTTAAAAATAGACTGTTAATCCCTACACTGGAACTCGTCGTACAAAAAGCCGACCACTATAAATGAACACGCGAGCACGATCAACAAGTCGCTGAGTTCCGTACATGGAAAATTGTTTTGCAATTATCACCAATAATACTTTAATTATTTTTTTTTAAATTTTTATACATTATCAAAGTTTTTAATACTCAAAACCAATAAATGACAGTTTTTACTTACAAGAATTGTCATCTGATGGACTTACTGTAAAAAATACCGCATAAAATACTTCATATTACATTACTACATGACTCCTGCTACTTCGTTCGCATGAATTAGTTATGGTTATTTTGACTCCCGCGGGAACTCTTTAATTTTAATTTGGACGGCGTGATTTTTTTGTAAATAAAATTGATTTTTAATTTATCTATTTATTTTCCAGGTTAAATGCATGTGCCAATTCAGGGTCTAAACTACCTCCATTCTAAGGTGTCCTATCATTTTGGCAAAAAAACTAACGATAAATTTTCATTTCACAACCATTTTTTTAATTATTGTAGTGCAGGAATAAACTAAAACTATACTAATAATGCTTATAATAAAACAACTAGCTGCTGAACAAAAACAGTAATTACTAATTTTTTATTTACTCAAAAATGTTCCTAACATTTTAGCACCATACATCCATCACTTTTCAAGGTATCAGCTCTCTTTTTCTCAGTTTTAGTGGTAATCCACCGATAAAACCTTCAGCAACGATAGCGCTAGGATCCGGAATAGGTTCTAATTTACTTTTTTCACAAGGTTCAACATTGAACTTTTGTAGAACAGCAGCTATGCCTGCCATGGCTAAGAATTTTCCTAGTCTAGCACCTGTGAACAAGATAAAAGTTTCACCAATTAGGTACTAAATAAATAATTAAATTCTTTATTGCGTTACATTGTTGCAGACTTAAAAAAAGAAAATAAATAAATAAAATAAACTACGAAAAGGCCTAGCAACAACACAATAGGTTGCAAACTCAGCCGAGTGCTGGGCATTGACTACTAATACCCAGCGCTGATTTTCAGTTTGCTCCTGACGAAAGTATTAAAAAATTAAGTGCGCCGCCCGACACGCTGTAAATCTTATATCTAACACCGTAAATAGATTTTAAAATTAAAACGATAAAAATAACAATTGAAAATGATACTAAAAAGAAAACATTAAAAAAAACAAAAAGCTAGTGACACTACATGTTCCCTCCTGAATAGTAAAAAAAAACAATTATTTCATTACAAGACAACACTGGTATGTATTGGACATCAGTATTTTTTTTAACTAATTACAAATTTAACAGAATTAATATAATCATAAAAATGAAAAATAAAGGAAAATCTTTTGGGGTAGAAAACATAAATAAATGATATTAGCTTTTAATTACCATAAGTATGTTTCGCTGCCTCAATTTGTATGTTAAGGTAATCGTTTTTTAGTTTGTCCTAATACTTAAATCACTAACCGGTTCATCTCTCGCTAGAATTTGTGGGGTAGACCATTCCATACTTTGGCTGCAGCAAATCGGAAACAGCCCCTGAATCCTGCTTTCTTGTGTTTTGGAATACTTAGCTTCCATTTATTCTTTACCCTAGTCGTACTTCTCTCATTGCGCCAATGCAATCACTCATATAGCTAGGGAGGTCGTGTTTTGTGGAGTATCCTGTGGACCAACACCGTGAGATATAGGCTTCTACGCGATTTCATGTTCAAGATTTTGTGCTTGTTCAACACCGGTGTTATGTGGCTTTTCCTGGGAAGGTCGTAACAGAACCTGGTACATGCGTTTTGGACCCGTTGTATAGCATTCTCAGTCTTTTTCAACAATCTAGGGCCATAGACTGAGTCACAATAGTTGAATGCCGAGAGAATGAGGGATTCCACTAAAACTTCTCGAACCCGTTCCGTCAAGAAGCGCCTAATACCGTAGAGCACTTTTAGCTTGTAGAGCGCGTTCCTTATTTTTATATTGATGTGATCGATAAGCCTCAGGTCCTCATCTAAATGCAGACCGAGGTTTTTGCATTAGATACGCGTTCTAAATGTAAACCATTCAGTGCGATACTTGGATTTCGCGCCTCAATGCTTCACCGTTGATGTTTATTGCCCAGTATCATATATTTTGTCTTGTTCGCATTTAGGACCAGCATATTTTCTTGAGACCATTTTGCGATACAGTTCAGATCTTGCTGCACCAGTTCCACCGCTTCCATTGTGGCATCTGGTTTAAAGTGGTAATATATTTGCGTGTCATCTGCATACAAATGTGCGTTGCAGTGTTTAATGTTTTGGAGAATATCTGCTGTAAATAATAAATAATAAGTGACTTAGACTCGAACGCTGTGGAGTACCTCGAGATATACTGGTTACCTGTGATAAAAGAGGTATCTTACTATTAGAGTCAATAGACACAAATTGCTTCCTGTTAGTTAGAAAGGATCTAAAACATGTACAAGGATTTGCATCAACCCCGTAAAAACTCAATTTAGCCAACATTAGCTCCACATCTATGCAGTCAAATACTCTGGAAAAATCTAGCAGCATTAAGAAGGTGCCTTCTCCCCTGTCAGAACCCGAAAGAATATATTCCGTTACCGCCGTTAAGGCAATTGCCGTCCCATTGCCTTTGATAAAACCGGACTGGACCACCGGTAACAGGTTGTGCATTTCAAGATATCCCGAAAGTTGAGAGCAGACAAATTTTTCTATTATCTTTGACATAGTCGGCATAATGCTAATAGGCCGAAAATCCTTGAAATCTGTGATATTAGCTGACTTCGGCAATGGCATAAACTTTGCTAGTTTCCACAGATCAGGAAAAACATTCTCGGAGAGAGATGTATTTATAATGAACATTATAACTGGTAAAGTAACGGAGAGTGTTAATTTGATCATCCTTATACAAATGTTATCATGCCCAGCTGCATTAGTTGTTATACCCTTAATTCTTTTTGAGACATCCTTTTGCGAACATAATTTTAAAGAAAACCCGCTGTTTGAGTAGTTACTCTGTTTAAAGGACTTGACCGGTGGAACTATGGCAGCTTGCCTAGGTGTCAAAAATCAATGTTCAGCAATGATTTCTTTATTATTGTAATTGTAATATTTCACGGTTTTCAGATAAAAAAGTTTCAGGAGTCTGAGGGCTCGGAAAACTGCGAAAATGAACAAAAAAAAATTCACCAAAAGACTGCTTTCCCACACTAGATGGCGCTATTTATTGTGTTGAGCGAGTTTAAAAAATTATTTTCAAGTATTATTTCTTTATTATTGTAATTATTATATTTTATAGTTTTCAAATAAAAAAGTTTCAGGAGTCTGAAGGCTCTGAAAACTGAGAAAATAAATAAAAAAAGTTTCACCAAAAACTGCTTTCCCACACTAGATGGCGCTAGTTATTGTGGTGAGTCTAGAAAATATTTTTAATTATTACTCACTACTTTTGGTTAACAAGTTCAACTATTCGACCACAGATGGCAGCATATGCAATGTGAAAGGGCGTTCCTTTAAACGCAGTATTTCAAAACGCTTTGTTCGATCTATTAGTTTGAGACTTCTCAAAAAATAAAAATAAGTTTAAACAAAACATACATTTCCTTTTCATTACTATTTAATTGATCAAAAATAAATATAATGACTAAGGTAATTAAATGGTATTCATGTAGGGTCACAAGATTATTATTAGGCATGGATATAATGGAACGTCAAAATGGAGTAGTGCTTAAAGAGGTAAGCGGACGCTCAAGATTTAAACAATAAACGTACTGTTTTTTTTGTCATTTGAACCCTGACCTTATTTGGAATAATAAATCCATAATAATTTCATTTTGAATTTTTAAACCTTACTGTAAAAACGGAAATCCTGTGCATTGTCCCGAATCGGAGGGCAATTACTGGTCATGTTCTTTATTGAAAATGTCTGATGGGGCTGCGGCACCTCCAGGTAGTTTTAAAAAGTTATCGTTTATTTTTTCCAAACATCTTTTACTGATATACTGCACTGGCGTCTTTGATTTTTTTATATTAAGCTCCACTAATATCAGGGCATGATCACTTAAGCATCTATTATTTATTACGTCTACCTTTTTACAGCGTGATGGGGCATCTGTAATAAATAAATCCAGGAGCGTTGAGGTTGTTTCGGTAACTCTCGTCGGTTCCTGTACAAGCTGTGAGTAATTTTGCTGATCCAAAAAGCTTAGGAACTCCTTAGCGTTTTTGTTATCTTTATCTAGTAAATTGATGTTGAAATCAGTCAATAGACATTGAAAGTTGTATGCGGATAAAGCACTTAGTATCTCACTTAGCTAGTCAATAGATTTGTTTACAAACTGATACTCTGGTCTGTAGGTTCCAATTGCCAAACGCATTCCGTTAATTGCTACCTCAAGCCACATCTGTTCTAGATTTGTCTGAACTTGTTGTATTACCCTGATCTTAAGATCTTTTTTAATGTAGAAGCCGACCCCGCCGCTTCTTTTTCCTGTATCTCTAGGAACGTGCTTAAATGAGTAGCCAGGTATATTAAAAGCGTCAGTATTATCTCCGCTTCGTAGCCACGTTTTATTCAGTGCCAATATATTAATGGCACATACTTTTGCATGTTCAAATTCTTCTTTACCTGTATTAAGCGATCTGACATTTAGCAAACCAATCTTTAAATGTTTCTCAGGACCGGCGATAAAGATTATCAATAACAATAAGATTTGAGGAGCCAAACATTGTTATATCAAATAACATTAGTACTAGACTACAGTTAGTACAAAGCATACCCAGAATATTTTCCTTACTAATTGTTATCCTAAGTAAAGATGGTAAAATCTTTGGTGACATCTTTGTAATAAACATGTGAATAAACGGCAAAAAATAGACAATTAGTGCATAATAACATTTAATGTACAGTAACGTGGGAATAAATCATAAATTTTAAATATACTTTTGCTGAGTTAGCATAGTACATAATGCACTGAAAATTATTGCACTGGAACTTTAATTGTTTTATCAGTACACTGATTAATGCTTTAACTATAGTGTTCAAAAATTAGGTTATATACTTTCTGTCCCAAAAACACGTATAATGTCCTGGTCTGTCCTGATCCTGACCCCGCCTGACCTTCAGTTTTCCTGCCGTAGATTCGCCCATCTCTAGTCCAAGTGTATTTCCATTTACAATTTTTTGCTGCTGCTCGCGCTTTGTTAAACAATTGCCTGTTAATTTTAGTTAGGCGTTTATTAATATAAAACCGCCGCGGAGGTCCTGGGAGGTTCATATCGGAGGTGGTTGCCCCTCTCCGCACCCGGGCCGCGCGAATAAAAAGGAAACTAGGAGCGGAGAGGTGGACGAACAAGCAGGCAGGTTAAGAGCTATCGATGAAGTTTTGGAAAAGAAACTCTCTTTTCGCAGCCAAATATCGAGTTAATTCACACAAAAGCCTTTTCAAAAAAATACGCAAAACACAAGATCTTGGTAGTGAAACTTGTGTATTCGAATCTAAATTTGCATCGCAGCAAGTTTTTAAAAAAACAGAATAGGATCTTTTGAATAAATGTATCTTAGGGTATTCTAAGATGCACTACGGACTGACTTGTGTCCAGGTTAAAAAACCTGCATATGAATTTGCTAAAACCAATGAGGCGAAGTTGTTAACATCTGCTGTTTAAATATCTTGCAAGTTAACTTAATTCCCTCGGTGCCATTAAAAAAAGAACTACCTATATTTATGTTATTCTCTTCTTATAATATAATGGTAAGTATGTATTATTTTGGTCATAGAGACTAATATTGCTTTTGTTTTCATGAATTTTGTGTTTTGATAATTTGCCTTTAATAAATAAATAAACATTCTATGCACAACTTGTATATTTTTTCACTTGTATTCATCTGCCCCATGGCCTGTATGAAAGTACCCCGCATGTGGGGTACATTCATACATTTTTATTATTTTAAGTGTTACAAAAGCCGTAAAAATTTAATAATTTTGATATAAAGACAGATAATCTAAACAATTTTTTTTTGATGAAATGATATACATATCGATACCCGAGAGAATTCTATAATACAAAATATAAAAACTGTATGAAGCTGCCCCACCTTCCCCTACCGCCGCTCCAATTAGGCACCCATATAGATGACTTATCGAACAGACGTAGGCCTGCTGCTTAAGCGGTTAAAAAGATTCGCCAGTTGATAGACTTAGATACTGCGAGATTTGTATATTTTGTTACTTTCACAGCATTATGTCGTATAGCATATTATTATGGGGTAATGCTGCTGATATTCAGTCTGTTAACGTGCTGCAGAAAAAGGCTGTTCGTGTCAGGGAAAATTCAATTCCCAAATTTATCTTTTCGAACCCGGGACCTCCGCACGTGAAGACAATAGCGCTCAACACTATTGTTCCAGTTGCTAATAATAATCTAATTGATATAATTATAGACCTAATGAATTTACGAAGTTTGTGAGATGGTCATAATAATAAAAAAAACCCGACTGAGTTTGTTGTGGGCGCGTTTGGGAACCTCGTAGCTTAAGTTTTAAGATCCATCACGTCTTATACTTTGTATACCTGACGTTCATTAAGTATACCTACTGTGTAAGTACCAACTTTTAATAAATGACTTTTGACTTTGACTATATTTCATTGAAATTAAATTAAATGGTTCTACTTTCTACAAAATCCACAAAAGCCAAAATTTAACTTACCAATGCAAGCCCGTGGACCATCTCCAAAAGGCAAGAAGTAATTAGTTTTCATGTCTTGAGCACTAGTGAATCTATCGGGATTAAATACATTTGGGTCACGGAAATATTTTTCATCTCTATGAAAGGCTTGTAGTGGTATAATTACACTCACACCTTCGTCTATAGTCAGTCCTATTTCAGGAAACGTGTAGTTTGGTGTAGTACATTTTCGCATTAAATACCCAACTGCTGGATATAACCTCATGGCTTCATAGAACGCCTTTTCTAGATAATGCATTTCGTTAATAGCATCGTATGTCATTTTGTTATTGTGTTTAAGAAGAACCCTATCTATTTCTTCTTGTACCTTCTTTTGATGGTCTGAATTAAATGCCAGCTGGTGTAATGTATAACTAGAAGTCGATGAAGATGTTTCAAAACCGGCGCCAAAAAATACAAAAACTTGTGCAGTTAATAATAGATCATCAAGTTTTAGCTCAACTAATTTTGCTGAGCCATTTTCATCTCTATGCTCTAAAGATTCAACAGTATTTCCTTTCTCTTTTAATTCTAACAATAAATCAATAAAGTCATTATTACCACATGGACGGTAATTTCGTGCTTTTAGAACCTGCTGCACTAATCCACAAATTGATTTCTCCAAATCTGGTGCCAAAAAATGAATATGTTTGCATAGTTCGGGGAAAATGTATTTCAAAGCAGCTGCAGCAGCATCTCTGGGTGTTCTATGGAATATCCTTTTCCCGATTCTTCTGAATTCCGAATTTTCGTTATTCAAAGAATCCATATTTATACCAAAACCACAAGCTCCGATAAAATCTGTGGTGTACCTTGCCATTAGCTCTCTCATATCGTAATATTCCAAATGTTCAACTTCTTCGGCCAATAATTGGAGTTTTTCTGCTCTCTCAGAGATAAAAAAAAACATTGCCTTGATTTTAGCTGTACTAAAAGCTGAACCGAATCGCTGTCTTATCAATCGCCACAAATCTCCATCAGCAAAAAATAAATTTTTCAATAAGGGTTCAATCACTGTTTTATGAGTATTAAATCCTCTAGCATAAAAGTGCTGGAAATCTGTAATCAAAATTCTCTTCACTAAATCGGGGTCTCTTATTACGAGCTCAGGTGCAGTACTTCTAAAGAAACCGACGACTTTTTCCATTGGATATTTTTTGTACATTTCTGTTGCAGTCATAGCATAGCTGCTCTTTTGAAAGAATTGTTTAAAATTATTTCCAAAATATGGTAATGGATAATCATTTTTTATACCACGTTTCTTCCAATAACCAAAAGTTCTTACACCATACAAATAGAAAATAACTATTAAAAATAGTAAAACGTATAACATTTCCACTATAAAGAATTTCCAGTTTTAAATTACACTGTTTATTCAAACACTTGAACAAAAAGCCGAAAACGTAAACAAGGTTTCTTCAGAAATCTAAAAACATTATTTATAACTGTGTAGCAACAATCACTCTATTTATGTGAATTATAATCGAAATAATTATCTCGAATAATTTCAATATCGGAAAATATATCGGATCAGGGATATTATCTAATAGGTAAGTAGGATATTTTTGCGATATCACAATATTAATAATTGTGATAGTAAGTTTATTTTTTCAAATGCTCTTGCTATAAGAGACTCAAACTTCTTTGAAATAAATAAAACGTTATCTTTGAAGTATATTTTGGCAGCTACAATATGCGAAAATCATATCAGGCTAAATTCATTGAATGCACCGCATAACTAATAATTTCATTCTTAGTTTCAAGATTTTTTGCGTAGATAGATATAGCTTGGCAAAAAGAGTAGACAAAAAATAGAATAATTTTAATACTTTACTATTCTACTGATTGAGACGAATGCGACGTTGCGTGGCATGGTAATGGAATTATTTCCATTACCACGCCACGCAACCATTCGTCTCAACGCGCTTATGCGCCTTTATTTGACCCTGAGCCTTCTCGTCAGGTCTATAATTGGCGACCATATTGTCTCGGATCCACCCGTTGTCCTAGGACCTAGGTGAACAACGAAAACAGCGCGACGCGTCATCACGATATCTCAGGAACTATAAAGCATACAGACTTGAAATTTGGAATTTAGATTCCTTCTATAGTGTAGACGGCCGCTAAGAAACGGTTTTGAGAAAATTCACCCCTTGAAATGGGGGTTGGAAATTTGTATGAATATGTTTGTTTTTGAAATTAGAGACATGAAAATTGGCAATTAAGTTAATAGCTATAAATAATAAAAACCTGTATAAGCAATTTTACGAAAATCTAGCTCAATAGGGGTGAAATGGGGGTTGGAAGCTTACATAAGGGCTCCCAAGTTTTTGAAGTTAGAGACTTAAAAATCGGGATTTAGGTTATTAGTTTTAAGTTATAATAAACTTTATAACAATTTTAGGAAAATCTACCCCTCAGAGGGTGAAATGGGGGTTGTAACTTTGTATGAAAGACCTGTGTTTTTGAAGTTAGAGACTTGAAAATCGGGATTTACGTTATTCGATTTAAATAATAATAACCTGTATGAGCAATTTTACGAAAATTCACCCCAAAGGAGGTGAAATGGGGGTTTGAAGCTTACATGAGGTTTTTAAGTTTTTGAAGTTAGATACTTGAAAATCGGCATAAAGGTTATTAGTTTTAAGTAATAATATACTGCATAACCAATTTTACGAAAATCTACCCCACAGAGGGTGAAATGAGGGTTGAAAATTTGTATGCAAGTCCTATGTTTTTGTAGTTAGAGACTTGAAAATCAGGATTTAGGTTATTAGTTTTAATTGATAATAAACTGCATAAACAATTTTACGATTATCCACTCCAAAGGGCGTGAAATAGAGGTCGAAAGCTTGCATGTAGGTTATAAGTTTTTGAAGTCAGCATTAAGGACTTATTAGTCTTAAATAATAAAAACCTGCCGATGCTATATAGCTGCTATAAGTAGGCCATTTGCAGCGGGAAAATCTCATAGGAAATCAGATATTATACGCGGGCGAAGTCGCGGGCGACCGCTAGTAGGATATAAAATAAATTAGCTTATAAAAGACCCCATTAGAATGGCAAGCTAGCCAAGAATATAAATATTTTTCTCATGGAATTAAATGTAGAATTTGAATGAATGTGAAATAAATCTTTTTTTTTTAATGAAACAGACAAAAGAACGGGCAGATACACTTTCGCAGTTACCTTATTACTTATAATATGGATTTCAATAAATTAATTTCTTCGCAACTCTTACCAAAATTTCAGCGTCTGTCTCGTTTAAAACTTAGAAAAAAGAATAACAAAAACGTGTTCATGTTTTTGCATCCAATACAGGGATTTAAGTCTAATGACTTTGCATAAATAGGCCTCAGCTCAAGGACTTGTCCATCATGATTATACAACCTTTTCCACAGTCTAATATTATGTCAGCATTTACTGATACGACTCATGATGCTAAATGACGATACCGTTTTGAAGTTAGAACAAATATAGAACAAATAAACGTGTGTGTGAACAAATAATTATATGCTATACTTATAGAACTTTAATGTATTATGTACCTGCCTAACAGCACACCACCTGTGGAACCACCAGACTAGACTTGTTTGTACCTTTAGGTCCTGCGTACGAATAGAAATATAACCTAACAGTATGACAATAAAGTTTGAATTTCAATGATAATCATCATAGGTACTTTAAACACTAGCGGTATTATTTAAAGGCATTGAAATTTTTAAATTTTTATTTAATTGTTATATTATCAAGTGATATTTTTATTCGTCGCGGGAAAAATCCCCTGTCGTGTCGTGCCATATTGGGAATTGTGCCTTATTAATCCTTTAATGTTCTCCGTGCGCCTAAGATGGCTGATGTAGTAAGGCCATAATAAACTAGATATTTCAAACAAATCCTCAGGATTTGAAGATGATTAAGCTTAGTAGGTAAGTAATTTAAGTTTAAGTCAAGTTTGTCAATGAACGACGAACGCCAAAATCGTTCAAGATGATGAAACTGATGCAAACAGTCACTATAAGTAGGTGCCAACACCTTGCTAGAATGAATATCCGTACTACCAACTTGCTACTAAGTAATTGCGTAGAAACTCCCCAATTTAGTTTCACTTCTCAAAAGAATTAGTTTGGAACCGGACTCGGTGTCCTAATTTCAAAGGATTTGAAGTTTCAATTAAGTTGAAAACGGCAGTGGTGTTGAGATACCGCTCGAGTTAATAACTTTTGCAGTCCCAGCTTAGATACTAAAATTATATTATTTAGCTTCATAGACAGAGAAATGTTTCATTGGCTTATTTTATTTTTCTCACTCATAGCGGCATGTTCCCTACTGGACTTTCCTGTGACTCCAAATAATCGCTTTAGTAAAGGCGTTCTTAGTATAGTAGTATTTCTTGGCTACATAATAATGCAGTAGGCGCATGAGATCCGTAAGGTTTAAATTAAACTGGTACGCGCGACTCGTACGCTCAACGCAGTAGCTGAACAGGGAGCTCTTCAGCTGCTCACTGAGCGAGTTCATAAAAACGGTTACATTTGTATTAAGTTAGTTTCATAGGATAGGTATGTTTTTTGTTGTTAATTAAGTCCATTTTATTTTAAATATTTTATTAGGTTATGCTTGTAAAGATAGATTTAAGCTGAAAGATAAATAAATTTAAAAAAAAATGACACCAGCTTTGTCAATCTATGTTACCAAGATCGCCGTATGAGACGACGCATATTATGTATCAAATATTGTAGGTAATAGGTATGCCTTTCTCAAGTCTACAACGTCCCGTCCAACGAGAACAGCCCCCCGATTGTGTAAGAATTGTCGATCAAATCGTGTAAGTTCTGCGTCAAAGTAAAATAAACCATAACATTATTAAATTAGAGCTCAATTTCGTGTATTCATTCTTATACGTTTAGGTATGTACGATACCATAAACATATGAGAATGGATACACGAAATTGAGTTCTAATTCACTGGTGTTATAGTTTATTTTACTTTGACGTCGAACTTAGACGATTGGATCGGCAATTCTTACACAATCGCACCTCTGATCCTGATTTAAAACGAGTTTATGTCATTGTTAAAAAAAATTTGGTATTTCCACTAAAACAACTTAAACCTATAATAAAATTAATTAAGGTACCTGAATATCTCCAAAAATCATCATTCAGCAGGGCTACCGGCTAAAACTGATAGCTACAGCGTAACGATCGCAATCACCTCTGATTGGATAACACTCTTCCACTATTGGACAAAATCCATTGACGCAGCAAGAATACCATAAATTCAGCCAATCACAGCAATTGATACTGTGACAATGATTGATGCAGAAGATACGCGGTCGCCCTGCAGATCTCCGAAGGTCGCTACCTCAATATATAATATACTTGCCCCAGCAGCATATTTGTGCAAATATAGTTGTTAGGTCCTCCTACTTAGTAACTTAATAAAATCGACAGTGTTGGTTAACCATCGTTGATCATCGACGCGACGACTTTATTGTTATTTCTACACTGAACCCTGCAAAACCGTAGGTATCTAATGTTACAGATCTAACTAAGGCAACGGAAATGAACCGTGGTATTATGGTACGCAACCACTACAATCTGTACGCATAGCAGAAACTAGAAACCACAGCCTAAACAAATACATTGAAATCTATCCTAGAAAACAAGATTTTATTTTTATTTTTATTTGACCAGCATTAAGTACGATGTCAATATTTTTTTATTATTCTACTACAAGTTAGCCCTTGATTACAATCTCACCTGGTATTTGATGATGCAGTCTAATTGTAGCGGGCTAACCTGTTAGGGATGGTAGACAAATTGGTTGACATGGTAGATAAATTGAAGTATTGAATGCTTCCCGTAATCGGTTTCCAACTTTCTATATAACGGCATCGGAACCACCCGGAACGATTAAGCGCTTTGCGGTACGTCTTTGCCGGTATGGTGGTAACTAGCCACGGCCGAAACCTCCAAAGTCCCACCAGACATCAGTGAAAATTCAGAAAAAATAAATTCCTAAGTTGACCCTGCCGGAGATCAAACCCACTTATAAGACCACAGCACTCACCATAGCACCAGGGAGGTTGTTATATTCTACCATTATGTACTGGAACAGACTACCTAACTAGGACTAAGCGAAATGTTGTTCTGACATTTCTCCTTCTGTCTTTCCTTTATTAATGCCAAACATCTGAAAATCGTCGATCCTATTTGAATAGATATTTGAAGATATTATATATTGACTAGCTGATGCCCGCGACTCCGTCCGCGTAGATTGAGGTGTTTTAGAGGTATGAAAAATAGATAGTAGCCGATTCTCAGACTATGCTATATGGATATGCATATAAAATTTTATGAAAATCGGTCAAGCCGTTTCGGAGGAGTATAGTAACTAACATTGTGACAAGAAAATTTTAAATATGTTTATGATATTTGAAGCAATTATACTTAATTGTAGTAAATAAATGGGAGATTGAAGTGCTTTATAGAGTTCCGACAGCCAAAGGCGGCGGAAAACGACTGCGCGACGCGTCACCTTCAGAGGGTAAGGAGTAAGGACGTTCTATCCTGTCCGGCTGTGATGTGTGGTTCCATATAAAGTGAGTGTCTACTCATTTGAAACACTTAGTATTTGTTTTTTTTTTTCTTTTTCAGTACTGCAACACGGTAATCTGCTAAAAGTAAGCAATATGCCGCTCTGCTGTGCGAAGAAACTTCTGAATGTGGCTTAATTTTGAGCAAGTTGTCACTTCGCTCGTGTCATGTTGTCAGTGTCTGGAGAACTTGTAAGCTGCCTGTTCCCGTAAGCTATGAGGCTAGTTGGTTTGTGTGGCTTGAAAGTCTGGTTTGATACCGCCTGCTATTGCACAAGATCTCTTTTGTTTTACCGTCTTCGTCTGGAGGTCTTCGTGGATGTATTTGTAGTACCATTCCTTAGTACCATGGTATACTAAGCATTTTCCTCAGCGTCTTACTTTAAAATCTCTCCAATATTTCGATGTTACTGTTACTAGCTGTGCCCCACCAATTGGATACCGTAAGTCCACACCGGCTTCAAGAATAGCTTTGTATATAGTGGTCTTACTGTTTTGGATAGCTGCGAGTGTTTTCCTATGGCCCAAGGTTTCTCTCTTTGGTATTGTACGGGAGCAGGTTATATGGCTCGACCGTAACAATATGATGATCATCCTCCGAGCGCGTGTTGTGCTCGGGAACCACTGGTCCGACCGTTCATCTTTGGAGGTCGTATATATAGCGTAATTCAGAGAACGCTTCGTAATCGTGAGTTGGGCTCTTCGTGGTCGCGTGAATCGTACTAGTAATGCCATCTATTGGATTGTGTGCGGACTGCGAAGACCGCCACAATAAGTAACTGCATACGTTTTTTCCATAAGTATGTTCTCCGTGTCAATCGTCTGTCCAGGTGCATGCCTAGGTATTTTGTAGTTTCTGTTTGTGAGTATTTGATCGGTCGAAGAAGTGTATGCAATAGGTGACTTTCAACCTGTGTTAACAATCCATTAGGTAGATATTGTGGCTGACAGGATAAAATGATAAAATTCGCTATTATTTCGCTGATAATTTATTTTAAGTGATAAAATATCTTAATGACAACATTTTATCGACATAATTAAAAAAAATTTATGCGCAAGTAGTGTTTAATCCATTCTTATAATAGGCATGATGACAGTAACCAAGAATCAATGAAATTATGAATTTATCTAATGAAATAGGATTCATGGATTATAAAAAACGTATTTATTTTTCTATTTCGAGAGAGATTGCTATTTATTTTGATATTATATAACTATAAAATACAGCAAACCGCCATAATGGATTAAACACCGAGAAGCGACTGACGTCACAATTGTTTGTTTTCGAGCTTTGACAATCACATTATTGTTTACTGCACACTGCAGAGTACATCGGTAATAACAATAGTGACGTCACAAACGGCGCCATGACACCGGCGAGCGTTTTGGCGCGGATTTTAAAATTTAAATTTCAAATGCCAATTTTATTTACCAAACCTGATTGTTCCGCTGAAATAATATATTTATTCGAAATAGTAGATACTTCCGAACATAATCTGACCATTTTTCAAAATCATCATCATGCCTATTATTATAAAATATAGTATCCTATTTTCGCGATTTAGTCGCTGTCCGATCTTGACAAAATGCCAGCAACTTGCCAAGCACTTGTATCCTGCAAATGGTAACCATTATATATATTAATATGATACCTACTTATTATCCCACAGAATCCTAAAAATAACTTAAATCTTACTTAGATGAAGCCATGAATATCAGTTTAACTATTCGTACAACTATTAAACTCGGATGAAGCAAAGCTAGTTTTAGAAAAACAGAAGTGAGGTAGCTTAGCGCTTATAGCTGTGCTACGTGGTAGAGTCAAAACAAAGAGACGCCTGTATTTCCTATCCATAAAATACATATCCATACTATATATTACTACTATAAATGCGAAAGCGTGTCTGTCTGTCCGTCTATCTGTCTGTCTGTCTGTCTGTCTGTCTGTCTGCTACGCTTTCACGGCTCATCTAACCATAATTCACGCGGACGAATTCGCGGGTATCATCTAGTATGAAATAAACAAATCTGAATATATAAAACAAAGTCGGGTTTGTTCGAACACTTATAACTCTGGAACGGCTGAACGGATCTGGATGAAATCTGTCACAGGAATAAACTATAGTCTGGTATAACACATAGGCTTTTTACCCCGGAAAATGAAAGAGTTCCCGAATTAAAGAACAAAAAAACCTCAATCCACGCGGACGAAGTCGCGGGCATCAGTCAAAAATAAACAAAACATTGAATATAAGCAATGAAATACAAATTTTTACCATCAGACCGTCACCTACTCAGCCATTATTCCGGATTGTACGTCAAGATTAATCTCAAGCATTCCTACACCTACCTACAGTCTACACTGATTTTCTCCTTCCAAAAGCGTTTCCTTTCTCAAGGGAAAACTTTACCAATAATTTTCGAAAAACAGCGCCGATTCTAATCGGCAAAGATTTTTTTTCTCCAATTATCAACGACCTCAATTCAAATATATGGGCCCTGTCATATAAAGAATGTGGGCTTATTTTACTAACGCCATCTAGTCAGAAAAGCAGGACAGCGCTATGGCGGGGACAAGGACAGGCTTATACAGGTGAGGGGCATGCCCTACAAGTCGGACGCCTAACTTTCTATGACAGGGCCCATACTAATTTCTAGTACATACGTATCGATGATTGATTAAGAAAAAAACTTTAGGAAAGGAGTAAATCAGAAGGAAAAAAAAATTATCTCAATGTATATAAAGTGTTAATTTTCATCAAGTCGTAACGTTTTGAAAAATGTGTGCAAAGGGTTTCATTATTGCTACTCTTTTCATTATGTTCTGTCTATTTTGTTAAAACATGCATAAAGAATAGATATACATATTTAAGTCAATATTCTAGATTGATTCAAATGTTAATATAAATGGTTACTTTAAAAAATATTCAAGATCAATTTAAAATCTGATTACTTTTGAGGTATATTTTGATATCGGTTATCTATCGGTTGGTGATCGGGCAGTTACTAGGAGGCCCTCATCGATCGCGGGGCCCTGGGCACGTGACCAGAGTGCCCAGTGGGAAAGAGGGGCCTGACTCTGTTTCAAGTAGGTATAAAGTCCACCTCATTTTATTTTCGCAGGCGTTCGCGGTGTGATAAACGTTTGGTCCGCTTGCACGGGACGGCCATAAATTTACCTGTACGTTGATGGTCTGGTGCATTTGGAACTTTTTCCGCTGCTATAAGCGTTTTCGAGATTATAGAGTACCTCGTGAGCATGCCGCTTGATTTATTGCGATTTTGGAGCCCCACTACAGATGCACGCAGCGGCGCGGTACGTAGCGGCAAATATTCTTTGTATGAGTTAATTATTATGGGGTCTGGGGCTGGGCCCACTTAAGCGACAAGGCAAGCAGATGCACTGCGTGACGCAGCCCCATTCAAACTAATACAAATAATGGGTATATTCCGATATACACTGTGAGCACTGTACGGTGTGACGTCAATTTAGTATACTGCGAGGCCGTTCTTTTATTGTTAGCTTTACTGGTAAAACGGAACACAGAGAGCACCTTACCTCGAAAACGCCAGTGCTTACAGTTCAAATATGGCATATATCCTATATGCTCCTCATACTCCCAGCTATCTTAAAGAACGTTTCAACTTTCTCGGTGCTGTTGATCGTCATATGCAGCTGCGTTCTACCATGGATAATAAACTCAAAACTCCCAGTCATCGTACAAAATTTTACAGCAAATCGTACACGGTGTATGCTGTGCAGTTATGGAATTCTCTACCCAAACATATTAGAGACTCCAAATCCTTACCTATTTTTAAAAATAGTCTCAAAGAATATTTCCTTAATCAAGTCATGCCACAATAAATAAATCATACTTTTATCTTAATTCGTTATTAAGCGTATTTAATTTTTATATATATATTTAATAATACTCAACATATATTTATTCAGTAAAATAAATACCTAAAATAATAGTAATAAATAGTCCTTGTGTAGTTTGGGAAAAATTATTTTCTATTATATATGTAATTTGTGTATGTTTATGTATAATATTTTTATTGTTATCTATATTTATGTATTTTATTTACATGTAATATATATAAAATACGTTTATTATGTTTTATATTTTGTACTTACCTACCTAATAATAACTTGTATTCTATTGTGCCACACTACCCTACACATCTTATTCGATCCTCTCACTAAAGGTTGCCTGGTAGAGATTGCTCAGTAAGCAATAAGGCCGCCTTTGCATACCTAGTTTATAGTTAACTTTACCTTGTATTTTTCATGTGTGCAATAAAGTATTTATCTATCTATCTATGGCAACGATTTATGACGTCATATATTTCCCTGGGATACTGCGGCAGTACACTGTCAGTCCATAACGGAACGAATTTCTACCCAGTTAGAGCACTGAGTAGTGCTCGCAGTGTATATCGGAACATACCCATAATTTGCCTCTACGTGCCGCTCCGTGAATCACAAGTGGGGCAAGACCTTCATAGGTTGGTTATGGTTATTGGTTAGGGCGACTGGCTAAAAGTGAGTTGCAGCTTCAGTGCACCGTTCCATTACCTCTGATTGGATATAGCACTCTTCCGCTATTGGGTGAAATCCACTGACGCAAGGAGAATGCCATAAGCCGATCAGCCGATCACAACAATTGATACTATAAAAATAATTGATGCAGTTTTTACGGTATTAGGCTGCAGGTTCCTAGCGAAGACTTCCAAAACGCAATTGTAAGCGATATGCAAAGTCCTGGATTCAATTCCCAGCTGGGCAATTTAGGAATTCATGATTTATTAGGCGAATGTGGTCCGGTGAGAGGCTTCGGCCGCACGCAAAGCCAAGAGATTTACGTTCCACGACGCGCAGAAAGCGATATTGAAAAAGGGCATAATGATGAATATGGGTGTATTAAAATTCCCATACCTTTTTCAAGTTTGCCCGCTTTCTTCTTACACTGCCTACCATGAGGTAAAATCACAGTCAAGGGTTAAATATAAATCAAATTAAAAATAGTAATCGGTAAGGCTAAAGAAAAGAATTATATTGAGCTTTGTGAATATTAAATAATGGTTGCACCTAGCAACATGATCTATTTTTCATTAGGTAGATAGCTCATTTTACCTAGTTTTAGGTGGTACCAATAACTCCAAAACGCTAAAGTGGCCCCTTTTCCCTGCCACAGTCACAATAGATAATTTAATACTTATTATCTCTATATCTACACAACCACAACGTCCCACTGCTAGGCACAAGCCTCCACTTACTGGCACATAACCCTTTCAAACACCTACTACCACTAATACGTACGTAGTAGTGGTAGTAGGTGTTTGAAAGCACATACGAGTACTTGATACTCGTAAATCGTAATACATGAATCTACCACGGATCGTTTCATCGTAGCATTTTATTTGAATTGAAAATTGGTGTTTTAAATTCTATACGCACTATTTTAAGGTAAAAATGTTATTGTCAAACATCATCACAATCTGCAAAGACGACTTTTAATTATGTAATGTGACAAAGTATAGGGGATAGGACTTCTACACTCTGAGATTGCAAAGTTCCAGGATGCAAACCCGGGACCCGGGTCTAGTGGAAGACTGGGAGTAGGTATTCCAATTTCAAAATTTTACATGTCCAAAATATTTAATTCATTCGTTAGGTCATTATTACTATAAGTAGTACTACCATCGCGTCGGTTAAAGCAGTATTATTTCAAAAGAGTACAATTCTAAAACACGAACGTCCAAAATATTAAAACAAAACGACTTTAAGCAATGATAGGCTGCCGTCTGATCTACTGAGAACCGCATTCAGGAGTTATTCGTTTCATGGAGACTGGGAAGGCAAATATTTTTTCCTCAATACTTACTCGTATGCGGTATGGTAGACATTAAGACGTTTCCATTTAAAGTGCGCCAAACTTAAAGCACTGGTAAGTAGTTCGCACCAACTTTACATTTTGATTCTACAAACTCCGACATCTGAGTGAACGAGATGTCGAAAGTTTGAAGTTAATGGAAAAGTTTTATTTAATAAAAAAAGCTGAACTCGATTGCAGTGATCTTCTGCACTGTAGAGTTAAGCAGTTAAGTTTGGTTCTTGAAACGGAAATGTTAATTGAATATTACAATGCGATACCTACTTCGTATATTCATTTAATCAATGTAATGATGATGATAAGCGATGTTCATAAGTGATAATGATGACATAAGTATGTAACTTATAAGCAGCGTTTAGAAGTACAACGTCCGTCCATCAGAGCCTTATAACTTCTGAATTACTGAACGCAGTCCAAAAATATATTTTTTTAATTTTTCCCCTAAAAATGCTTTCAAAGTGGAGTTTTTCTAACGTCAAAAGTTGACCACAGAACTCTCAATTTTCTGAAAGGCTGAGCCTGAAACTTGATCAATTATTTGAATTATTTAAATCCTGTACTTGAACAACAAATTCTTAAATGAGATAAATATAAATAATGGAAACGAAATTATTCAATTTTTAATGAGCTTGAGCAGTATTTTTAACAGAACTTCACAATGATGTCAATAGATGGCTCTCTGTAAAAGTTGATCTGCAATAACTCTTTACTTCTTTTCCGTCTAATGTTAAAAGTTAATTATTGCAATATATAGTTAAAACTATCTTATGGATACCGCGAAGTCTCAGTTCGGGGCGAACCACTATTTATTTTCATACCAAACCTTCAATTGATAAAAATATATTATGTCAGTGCTAACTGCTATGTGTATTTCACATCGAAATTAAATGATAGGTCCTAAAATTATTCTACATCAATCGTATTTAGGAAACCTGTATGCCTGGGAGTACTTCAGAGTGATCTCAAATGAATGTGAATTCTACCATACCGCACTAGGCAAGCGTGGTGGACTAGAGCCTAACCTGTTTTATTCTGAGAGAAGAATTAGTGAATCGGCGATATGTTGAAATAGAAAGAAAGAAAACACATTTGTTTACAGACAAACATCCGTCATACATAGCTGTACATACAAATTTATGTTTTTCTGTGACACCACCCGGAATGGGAATCGGAATTAAATGATATTTCATGTCGAAAAATCCAACCTCTTTTGATCAAGTATAAGACTCAACCATCGGCTCGAAAAAAAGCCTTAGCGTTCGTCCAGCCACATACCGCACCACTTTTTATACGACTGCCTGAAAGAAGGAGTATATTGTTTTCAGGGTTCATGTATGTATGTATGTGAGTTTGTATTTCTTATAACTTCTATACGCCTGAACCGAACCGATTTTGATAAATGAGGTATCGTTAGAATCCCTAGCTTATTCCGGGTGACATAGGCTATTAATTTTTTTTTTTAATTTATTGGTTGACCACGGTCCCGCATTAAATACTAAAGTTGAAAAAAAAATCGAAAATAAGATTAACTATATAGGTACTCATCATCTAGAAAATGATGAGTAGATTCCAAAAATATTTAATACTATAGTTCAATATCCAGTTATTCACAAAAAAATATAATTTAATAAAAATGTGAATAAGATTCTAATTTAACTACTAGATTAATTTAGATTTTTTACTTTTTAGTTCGTTTTTGGCAGGGCTGTCGTGTTTTTTAATTTTTTTGATCTCAATATTCCACCGAGTTAGAGATCTTTATAAGTCTAAGTAAGATGTAAAGTGGACTCCATTTAGAATTCCCAGCCCAAATGACATAGCTCCTAAAACCTTAAACAGAATAAAGCGATATTACGCCTACGTTAAAACAAATGCACAACACTCATTCAGTGTATATTGCTCACTGATTATTTATGTATTTGCTTTACACCTAACTCATACGAGGACGAGAACTCGAGGAATTTATTGCGTAAAAATTATTGTTACAGTGATAACGTAAATTGTAATCACCTATGCCACCCTATTCCCTGATTCAAAAAAATGAAAGCCACTGACATACAAATATTTTTAATCCATTGAGGGTTTGCTATGAAAATGTTATTTTTATATCATAGCAAAACATTGAATGGATAAAAAATATTAGTATGTCAGTGGCTTTAATTTTTTGATAGCCACTGTTTTAGAGAATAGGGCTGCATTAGTTAAAACATGTTTTTCATTATAGGATGCCTGATTGTACATATCATCTGTCTTTATTTTGCATTATTGCAGTCTTAATATTTAGTATACAGTAATACATATACTAGACTAAAAAAAGTTGTCCTACTCTAAAAAACGTAAAAGTGATCATCTCCTACATTTAATTGTGCAGATGTTGCAAAATTCCCCTTTCTCTTACTTAATTTATTTGTTTAATGATAACATTTTTATTATAAATAATCAATAACCAAACTCGCCTTGATAAGATAATGTTGGTTGTGATAAAACTAATCAATAATCAATGTCCAACGGTACGAACATTTCCTTCATTATTATCGCAATGTATAGCCGCACTTAGACAATCCGGATAAGAGTGTTAAATGGATACAAATTCTGCTTTACATCCGTTTTATCACAAACAGTTCGCTAAATTCCATGAGAAAGTTCAAAATAAATATGATGAAATGCAAAAGAAACTTGAGAAATCTAGATCCATTGATGCATTAACTAATTTAAACGGTGATTATGATTACAAAGAAAAAAAATATATGAGTATGTGTGATTTAAGTCATTTATATACTACTGAAATTAGAAAAAAGAGCCATCTTCAAACTGTAGTATTCCAAGATAAACACAAAGACGCTACTTTTCAAGAAATTATAGCTAAGGAAGCGGTTGTTACCGAAACTGACACATTACTAAGTATTAGTGACAACGAAGGTGATAATCTATTTGATACTAATCAAAACAGTTTCTTTGGAAACAATGATTTCAAAACGAGTCTTGAATCGTAAGTTATAATGTTTTTATTACTAATATTAAATAAATAATTATGTATTATATTTCTGAAATAACAACATAACAAATAATATATTTTAGGTTAAATGAGACCAAAGAGAGTGATGGATCATCTGAGCCTTACCCGCCAACAACTAAATCAATTCGTAGTAAAATAAAGTCAAAACTAAAAAGGAGACAAAACGATAAGGAACTCAAAGAAAAACTGAAAAGAAAAGAAACCCGAGACAAATTAGAAAACGTACGTACAAACTATTCGAAATAGTGTCTCTATACACCCTGAAGCGAAGTTACCTACCTGTTTCGATTTTATAAAAATGCAAATCTTTAATAATCTAACGATTCAAATCTTTGTTTTCACAGTGCATTTTATCTAATACAACCAAATACGATGTATTCAAATCAAACAAAAGAATCAAAATAGCAACAGTTACGATTGCGCTTATTGAGGTCACAGGATTAGAAGAGACGATTGATGAAAGACCGCGGGTATTATTATTTCGATTTAGGTAAATACGAGTAAATATAATATATCTACTTACTTTGTAGCGGCTATGATATTTTTAATGTTTAGTTTTTAATTCAGATCTTAACATATTTCATAGTTTTCCTTACTTTAAATAAATGAATCAATTTTTGATCATGAAACTTGAATTTACTTTGTTTACTTTTAAGGTTAGGTGCTGATAAACGCAAGTCGAAGATAGTTAAATCCGACACTGCACTAATCAAATTTCAAGAATTATTTAATTTTAATTTCTTTGAAGATGAACACTTATTAGAAATTACTTTGTGGGATAGAGAAGTCCTTATTGGCAGGTATTGAACATCTTAATGCATTGCTTTTTTCTATAGAAAGTGCGAAATGATGTGATGTTTATGCAAAGTTATGTGTTTTCAGAAATGTACTCGATTTGTCGGAATTAAAAAAGGAAAAAACTCATAAGATGCACATAAACTTAGAAGGAGACATAAAGTGCTGCAAAACTTTAATTCTTTTAACGATAAGTGGAACTACGTTGTTAAACACTCTTTATAATGAAAATGAATCTGAAAAAATGAAGAAAGAATATTTATTACAAAAGCAATACGTAAATAATGCTGATTAAGTAATATTTGATCAATAATTTACATTTTCTCTTGAAATAGAATTTAAAGATTAAGAACCTAATTCTTTTCAGAAATGGTATCGCCTTTGTGATGACTTTTCAAATGTAGGTTTTCTTCAAGTTATAGTTTATGGCGCAAAGGGTTTATCAGGAAACGATTGTTTCTGTATCATCAAGCTCAACTACCAAAGAGTACAGACACAAACAGATTACAAAACCAATGACCCTAGCTGGATGAAGATATTCTCATTGTAAATATAATAATATTCAAATTTTGTTTAGCTTTTTGCCTAGTTTCATATTGTAGCTGACAACATAACACAAAAATAATTAATTGATGGAGTTTCTTATCAATAATAAAATGGGCGTCAGATCAGATCTCTACATAACGAGAATTTATTATTCACAGCGCATGTTAACAATGAAGTGCATAATTTGTAATGCTAATGATTCATATTTATATTTCAGTACAATAACAGATGTTACTTCTATTTTAGAAGTTATAGTTGTGGATGAAAAGAAATGCGAAGAAGTTGGAAGGATTTCTAAACCATTATTCAAAATTAAACATGGTCAAAAGTGGTATGCACTGAAAGACAGTACACTTAAAGATAGAGCCAGAGGAAACAATCCAAGAGTTTTACTAGAATTTAATGTAGCTTGGAATCTTGTGAGTATTTTTGAAATGGATGTAATATGCATATACGTAATGTGATTAATTATTATTTTTCTAAGATTTGTTTTTTTAGATAAAAGGTGCCGTTCGAATACTAAATCCAAAAGAACCTAATTATTTTGAGTCCGATGAAAAATTAAACAGGCACGTGTTCACGAAGAATCTATCAAGAGCGAAAGCTGTGACCAATTGGATTACAAACACATTTAAAATTTATAAGTATGACGAGATACACTAATTTTACGGTTTTGGTTACGATTACTTAATATATATTTATAGTTGCAAAATATAATGCAATATTTTGAACTAGGTTCAAAACATAGATTTATTTTGGTTTCGCTTCGCTAGCGAAACTAAAATAAATCTATGGTCCAAAATAAACTAACCCTGATATAATAGTGACTCTAAGAAGACTTAGCTCTAGAGTCTAGACCCATCTTAGGGTCATTGCTCTTCTTTAAGGCTAACAAGTTTCTTACATTGTAATTTAATTGAAATAATTGAACTAAGTAGTAGTAAGCCTTACGTTAATAAAACATAAATATTTTCAGAGAATGCTTTGAATGGGAATCAATGAAACTGAATGTAGTGTCCCTAATCATATGGCTCACATTCTGTTTTTATGCAAAAATGTGGATGATGCCTCTCTTATTGTTGATACCATTTTTTTGGTACAAGCCAAACGAATATACTTTGACAGATTGTAAGTTGTGGTTGGCATATTTTTATGTTTTTCGTCATTGCGTGTTAAATAATTAACTAAAGGATTTTATTCCGTAGGGAAAAGAAAACTAATGCGCGGAATTGCTCCAGATCAGATTGCAAATGGCAAAAATGTAAAGGTAATATTTTAGTTACAAACTTAAATTTCTGAAAATATTATTTTTTCATTGTTAAAGTTATTTCTTTTACAACATTTCTACATTTCTCTCACTTTTTTCTTTCATTTTTCTACATTTTTTTAGGAGGACAAATCGTTAATACAAAAATTAAACAGTATCCAAGAAATAATACAATCAATCCAAAACATAATAGGAAAATTAGCAAGTACCGGCGAAAGTATAAAAAAGTAAGTTCAATCATAAATTTAATTTCAGTTTAATATTAGAATTTTAAATACGTAACACATTAATGCAATAAATATTCTCTTGCAGCTTGTTCAACTTCACAGTTCCCTTCGTTAGTTTCTTGGCCATATTTTGCATCTTGGTTATCGCCTTTGTCATGTATTTGATACCTTTTCAATACATTTGCATGATTTGGGGTATGTATTGATTTTTTGGGGGTATGTTTAATTTAACGTTTTATCGTTGAATTTTAAATTTCTTTAAAAAATATTATGAAATTGATTAAAGCCTTGAAACATTTTTACAGCTGTCAATAAATTTGTGAAAAAAATATTCAGTCCAAACAGAATACGAAATAGCGAAATCATGGATTTGCTCTCTCGCGTCCCTGATGATGAAACTTTAGTAAGTACAAATTCAGATATTATTTTTTGTTTAAATTTCTATGACTAAGATACAGGATTGGTCTGCAGCTTGCCTGCAAAAAGGCATTACATATGATTTAGGTACCTTCCTCATAATCCCGGCCCGTTTGGTATTCAATCAAAAATTAAAAGGGAGTAAGCGATAAAAATGTTATAATAGTAAACTTCTTTTTTCAGATCGAATGTGAAGACTTGCCTCTTGGCCATATATCGGACGATGACGACAATTATCAAAAAAAGATCTGAATTTATAAAAAGAATCTTGTATGTATGTGCAGTGTAATGTATATTATCTTTTTGGATACATTTTTTATATAATTTATATTTATAAAAATTTGTTCAACATTTGACGACACAAGTAACAAAACTTTGAATTCAGTATTGTTTAAAATTAAATCAATGTATTGTTTACTAACGAACTTTTAATGGACTTTAAATGGGTTGGAGGTTTGTCGTAGTCAAAAATCTAGCCTACAAAAACCTGCTTTTGATATTTAGTTTTTTTTTAATTTAACTTTACTATATCAGTCTCGTTATAATATAAAACATAATTTAGCACAATCTGATAGGAATAAGACTTTTTTAGTTATATCTTTCTCGAGATAATCGTGGGCTTAATCGTTTCAAACATCATCATGTAGAGCTCTAATGAATTTACCAACAAACAAACATTATTATTGCTCATATTATCATATACGCTGTTATTATCCAGGTTGTGCGGTTTCTCGAAAATAGACAACAAACACAATTTTTATACGACTGCCTAAAAGTGTATATTGTTTTCAGGGTTCATATATGTATGTTTATATGTATGTGAGTTTGTATATTCCACCATAACTTCTATACGCCTGAACCGGTTTTGACAAATAAGGTATCGTTAGAATCCCTAGCTTATTCCAGGTGACATAGGCCAGTAAAATTTTAAAAAAATATGGGGTGACCATGGTCCCGCATTAAAGACTAAAGTTGTTTTTTTTTCGAAAATAGGATTAACTATATAATCATCATCTAGAAAATGATGAGGAGGTTCCAAAAATATATAAGACTATAGTTCAATATTCAGTGATTCACAAAAAATATCATTTAATAAAAATGTGAATAAGATTCTAATTTAACTTGATTAATTTAGAATTTTTAACTTTTTAGGTCGTTTTTTGGCAGGGCAGTCGTGATTGTAATTTTTTTAATTATGACTTGTTTATTTTTTCTGAGGAGAATATCTTACACAATTCCATATTCGAACATGTTCAAAGCTAAACGGCACGAAATAATAAAATAGACATTAGTACATCAGTTCTATCTAGTATATTATGTATACCTTGAGTGCTAATGGCGGACAGAATAATCTCGCCATTCTACGACTTACTTATCGATTTAGATTTACTCGTACCTCTAATTTTATACTTATTGACTTACGTCGATTAGTATGTCTTTGTCGCATCGTTTCATATCTAGCTTAATTAGAATCTTTAAGTGGAATAAATTGTTGCAAATTTACATAGAAGTAGAAAATATAAATTGTATAAGTGATACTACACACTAAAAAATCATATACATTTAATGTATATACGAGTACTTAACATAATTTAATCTAGATTAACTCATAACATCTAATTATTTTATAAATAATAATCACAGGCAAGGTGTATGATGAAATAACAATTATTATAATTTATACAAGGCTATGCACAATTCCAAATCAAGTATGCCTCTAAATAATGATATCCGATCCTAGCCTTTCGAACTCGTTAGCAAAGTAGATCATGTCTTTTCGATCAAGCGCTGAGTTTTGAAAAACTATGCGGAAAAAATTTACGAGATTTCCTTGTGGCTGATACGTGACCATCATACTGCCTTCCTTTATCATTCGTTCCTTTATTTTAGGTGCCACTTTATGTAACCTTTCATTGTAATCCGGCTCATTCTCGCAGCCTCGGAGACACTTGGGAATATACCAGAACATTATATTAGTACATTCTGGTTTCTGAATTACCAGACGAAAGCCTTCTCTCTGTTTGACGTGTTCTAAGAAGTATTCGGCGTTATCAAATAGTTTATCGACATGTTTTTCGAACCCTTCACTCCCTTTCGCTTTCCACATAAACCAAAATTTCAGTACATCAGCCCTGCGTCCACATTGGATGTGCTTATCACCAGTGTCGTATGATGTATCGTAAAATTTATCTTTTTGGAAAAGATATTGTGCATCCGATGAATGCGCTTGCTTAAGAACATTCTTGTGTTTGAGAAGGAAGGTAGAGCATTGTTGTGGAGCAGCCAACAACTTGTGAGGATTCCACGTCACTGAATCCGCCCTGGAAAAATATATGAAACTCTATCACGGCTTGTTTTTTACTGATTCATTGTTTCTATGTTATGCTTGGTGTAATTAAATATATTAATCAACTAGCTGATGCCCGCGACTTAGTCCGCGTGGATTAAGGTTATTTGGTTCTCGCCAGAACTCTTTAATTCTCCGGGATAAAAAGTAACTTAAGTATTATTCCAGATTATAATCTATATCTGCGCCAAATTTCATCCAGATCCGTTCAGCCGTTCTGGCATGAAAGAGTAACAAACATACTTATATACGAAAGTTTGGATGGATGTACGGATGCCAAATTTCAGCCAAATCCGTTCAGCCGTTGGGGCGTGATTGAGTAACAAACATCCATATATCCATACATCCATCCAAACTCTTGCATTTATAATATTAGTATAAGAATAAGATAAGATAGATAATTTAATAATTAAAATAAAATTATCTAATTGTGTGTCATACTTACAACTCAATTCCGTTTAATAAATTCCTATGCTTCCTCGACATTAATGCACCGCCACCCCACGCTGCGTCTACGTGTAACCACAGATTATATTTTTTGCACAAATTAGCTATGGGTACTATAGGATCAAAGGCCCCGAAGACCGTTGTGCCGGAAGTAGAAGTCACCAGGAACGGTGTCGCTCCATCCTCTAAAGCCTCTTTGATCTTACTCTCTAAGTCATTGACATCCATTCTACCACTTTCGTCAGCTTTTACTAAAATACAATTATCACTACCAATACCCATGAAAACGGCCATCTTTTTAGTAGAATAGTGAGCTAATTCTGAAGTGAAAAGCAGTAGCTTTGGCACTGCGTACACGCCTTTATTCTGAAACATTAACATTATTGTGAAAATAAAAGTTTACTATAGCAATAAAACCATTATTCAGTACATTTTTTGACGATTTTTTTTTAAGTGAATGGTACATAAGTCAACAGTTCAATAATTAAAGTACTGTAATGACATTTTACTAAACCAAGGTTTTTAAGGCACGCGATACTATAATAACCAGAAAACGGGGTGAAGGTGATCACCGAACACTTCCAAAACAATAACATTTTTCTGGGATTAAATAACAGCTTTACAATAAAATTAGAAGTTTATTACTTGCATAAAAACTCAACAGACCATATTGTATCGTTTCGAAGGACAATCGTAATTGCTTATTGCTCATTTTTTTTTTTGAATGTATCTCGATAAATTTAAATTCCAAGTTTTATTGTTTACGTATATTTCTGCATATGGACTGACCCAGTTCGGTTTACCTGTTCCTGATAAAACGGTGTATCACTCGAAATCATCTTCTTTTTTTTTGCAAACTTTGATGTTTACTTTGATGTTCTACTATATAAAGGATACTATGATAATATCTATAGCCCTATTGTCATAATCAACAACATAGCTATTAAAGTTCCATTCCAGTGTTTCAATTATGAAACAGGCCTTTAAAGTCACATTACACAACAAAACTTGTTACCTAACTTGTACCTCTATCATATTATACTATGAAAGACTCTACTGACCTTAATCTCTGGATAAAAGTAGAATCGAGCGCAACTAATAGCATAACCGTTAGCTATGGATCCCCCAGGACAGAATATCCCATCTCCATCCCCTTGAGGCCACCCTACAATCGACCTCATCTCGCGAAGAACCTCTTCTTCCATCAGAGTGAATACAGGGGCTACCTCAAAGGTGTAAACACTAGGATTCAGGGCATCGGTTAGCCATTGTCCGACGAGACCATAAGGATCGACCGATGAGAACAGCTGATTTACAAAGTAAGGATGAGCCGTATTGACAGAGTAACGCGCAACCTAGAAAGAAAATTAATATAATCGGATTAAAAGCAAATTTTACTGTTATGATGATACTCGCCACTTCGTCTGCATTTCAGGTTTTTTAAATAACCCCTATACAATTTGTAAAATCCCTGTATCATATTCGGTTCAAATCGGTTGAACAAATGATTCGTGATTGGTACGTAGCAGACTGAAAGAAAGACAAACAGACAGACGTACACACTTTTGCATCTAGCGCAGTCTACAAAGTTAGTCTATGAATTATACTTTGGGATTATCTATCTTATTTTAGGTTAAAAGCTGTAATGTTTACTGAGCTATGAATGAATCCGAGTGTTTCACTGATTATAAGAAGAAGGAAGATGAGGTATGGGAACTCCGCAACAAAATACGCCTGCTGGATCCGTTATTCTTTTTAAGGCGCTGTGAGCTCACGAGATCAAAATATGTGCGCATGATCAAAAAATGCAAGAAATTAATTGTAAAAAATAAATATTTACTGTTCAATACAAATTAATACGACAAAGTGTTTGATTTAGAAATATAAATTTTATCTTAAATATCTAGAGCAAATTATTGGTTTCAATAAGGAGAAAAATTGCTTTAAAAGGTAAACTAAGAGCTAAGTACTAATATTTAAAATAAGTTTCAATGCTGAGATTTTTTTTATTGTGTTTTGAGATGCATCAGTGGTTGCTTAAAGGTCTCGAAAATAGATTTTTTTTACAAGCATACATTATGTCACCGTTGATAAATACAATGCTTTAGAAAACTCAAAACGTTTTCAAAATATCAAACTTGAACCACTTCAATAATTAATTTTCATTTATTATGATTTGTTCCGTAGGGTAATAAGCAGATTTTTAGCAGAGCTATAGACACTATATATGTATCCAAATAGCTAATTACAGTTTCTTTCTCAGTACTTTTAAGTTTTGATAAAAATTATCTCCTTTTACAAAACTATTTTTATGTTTAGTGCAACTCAAAAAATTATTAATGTTTTTAAAGCATAATAGTTATATATATTAATATTAATCAATTTTTTTGGGCAAACCCTGAGCTCTTTTTATCACGTAAAGCCATTTAATTTTTTTGTAGTAAAGTAAACAATTACCTTATTACATTGAGCTAATTGTTTTCCTTCTTTATGTTGCATGTAAGCTTTCATTTATTTATATTTTATTTTGATCTTGATTTAAAATGTTAAATCGTATGCATTCAATGTGAAGCTAATTATGTACCATGTTCTAAAGATTTTAAATCTAACAATCACTAGATCAGAGATTCTACGACCAAAAAATCGGCGAAAATTCCTAGAGAGTTGTTTTAAGCAGACTTAGGTTCTTATATTTGTTTATGTAATTTATTTTAATTTTAAAATTACGTTTTTCAATGGAAATAAATAACTACTTAGTCTATTTTTAAATAGCACCGTAGTACATATTAAAACTTTTATTGAGTCTTCATTACTTACATCAGCCATAATAGCCAAGAGTTCCTCGTGAGACGCAGGCCCATTCCGAGGCTTCAAATCTATCGCCTTTTTGATATCCTCAGGTGCTGACCACTCAACAACTTTAGAAGTTCGCGAAGCCCGACCAAAAACTACCCTTTCTACTAGCAAATCAACCGCCCGCCTAATAAAATCTTCATGTTTCGATCTCTCAGAGAGACTTTGAAACATGATTTCTTCTTTTCTTTCTTCCCCCGTTACGATAATATTTGAATCAGCTGGCATGTTTATTTGTTTATCAAACAACTATACAAAAGCTTCTTATATTTTCGTATTGGTTGCGGGCGGCCGGTGCCATTAGTTGTGCGGTTTTGGCCCGCAACCGTACGGGTAGCCTTCTTAAATACTAGCGTCAGCATCAATTCACTTTATAAGGTTATTACTGCAGCCAGCAATTGAAATAATTATTTTGAATACTTTGGAATATTACGGTATTAGTTTATAAATTTGAATGCATGGAGTTATTATAAATGCTAATTGTTATTCGGTATTTCGTAGGGGGGTAAGGGGGTTAGCCTACACCCGACCTCCTATACGGGGTCGCGGGTTCGATCCCCGGACACGAACCTTTTATTTTCCGGAGTGCATGTTAAAAAATTAAATAAGTATCATTTTCTTAAAACTGCAGTGAAGGATAACACCGCAAAAAAAGCTGCACGCCTAAGAGTTCGTCATAATGTTCTCGAAGGTGTGTGAATTTTGACAATCCGCACTTAGCCAGCGTGGTGGACAATGGCCAACCCCTTCTCATTCCAAGAGGAGACCCGTGCTCATTAGTGGCAATGGGTAAAATGCCGAGGGCCAGAAATATTTTAATTTATTGATTATTTAATCAAACTTCAGGGGTGAAATGGTGTAATTGGCAGTGTGTTTGGTTGTAGGGGGTTCCATTAAACGGACTATCAGCGACCTACTATTTATTCGGTTACCAAGGAAATGATGTAAACTTTTTAATTATTGAAGTCGGTTTAATAGTAGTCAAACTCAACTTTTATGATAGGTATTATAAAAAATAGTAGACCCTTGATTGATTGAAAATGCACTATTCATTTTTTTAAGTATTAATGTAATTAAGTATAAAATTTCAATTAGGCTTATTTTTATCACAACGCATTTTTGCGTAAGGCTGCTCGGTGCCTGACCTACCTATACATCGACATCGAAAACTTATTTATATCTAGGTACCTACTAACACTAGTTTATCATCGTGACTCTGGTTAAACGGAAACGGTACAGGATAATAGGTATTGATGCATACCTAATATTTCCATTATTCGCTACTGTAAACATTGAAGCCCCTGTCTCTATTGATTAATTAAATAAATATAAGACACGACACAAATGAATCAGGAGTCGACCACAAGGTTAATTTAAAAATACTAACAACCTTTTCCACATGATGATCAAACCCGGGACTTCCCACTTACAAGACCACAACTGTCACCACTGCACCATCCAAGGAGACAGAAATGTACTGCAGCCTACAACTACGTAGTCTAGCCGCAGTGGTACTTCTTTACACGACCTAATACATACTCCCGGAAGGAGTTTGCTATTTTTCCTTTTTCAGACTCAATGCCATTTTTGTGATCACTTATTATTATTATTGTTTACTAGATGATGCCCGCGACTTCGTCCGCATGGATTAAAATTGTTTGATTTCCGCGGGAACTCTTTAATTTTTCGAAATAAAAAGTAACAAGATGAGCCGTGAAAGCGTAGCAGACAGACAGACAGACACACTTTCGCATTTTTATTATTAGTATGGAAGAATGGATTAAGATTCCAAATTATCATCTCTATACAAATCCTCCTTCCTATTAGAAATCCATTGTCAGCCTTGAGTATTTTATCAATACTCTTACCCATAATCCTAATACGAAAGAGTAATGCCCAGAAACAGCTAAATATTAATGCTATGTTTTATTAAATTCATAATCTAATTGATTAGATGGTCATTCTCAGTTGACTAACCATGTATCAAAGGTCAATTTGGACCCATAGTGCAGCTAATTTACCGTTACACGAATAGTTGTCAAGGCAAAAAATTATATTTCGTTTCTCTTAACTGACTGGACAAGGAAAATTTCCGGTTTTGATACAAAAAATAATCTTAATTACTTCAGGTTTTAATTTTCCGACCTCGCAATTTTTCCCAGAGTCCGTTCTGCAATGGTTGTTTAAATGTCACCGTATAAGATTGTAAAAGCCGTTAGATTATAATATAACTCGTGAAATTGTAAACTGTCGAAAGATTACAATTTAACGCATTATGTTCCGGTAGATTGTAATCTGTTAGGTTTATTAACGCGATAAAACCTAAGTGCCCGGCCGACATATATATGTCACCGTAAGATTAAAATCCCATCAAAAACATAAATGTAAAATGAGAGCCAAGTTCAAAATTGTGATATATAAGCCTTGGTTGTTGACTTCAGCGACAAAAGAAGTGAGATCTAAATGGGTGCCAAGTTCAATGGTCAGTCCTGCAATTTATATATCCCATCAAAAACATAAATGTGAAATGAGAGCCAAATTCAAAATTGTGATATATATGCCTTGGTTGTTGACTTCAGCGACAAAAGAAGTGAGATCTAAATGGGTGCCAAGTTCAATGGTCAGTCCTGAAATTTATTTATAACAACATATAATATTTTATAACAACTTAAAATATCATTTCTTCTTATAACTTAGTATAAAATGTTGAAGACTAAGGCTTTGGCTTGGCTAGTTTTCATATACGAATTATAGCGTTCACAAGTTGTAAAGCTGTAAGTTCTTATTTTATTCTTCCGAAAATTTGGCTTGCTGGTAGAAACGGTACTTTTAGGTACCTACTTAATAATAATTCGTATATGGAAACTAGCCAAGCCAAAGCCTTAGTCTTCAACATTTTATACTAAGTTATAAGAAGAAATGATATTTTAAGTTGTTATAAAATATTATATGTTGTTATAAATAAATTTCAGGACTGACCATTGAACTTGGCACCCATTTAGATCTCACTTCTTTTGTCGCTGAAGTCAACAACCAAGGCATATATATCACAATTTTGAATTTGGCTCTCATTTCACATTTATGTTTTTGATGGGATATATAAATTGCAGGACTGACCATTGAACTTGGTACCCATTTAGATCTCACTTCTTTTGTCGCTGAAGTCAACAACCAAGGCTTATATATCACAATTTTGAACTTGGCTCTCATTTTACATTTATGTTTTTGATGGGATATCATTACTTTTTGTACAGAAATTATTGAACTCAATCTCAAACTCAAAACATATTTATTCAAAATATGTACCTACAAAGTACACCTTCTGAACGTCATGCTTAAAGAGCATAAGACGTGATGGTGATAATTAACTACGATATCTTAAAACTAAAGCTACGAGGGTTCCAAATGTGCCCTGGTCTGAGAAGAGCCCGCAATAAACTCCGCTTTTTTTTATTATCACCATCTCACAAATATTTGAAATTATATATATGTACTTATAATATAACATTACATAATCAGCCGTTGTAACAATTCATACCCATGCCTTGCTATCATTCAAATAATCCTTTACACTGTAATAGGACTTTTCTATTAGTTTAGTTTACGTTTTACATTAGTAGGTACTTATTATTTGGTGTAAGGTCAGTGTGTCACCCACCAGTAATTCTATTGTACGACTCATTGTACAAGATAATTAAAGACGAGAATTGTCAAGAAAAATATATGGTGTACCTAGAGTTACACTGACATTGACAGATTACATCTATGGTCAGACTACCTCTACAGCACATTTCTACATCTCATCAATTTTGATTGCAAAAGTTCAAAATCAAAAGTTTTTTGTGAAACATTGAAAACAAGCACGGTAAACAGTCGATATCACTAAAACCACTATAAACAATGAATACAAATCACAATGACTGACAGCTTGAACTGACGACTTCAAATACGTTTCTTCTTCTTTTCTGTCAATGACGTTTCGTTGCACAAAATGTATGAATACGAAGGTAAGGTTTTAATGCAACTATATTATTATTCATTATTATTTACATTAAAATAATAATTATGTGTCATTTTCAATAGTTAAGGAGTTACTACCACCGCTTAAAGCAGTATTGTTTCAAACTAACGGTTGAATGTCACGTACTTTGACGTCCTTAAAATAATGATTATAACACTTCAACATAAACGTCAACAATATTAAAATAATACGGCTTTAAGCAATGGTAGCATGTCTCGTGTCAGAGTTTTGATCTATACCTTTGATCATAAAAATGACGATTTTTGTACGTTTATATCTAAATAACCATTTGAGGTGTGCTTATGAAATTTGGAGCACATATGTATCTCACGAGTCTCAATATATGCGCCAAATTTGACATGTTTATGTGAAATAGTTTTTGAGTTATGAGGGGGTCAAAAGTGGCTCCAAATGGTTCGTGTAATATTACACACGGTGCTGCTCGCCAGTTTTTTTGAACTTTGGCTGGACACGCTTCCGCGTGTCTTGATCTTAAGAATTGTAAACTGTCGACAGATTGTGAACCGTTCAATGTTCTGAGTGTCAATTTTTGAAATATTAATCGTATTTACGTTTTCTTGTGTCTTTCTTGTAGTTTAGGTTAGGGCTCGACATATATAATCAGGCAGGACACTTAGGTTCTATCACGTTAATATACCTAACAGATTTCGAAAGTTTAGAATTTCGCGAGTTAGATTATAATCTAACGGTTTTACAATCTTACGGTGACATATACGCAACGACTTTAATTTATATAGACTGGCCCTGTCAAACAAAGAATGTGAACTTATTTTACTAACGCCATCTAGTATGAAAAGCGGGACAGCGCTATGGCCGGGACAAGGGCAGGCTTGTCCCTGCCATATTGTTATTTTTACATAACCTATTGTTTTTTTAAATAGGTAGATACAATAATTTCTGACGATGCAATGCTAATTAATGTTCCTTAAATTACTACTGAGCCATGAAGACCTTAATGGTTTAGCATCCAATATTATCTCATGTAGGAATAGACTGCGGTCACTTTTTCAATTGGCATTGAATTGGCCGATTCCTCAATCAAGCGCCCATAACAAATCACGATGTTTAAGTCATTATGTAGGTAGCTACAGTAGCTACCTACGACTCTCTTTTCATTAAATAAATTCATTGCCAAGGCCTTTTCTAAAGTGACACTGCACCCCAGCAAGGTATAATCAAGGTTACTTTCAATAAGGTCCTAACTCAGATCAGAAACCTTACGATTTAGAAAATGTTGTCGGAAATTACCCTCAGTTTGTCTCACTGTAGCCCATCACTATTGCTTTAAACGATGATGTAGAATTTTAGTACTCTCATTTGTCAAACAAATCATAGTTCTTGAATCGGTCCGATTCGAGAGGTTTTGGATCGATTCATTCAATCGATCGCGATGTAGCGTTTGAAGTCGATTGGAAAAACCGATTATTTTACTAAATAATCGTGCGAAAAATCGATTAACAATCAACATGCATAGTATAGCCGAGGTTATAATCCACTATAACGATATACACTGCAAGCACTGTAAGGTGTGACGTCAATTTAGTATACTACGAAGCCGTTCCTTTACAGCTGTTAGCTATACTTGTTACTGTTTAATGGAACGCAGTCAGCACTGAGAGCACCATACCCCGAAAACGCCAGTGCTCACAGTACAAAAATAGCGACGATTTATGACGTCGTATATATCCCTAGGATACTGCGGTAGTATACTGTCAGTCCATAATAGAACGAATTTCTCCCGTAAGAGCACGGAACAGTACCAGTATATATAATGTACTCTGTGAGTGCCCGCAATGTATATCGGCAGGGCGACCGCGTATCTTCTGCATCAATCATTGTTACAGTATCAATTGTTGTGATTGGCTGAATTTATGGTATTCTTGCTGCT
The DNA here is from genome assembly GCA_964035005.1 of Erebia palarica. Lineage (NCBI taxonomy): Eukaryota > Metazoa > Arthropoda > Insecta > Lepidoptera > Nymphalidae > Erebia > Erebia palarica. Next base: position 11,461,351 of record OZ035987.1, on the reverse strand, counting down.
TCAATGGATTTTGTCCAATAATGGAAGAGTGTTATCCAATCAGAGGTGATTGTGATCGTTACACTGTAGCTGGATTTTGTCCAATAATGGAAGAGTGTTAACCAATCAGAGGTGATTGTGATCGAACTGTAGCTGTCAGAGATACGCGGTCGCCCAGCGGAATGTACTCAATGTCAAATTGTCAAATGTCAATGTCAAAATCGAGTAACCATGTGAGCGTAACGTTTATAGTTTAATTGGTTCTTTTATAATTCGAAATTTCTCTTATTTTCTAAATCAAGTAACAAGTTTCATAGTAATATAAGGGATATCAGTGTTAATTTCACCACTAAAAATGTCTGATGGTCAATTCAGTGATTATGAAGAAGATATATCGAAAAAGGTTAAGACTGTCCGGGTATGTGTTTAAACTTTAAATACCAATTAATTAAATAATTTCCTGTGAAAAGTGCCTCTTACAAGCGTAAATGAGCTCTTTGACCTTTGGAGTACGATAATAGTGCGTAAATCAGATACTCTTTCCAAGATCTAACCAATGTAAATATTATTTATGGGCAGAATAAATTGTATACAGTCTTTGTTTATAAATAACAAACACTCTTTAAAGACACTTTCCAATCGACAAAAGTCGACATGGCCCTACTTGTGTATGAAAAAAAGATTAGATCTTGTGTTTATTATGTTTAGATACTTAATACTATTATTGTGCCCAAATGCTTTGTTAATTATTATTAAAAAGCTTTTTCATAGTTTGCAGAAACACCAGAAATTAGAAAAATAAGCAGTGATGAACTTGACTCAGATGACTATTTCTATGATTCAGATGAAGAAATAGGATACTTGAAGAAAGAAAGTGTCAATGCCCAAAATCCAACAACAAAGGTCACATCATATCAGCCTACCGAGAAACTGTTCAAAAGGTACATAAATAAAATAAATGTTGACAAATATGAACCTTTAAATGAAAGTGCACAGAAATTCATGGAGCGAAATGATCGGAAGTTTGATAATGAGAGGATACGAATAAAAGATAAACATGACAGGGCTACTGCTGAACAGGTTATGGATCCTCGCACCAAAATGATTCTATTCAAACTTTTGAACAGAGGAATTATAAATGAAATTAACGGATGCATTTCTACTGGCAAAGAAGCCAACGTTTACCATGCAACTTCCAAAGATGGAAAAGATTATGCTGTCAAAATTTTCAAAACGTCAATCCTGGTTTTTAAAGACAGAGATAAATATGTGTCTGGTGAATATAGATTTAGAAATGGCTATTGTCGTTCAAACCCACGTAAAATGGTAAGAACATGGGCTGAAAAGGAAATGAGAAACCTTGTAAGGTTATACAATGCACAATTGAATGTCCCGGAACCTATAATCTTACGAAGTCATGTTTTAGTAATGACTTTTATGGGAGAAAATGGCTGGCCATCTCCTAAGTTAAAAGATGTTGAAATATCCCAATCCACAGCTAGGTCATTGTACAGAGATTGCATTACCATGATGTGGAAAATGTTCAATATATGCAAACTAGTGCATGCAGATTTATCTGAGTTCAATCTACTGTATCATGAAGGAAATGTTGTAGTGATAGACGTATCACAGTCCGTTGAGCATAATCATCCTCATGCTTTTGAATTTTTGAGAAAAGATTGTACAAACATCAGCGATTTCTTCCGAAAGAAAGGTGTAGCAACTTTGACTGTTAAGGAGTTGTTTGATTTTATTACTGATGCATCGATAAATGAAAGTAATCTTGAGGAGTGCTTGGAGAAGCTTTCCGAGAAGGCAGCATCGAGAAATTTTGAAGAGTTGACTGCTCAGGAGCAGATTGAAGAAGAGGCCTTTAAGAATATTTATATTCCAAAAAGACTGACTGAGGTAAATTTATTAATTGCTCTACTTACTTATTATTGTCTTTTGAAATTACATGAACTAGTGTATGCCCTACTTTAATATGGTGAAAGAGACTGATTGACTCTAGCTCTCAATGGGGCTGATTCTGTTGTAGACATGCATCTAAAATATTGCTAATCATAATGCTCTTTGCAAAAAGGGACAGAACAAGATTTAGAGGTGTTAGTTTAGTTTAGAGATTGTATTATGTACAGAATTGGCCACAGTATCATACTAATATTATCAAATGCAAAAGTGTGTTAGTTTGTCCTTCAATCACTTCGTAACAGTACAACGGATGCCTTTTTTTGCATGAGTATAGTTGAGGACTTTAAGAGTGACATGGGCTTCTTTATATACAGGAAAATTAAAGAATCTAAAAAAAACACTGTGACAAACTCACAGGCATCAGCTAGTAAGTCACTGCGACTCCTGTTCTTTATTAGCCTATGTGTCATATATAAGTAGCCAATATTTTAATTATTGTTCTATCATAATAGTAAATAGAAGCTGATCACCATAATTGTTTACACAAATTGAATGATTGGTAGAGCTTCTTAATGTTAAGCAGTTGTTCCTATTGCTACTTTATAAGTTCAATTACTTAATTATATTTTGTCCAACCATTTATTTTATTTTTGGCAGCTCGATTCAATGATGTTCTAATGGGTTACTTATTCGGTTTTTGATAAAAAACTTTCAACTTCAACTTTCTTTATGAATAAGTCTTAATTGTTTTGAAAAATGTATTATTGATTGATTTAACATTTTTTATTTTTTTATAAACATACCCAAGTGTATAAATGACTAAGTATACTGATGTATGTATTAAAATAAATCACTTATACACAACACTACAGTAAATGTATATGAAGGAACTAGAAGTTTAATTTGCTATAATCCCCAATGAGGGTACTTTTAGGGGATTTCTGTCGTGTGGTGAATGTCACGCGCTATAGGTGTGCGATACACACTGTACCACATAGATTTTCCTGTTGTCGCGGATTATAGCGAATTAAACTTCTAGTTCCTTCATTATGATGGCCTTCCGCAAAGTAACGTCTGCTTCTATCCAATAAATGTATATGAATCCGTCAGGTCATAGAAACCATCCATCGCCAGAGATGTATAGTGCATAAAGGACTATCAAGAAAGCTAATGTTGCAGCTCCGTGACTATTTTGAAAAGGAAAGTCGTACTTGTAATTACTGGATGAGTCTACGAGTTAGGAAATATCGGATAAAAAGGGCCCATCACTTCACTGTTGTAAAAAACGATATGTGTCTATGGAGCCTTGCATTTTTTTGTCGACGGTTGCACTTTGCACAATAATTATGACACTTCATACGCGTGCTTATGTCAAAAGTAAAATAAATGGTTAGACAAATTTTGTTCAAGACTAGATTTATTAACTAAACTTGACATCTCTTCATACTTTGGCAATATGGTTGTGTTGGCGTGGTATACGTAGAAGAGCTCTATAAAAGGTCAATTTTTATTTCAAATTAATTAATTTACTGTTGAAGAAGAAGACCATAGTTTTGATACTACATTTTAAAAGATCTATTCATGTAATTTTCAGGTAATCAACTATGAACGTGACATAAACAAAGCAAAGAAAGGGGAGACAGCAGACTTGGCGTATAAGAAGATTGCAGGTTTCAATGAGGACCTGACAGGCACTGTGGATAGGCCTGACATCCTGCAGGATGAGAAAATATCTGACAGTGGGTCGGAGAACAGCTCTGATGAAGAAGGTGATGAACACAGTATGTATATTTTTATTTTCCACTAGCCAATGCCCTGTATATGTTGCAATGTGTCCTTTACAAAATTTCAACTACTTGAGTTGTGGTATATGTGTCACCATAAGATTGTAAAAACTGTTAGATTTTAATCTATCTAGCGAAATTATAAACTGTCGAAAGATTACAATTTAACGCATTATTTTTCGGTAGAATGTAATCTGTTAGGTATATTAACCTAAGTACTACTAAGAAGTACCTGATCATTTATGTGGAACCCTAACCTAACCTAAAAGAAAGAGACAAGAAAACGTAAATACAATGAATATTTTAAAAATTGACACTCAGAACATTGAACAGTTCACAATCGCTCGACAGTTTACAATCGAGAAAAAAAGCGTTAGATTGCAATCTGTCGGTTTTTGCAATTTTACGGTGACATATGCACATTTGTTGTGGTATTTAAAAATCTGGTGAAAGCTTTCTCCAGCATGCATAACATGCAATTAAAATTTAAGAGTTCCCGTGGGAACTAAAACACATCACGCGAATCACTTCGTGAAAAATTTAAAGAGATTGGTATACTTACGGTGGCTTCACAATACATTTACAATAATATCGTTTTTGTTGGAACATTAGTCTTTATAAGCAAAGAAGTGATACTCACAATCGATGTACTAGAAACCGCCATGAGCTTGTAACAGCGTCATATTGTGTGCGCAAGGTGCAAAATCCTTTGTGGTGTCGAGTGTACGCTTTTATAACATGGTTCCCAAAGAGTTTCTGGATTTGCCATTACATAGATTTAAAGACTGTGTTAAACAGCATTTGTTAAGTCGAGGTTATTACACTATCGATGATTTTATTAATGACAAAGTTGCATTGAAGCAACCGGCCTCGTTCCGGCCGGTTCACTGGATGAACAACAAGTCAGTGTAATACTTGTAACGTATGTGTTGTATTGTTTACATATTGTAACCTGTGAGTGTAACTGCTGAGTTTCTTGCCGGCTCTTAGTAGAACTATTTTCCGACCCGGTGGTAGAATTTTAACGTATCTTAAGTGATATTGGATAGAATCAGGCGTTACTTTGCGGAAGTTCATGATTTAGCAAGAAAAGATTACAATTATTTTGCTATAATCCGCCAACAGAAAAAATTCTGTATGGTCAAGCATGCAGTTACAAGCGAAGCACCGTTTACCTTCCCAACCAAGCAAGAAAGCCAAGTTCCCAAGCAAGCAATGCCACCACCACTCACATGCACCACCACACAAGACTTTTATACTAATCTCGACGCACGTTTCGCCCCGACACCGGAGCATCTTCAGGAGATGTAGACTTTACAATGCAAGATTGTCTAGTAACTAGACAATCTTGCATTGTAAAGTCTGTGGTGGCATTGCTTGCTTGGGAACTTGGCTTTCTTGCTTGGTTGGGAAGGTAAACGGTGCTTCGCTTGTAACTGCATGCTTGACCATACAGAATTTTTTCTGTTAGCGGATTATAGCAAAATAATTGTAATCTTTTCTTGCTATATCTTAAGTGACACAAGTTATCCTACATAAAATAAATAAATCATTTCTCAATCCACGCGGACGAAGTCGCGGGCATCAGCTAGTTAATGTATAGGTAATTGCATACTACCCTTCACACATTTATCAATCCTCTCACCAAAGTGTCCTGGGGGAGATTGCTCTGTAAGCAATAAGGCAGCCTTTGCATACGTAGCTTTGAATTATTTATAATATTTCCTGTATTTTCTATATTTCTTACGCTTATACGCTTTCACAGCCTATCTGTTTATCCGATTTTGATGAAATTTGGTACAGGGATAGGTTGTATCTTAGGGAAGGGCATTTTATCACGGAAATTCAAGAGTTCCCGCTGGAATAAAAAACCTTAACCCATGCGGACGAAGTCGCGTGCATCATCTAGTCTAAGTATAATAATTAGAAATAAATAATTAAAAAACATTTTTAAAAACAATCTTTTAGTGTCCACCATATTGAATTTTGGGTGACGTTATTTGTTTTTGTATTCACAGCAAACTCTTTTAATTTAACACGCAACCCTGTACAGGAGGTTGGGTTTCATAACCACTAGGCTATCACCGATAGCCTATACTTAATATTATGTAAAAATTTGTTTCAGAAACAAAATTCAAGCCCAGCGCAAGGCCTCGTGACGAATCGCCCGAGAGTAAAAAAGCGAGAAAAAAAGCAGTCAAAGAGGAACAAGCTGAGAGGAGGAAAACTAAAACAAAGAAACATGTAAAAAAGAGACGAGATAAAGGTTGCGGTAAGAAATAATAGAGATCATGTAAAAATGTTGGATCACCATTAACTTTATTATACAATGTATGTAAAGATTTTGCTGTTGTATTATTTAAGATCTTATTAGAGTACTCGAGTTCGGGTCCCGGGTCGGGCCATAACAAGTATTGGGTTTTCCTGGCAAGAAATTCTCAATACTAGCCCGGAGTTAGGAAGTGGCGGTGTTTCGCCTCGGAGAGCACGTTAAGTCGTCGGTCCTGCGCCTGACCTCTCACCGGTCGTGTCGGATTTTCCGTCCCATCGGGCTATGAGAGTAAAGAAACAGAGAGTGCACCTGTGTATGCACACACTTGTGCACTATAATATCTCCCGCGCAGATGGCTAATCTCTGGAGATAGGCCGACGTGGCCGAAATTCAGTCGGGAGGACATTATTATTAGAGCACTCTGGAAACAGCTTTAGCAACTGCACAGTATTGATTTTTAGATCTCTTTAGCAGACCAACGGAGGTGCTTGGGAGTACGTCATTGGTTGGTGGTCATCTCTAGTGTCCCGCAATTTAGGCTTAAGTTCTTTTCTGGGTACAGTAGCATACATTTTTGGTCTGTAGTGTAGTGATATAAGTAGGATAGTGAGATTTGATGAGCTTCCTGAATGATCTGGTAAAATATTATATACAACTAGCTGATGCCCGCGACTCCGTCCGCGTGGATTGAGGTGTTTTAGGGGTATGAAAAATAGATAGTACCCGATTCTCAGACCTACTGAATATGCATATAAAATTTCATAAAAATCGGTCTAGCCGTTTCGGAGGAGTATGGTAACTAACATTGTGACACGAGAATTTTATATTTAAGAAGATAACATATATATGTCACCGAAAGATTGTAAAAACCGTTAGATTATAATCTAACTGTGATTGTAAACTGTTCAATGTTCTGAATTTAAATTTTTGAAATAGTCATTTTATTTACGTTTTCTTGTCTCGTTCTTGTAGGTTAGGTTAGGGTTCGACATAAATAATCAAGTAGTGCCCGACCTGTGGCCGGGTTTAGGTTTTATCGGGTTTAAATACTTATCAGGTTACAATCTACCGGAAAATAATTCGTTAAATTGTAATCTTTCGACAGTTTAGAATTTCGCGAGTTAGATTATAATCTAACGGTTTTTACAATCTTACGGTGACATATATACACTATAGTACTGTGCAACCGTCGAGTCTTGTTGAAGTGAATAATTCTTTAGCCGCGTTGAGAAGTCTTTTTGGTAGGGGGTAAAAATTTTGGAAACGCGTGAGTGACACCGTGACCGACACCTCGCGTTGTTACGAAGACAAAAGGTCTTAAATATAAATATAGTACACACTCACTTAAACTTTAATGCCTTAATTAATTTTAAATTCTAAATTGTAGCAGGTTATTTACCACCCACTCGGCAAAGATATGCCGCCAAGCGATTTAGTGTTTTGGTACAATGCCGATTCATCACTACAGCCCATTAACGTCCAACTGCTGGGCACAGGCCTCCACTCTCATAGGAGAGAGGGAATTAGAGCTTAGACCCACCACGCTGCTTCAATGCGGGTTGGCGGCCTTTAACGACTATTATCATGTTAGTGATAATAACCGGGACCGACGGCTTAACGTGCTCTCCGAGGCACGGGGATGAAACACCGCCAACTTCCTAACTCCGGGCTAGTACTGGGAATTTCTAATCCGAAAACCCCGATATTAAATTATGGCCCGACCCGGGACTCGAACCCGGGACCTCGTCGGCCGCAGTCAAACATGCTAACCACTAGACCAACGAGGCAGTTAGCGCTTGACTGCAATTTAACGTGAAATGATGATCGTGCAGCACTAACCGTTAACTAGTTTAATTCCAACTCAAGTTTAAAAGTAGGTAGGTAAGTTTTAACAATTAAACTAATCATTAGGAAAGTAGTTAGACAGTAGGAAAATTAAAAGCATTTTTATGTTCATTATAATTTTCTTTTATAAACGTGGAAAATTCATAGGTCTTTTACATATGTTCTATGTACAATAATAAAATTTTATTAATACACTTGTTTTACTCCTATATCTATATTGGATAATTGAAAGTTTGCGTTTGTGTGAACATTTATATAGCGGCATAATTAAAGACTATAGATTATAAATACTATATGGCGCGAGGCATCCGCTATGTTAAACCAGTTTTCACGGCTTTTAAACAATCGGAATTAAGCGTAGCGTCACATCCTATCTCTTTATTGTGCGCTATCAAATATTCATACAAATGCAAACTTTAATTCAATTTAAACTTCATAAAGGCATAATAAGAGCAACTTTTGTCACCGCAACATATTTGTCACACGCGACAAGCCTATGAAAAGTCTCCCTAATGTCGCGTCATAACATGCGGGCACTTTCATACACAGCCATAAACTTGATAGGGAGACGAATTATTGCACAGACAAAAGTTGCGCATTTGGATGCTCCCTAAAAAAATACACGTATACCGAGAGGTCTTACAAAAAGTATTTTTTTGAAGTCTGACAAAATATCAACTTCATCTTCGATAATTTTTTTAATTGACCCGGGTATGTTTATTTAAGAATGTTAAATACTTAACCTAAGAAATCATTAACAAGTTTTCTACTTATTTAATGTGATAAACATAATAATATCACTCGAGATTATAACGTATTTCGCCAAAACCAATAAATAAATTCTTAACTTTATATGTAGGTAAAATAATCATAAATAATACCTAAATCACTGAACAAAAATATCACATGAGAAAAAATAAGGCAATTCTGGTTTCTCTGGAGCCTTGAACAGACCAAATATAAACGCGAGTCTCTATGAAAGTATGATTATTGCAGCAAATTGTAGTTTGAATTTATTAAACGCCAAAATAAGAGGTACGGTGTTGGTAATTGTCCAAAAAATTAAATCAAAAATCTTTAGACAGTGAAACAACGGCAAAAAACTTATTAAACCCCTCTTTTTGTGTCTGGGGTTATAGTGAAGTAAAAATATAAACAAAGATAAATAAAAATGCACATCGGAATACCTCGCTCACAAAAAATCAGAGCTCTTTCTTAACGAATCCAGTTCCAATCTTTCGGAGAATTACAATGTAAATTAGATGAATTGGTTTGGAGTCTTATATAAGAGAAAGAGGTGTCTTTGGCTGTAAAGAAATATCTCGTGTAAACCCATCATTAAAACGCCTTTTGCAAATATTTCAAATCGAACCATTCTATGTAAAATATAATCTTAATTAATAATAATTTATCACATCTCAATCTTACATACATTTTTGTACTGGCACCTAAGTGATACGGAAAAATAACTTAGGACATAGACCAGACACACTTATTACATGCCACGCGCATGTTTTTAATCAAAGCGCAGTAATTTAGTGTCTGATGGTTGTAGTATGGTATAGTCATATGAATACTTAATATAATAATAGTCACAGGTATTCTTATGTATAAAAAAAAATTAAACATGTATGCAAGTATGACTATATTCCCTTACCACCTTGTGTTATGTGATATTATTAATTCAGTCTTAAGATGGAAGTGAGCTAGCCCGTAAGTGCCTGTAACCCGTTACCGTACTCGTAAGTATGGCAGTGAAACCCCTCACAACGCAACGGTTCCACTGCGTCACAATCACAAATCCTTAAACTTGTTCAGGATGAGATTCCACCATAATCCCTGAGGTTCCATTACTTTTTCAGCTATTGAACATTCCGACTCAAAACGCTTAGCGTGACACGTTACAAGTGTGTTTCCAGCATTGTTATCACAATCAAATTACACAAGTAATTTCAGATTTAAATAATCACGTGGCAAAACGATACCTCAGGCCCATGTAGCACATGAATCTGACGGCGATCATTATGCCGACCAAGATGAGGATTTCGAACCAAACGGAACTGTTTTCGAAGTCGAGATATCTGATTAGGACGTCGGGCTTAGCGAAGTGGCAGTACACGTCTTTGCAGTCGAGGGTTTTCCTGCCGAAGCCGAAGACTGTGAGGATCATTGCCACCACTCCACACCTGTAGCAATTACATGTAATAAATAATCTATATAAATAAAAATCAATTGCTGATGAAAGCGCAAGCTGCATCTATTTGGCTAATTCTTTTTTTAAATCGTGTTTAAAATTGTCAGTAAAAGGTTTGTATGAAAGAAAATGTTTGACAAACGGAACGGAAAAGTAAATAAATGGGTTAAAAATCTCCATATACAAAAGTAAACGAGACAAAACAGTAGGGAGATCCTCAAATATATTGACAGATTGACAGTCAGTTGTTCAGTTTTATATATTAAATACATTTATCCTGTGAAAAGAACAGTTCCCACGGGACTCGAAAAGACCTAAAATCCACGCGGACGAAGTCGCGGGCATCAGCTAGTTTATAATAAAAATTAGGATATAATAAGATACCAAAAACAGTAAGTGACTAAGATATAGAAGGAACATCCTAAGTACCAGCGCGGCGTCATTTCTGCCACCCAAAATGTACTGTCTAGGCAAGCTTGAATAGACATCTTCTAAGTAAGCGCGTTCCACTTTAACCCTCGCTATTTAGATTGCATTCAAGCGCTAAATATCCGTACACCCTCCACTCGTTCAATTGCTCCTAAGTCTTAAGGCTGTGTCGAAGAAATAGAATCGCTCTTTAGCAGGGCTGCCAAAAGAAAACTGAAGAAAAAAAAAGAGTATGACAAAAACACAAATAAGGAATTTAATGCACAAACCTGATGAATGAGGTCTTCATGATGATGTTCATGATGAGGGGGATTCTGTGAGCGAAGTCGAAACCGTAAATGGCCAGGCCGAGGAAAGGGGCGATCGCTGCTGGCCCGATCGCACATCCATTCTGGAATAGAAATTTGAAAATTAATCAAATGGCTATATAACTAGACAAATGAGGTCAAATATAAAACAAAACGGCAAAGAAGTCTGAGCAAATTTTCATGATTATAAATAATCAATCCGAGTGGGAGTTTAATTACGTATTTGATCGCGTTAAAGTTAACATGGAATTGATCGAGCGTAAGCTGTCAAGCGCTTGACACAATCCCATACAAATCGTAGCTGCTAACGTTGACGCGATCGAATGGGAAGAAAATCTCCCACTATGCATTCTGAACGTTATCCCTGCAATGCTTTCTGACAAAAAGAGATAATATTAGCGATCAAACAAAACACGATGAACCAAATCAATTCGAATGGGACTCCAACCATGAGGAGCTATCCTGGAAACTGGGATAAGTAATCTAAAAAATGACTTACCCTGACACTGAAAACCGACCCGATCGCCATTCCGATGCCTTCAGACACCAGAGAGACGATGTTTGCGATCAGACAGAACACGATGAACCTAGTCACTCCAAACGGCACTCCGACCATGAAGAACACAATGGTACAGAATACCATGTTCAGAGTCAGCTGTACTGGGAGTTTGGACACAGTCAACGCGGCGTAGTACGGCGCCAAGCCGTACCAGCCGTTGAAATGCTCCTTTTTCACCAGTTTTACTTCTTGGGGATCTGGAAGAAAAGAACAATGATACTGAACTGACTAATCTGTCTAAGTCACGAACTTCTTCGATCTAACACAAAATTTTGCAGGCACAGGGCGTACACATCATAAATGTATATTTATACTAACTAGACCCGCTCGGAAAGTACCATTTCTTAAATGACGTAGAAAGTACGTTAAGCTAACAACCAAATATGCGGGCGGAAAAAAAAGTAAGTTGTTAACGTGCTAAGTGGGCAAGAGTTCCTAACTGGCGTGTATTGCTAAGTACACCCTCGTTAGATCGGTCACTTTCTTCCCTCAGTGAACAATATACCTACTATTAAAAGCTGTACTTCCCCAAAGATTGGTATCATTTAGTTATTCTTAGTATCTGCCTTGTGCATAGTACCTTAACCAAACCCTGTGCTCCAACCGGAGTATACCGTTAACACCGGGTTTTTATGACAGAATACACGCCACTGGGTTTTAGTGGGAATTCTAGTTCGCCAGCGAGTCCCACATACTCATCCAATAGGGGTGGGATGCGTAAATGCATTTCCCAGTGGCTTAAAAAAACCCTGTGCTCCTCACTGTCTGCAAGACATAATATGTATTGTATACTAGGTAATGCCCGCGACTTCATTCTCGTGGCTAATTCCTGCGAAAACTATATTTTTCAGGATTAAAAGTATCCTATGTCCTTTCCCGGGATGCAATTTATCTCTGTATCTTTCTTTAGAATCAGTTGAACAGTTTGGACGTGAAAGCTGCCATGTTTAAAACATTAGTATGGATTCTGAGAACATGATAAATATATCCCAGAGGCCCAATTGTCTAAGCAAATCGTAATCATTTGACAGCTTAAAAAGTAATACTCGAACTGTTTGAGGAGTCCATACATGGTTTCTGATGTGCCCAGGCTTCTATGACCGGTCGAATTATCCGTTTGACCAACGATTACGAATTCCTTACACAATCAGCGGGCTAATATTCAAGGAGGGAAGATTTACTCAATTGAGCATAATTAGTTGTTGTTTAATTTTCTGAATTTTACCAAGGACTATGAGAATAAAATTTATTCTCATTAGAATTGCTAAGGACAGCGTTTATTTATCTATCTACAAATTAATTTAATTGTATATGAATTTTTAAAGAGTTTCTTGCTGGTTTTCTCAGTAGGAATGGCATTCCGAACCAAAAGCACTTGTAATAAGTTTATTTGAATAAAAAAATAAGTTTTGAGTAATACTTACAAACTAGAACTGGCGCCATGATCTGTGTGTACGAGAAGAATATGATGACACCGACGCACAGTTTCAGGTGGTTGAACATCTGTGAGCCATCGTTGGCCGTGCCGAAGAAGCATAACCCAACCAGCACCGCACACAACACGTGGTGGATTGTCTGGATCCATAACGCTGAAACATACAAGGAAATATCTTCTTTATTCTGTCTTCATTTAATGTAGGACAGATTGTGCCACATAGAGACAATATTATTATATATAGACATAATATTATATCTACCAAGATATAATATTATGTCAAGACTTTAGAACAACTTGTGCCTCTTATGATATGCCAAGATTATACCACCGTTTCCGAAAAACTGATTCTTGATAAGAGCTGGTAATAAACTCAGCAGTTGCTCCTTTTGAAAAGCAAAATAAAGCTTACTAATGGAATGGAATAAAATATTGAGAAATTTTTATTTGCTGTTCTGGTTAAACAACCTGACATATTTGACCCCTGTTTGCATATAAAGATTCTTTAGCACTTATATTTTGGAAACAACTTGGTAGATAATATTATATAAGATAACTATTATTATGTGATTCAGGAGTTAATAAACTAATAAGGCTGCCTTCACATTAAAGTATTTAAAGGATGTGTCAAAAATCAGCTAAACAACCCATGGGTCTGACAGACCGACATAATATTATAATATTTTATTATATAGAGCTAATTCACATAAGTTGACTCATAACCCGCCTAAGTGGGTGGGCTAGGTGCTCAACTACCTAACTACTTCAGGTGACAGATAATGCCATTATTACTATGCTTATGATTGGCATAGAATTTACAAAACTATATTATGTAGATTACCTATTGTAAAGTATGACGCCATAGTAGTTTGTATGCATTATAGAACATAAGACCTGTACATCCACGTGATGATTACCTTTGTGAATCATTGAGAGGTATAATAAATTATCAGACTGCATCAAGCTTTTAGCGCTATTCTTCGTTGTTTATTTTAGCTACCAATATTCTGCCATAACCTTATTTTACTTAAGTATCTGTCGGAGAAGCGGTCTCGCGATCCGCGACAACATAATCTATGCTATTTATTACATGTAACTTAACTTTGGTACTTGCTCTACAAAAGTTCGTATAAAAGAATATAGTAATTAAATTGAAAAAAAAAACAAGTATCTATTTTTATACCTGCGAAGGTGAGAAACGCATACTAAGTAAGGTTATTAACATGCTAAATATTAGCGGTAAATTTTTTGCCTGGAATTCGTGACTTACTTAATGGAGGTCGAGTCAATTAAGTTTTTGCAAGTTGTAATTTTTTAGGTTGAGTTAAATAGTTTCTTTTAATACTAGTTATTCCGTTTTTGAACGCATTTGGGCTAGACTTCCTCTTTTTACTTTCTAGCAGAACTGCACTGCACTTAAAAATCTTTGTGTGATTTTGTTGCCTCTTATAAATCTAAACACAATTTACAGAAATATTAAGTAAAGTAAACCAGGTGATATAAGTAAGTCTCGACATCTTAAAACAATAAAATCTTTGTTTTACAAGGCACTGGGCCCCTAACATACACGAAGTTCCCTTATTTAGAGGTCAGGATTTAATTGTATTTTTTCTTACCTTGCCGATTCCTTGATATTTGCACCAGCATTCTGACAAGCAATATCGAGAACTGCTGGAAGTATGTCGTTGGAAATCTGCATGTCGACTTCTGTATCTTCATCCAGTCCATCGAGGAGTCTTCTATTCTCAACTCGTTCAAAGACGCCGTCGATTCACTGTCTTCGTTGTACTGCTTAACTTTGAATGTGCATTTCTCATTCGATAATACTATCTCTGTTTCCCCACATTCGTCCTCTATTTGGTAGCAAACTTTAAGATGCATGTTATTTGTGGGCTCTACTGGGACGGTGTCGAATTTTGTTGATTTGTACAGTTTTCCATTCAGTATTTCGTCGCACAGCATTTTTATGTTCTGCGGGTTTTCTGTTGTTTCTATTACTGTAAAAAAACTTGAACGTTACAGCATGATCGCCAAGGGTGGTTTAATATGTTTAACAGATTTAATTTAGTAGCTTGCAATATGTGTATCTATGTTTGTTTAGGTCAAATCTTGCAACTGTATTTTAAAACAGTTATCCCCAACCGATTGAGCTTAGTAGATTTGGATGACAAGTGACGTCACTCTATATCCATTGTTGCGGGCTCCCAAAGATAGCGGGGTAGTTATTTAGGTAAAAACCGTTAGATTATAATCTAACTCGCGAAATTGCAAACTGTTGAAAGATTACAATTTAATGCATTATTTTTCGGTAGATGGTAATCTGTTGGGTATATTAACTCGATAGAACCTAATTGCCACTACCTATAATTATATGTGTCGAATGATATTATGGGTATGATTAAAAGGGTTTGATGTGAATAGCACGAAGAATTAAATGACGTCACACTATGGTGGACGATAAAAGCTTATTTTTATTAAAAATGTATTTGATGATGTAAGACTTATTTTTTATCAACATAAATTAAATACCTACAGCTTTATTTAATTTACTTTGGTAATAATTTATAGTTGAAATAATATTATAGCGAATATGAGCGCGCTCAGAGTTACATTAGCCGCCATTGGCGATGACGATGATTTGGTAATTAAAAATCCCATTTACCCAGTTAGCTATTATATATATCTTACTGAAATCTGCGGGATTGTGGTGTCTAGGACACGCCAGACCGATGCTCTGAAGATGTGGTACCATCGCCTCTGTGTCGCCTTGGTAGATACAACGACCGTCTGCTACGATGTACGCCTGAAATATAAAGAAATAAAACGGATCACTTTTAATGCTTCCCGAAAACGTGATAGTGCCTACTCTAGTGGTAGTAGAAGCCTTTGAACACACAGTTTTTAATGGACAGTCTAAGCATCTAATGGACCACCACCACCACCCCACCACTACAGCCCATTAACGTTCCACTGCTGGGCGCAGGCCTCCACTCTCATAGGAGAGAGGGAATTAGAGCTTAGACCCACCACGCTGCTCCAATGCGGGTTGGCGGGCTTTAACATTTATCATTTTAGTGATAATAGTCGGGACCGACGACTTAACGTGCTCTCCGAGGCACGGGGGTGAAACACCGCCAACTACCAACTCCGGGCTGGCACTGAGAATTTCTTAATTGAAAAACCCAATGCCTAACAATTTTTATGCCCGACCGGGAATCGGACCCAGGACCTCGTGAGCCGCAGTCGACTTCACCAACCGCTAGACCAACGAGGCAGTTATCTAATGGACGCTCATGTATAATTCGTGAATCGGGACTTAATCACCTATGTCCAGTGAAACAAAATACTGAGATCAACTGGGATCAATTATATAACATATCTTTGACAGCATAATTAAGGCAGCTTTAATGGACGAAAAAACTGCCAACCGCTCACCTGCCCAACGATATACCTAAACGTTATGAAAATTTATATATTTTAATAGCAAGTCTTGGAATTCCTTAGCATGATTTAAGTTAAGAAATAATGGAGTGTTATGCACAAAAGGCACGTTTGACAAAAGAGAATGAGGCTTGGATTTTTTTTACACGCATAGGTACCTAAAGTTTCACTTATTTATGTTTTTTAACAAGATGATGCCGCGACTTCGTTCTGGTGGATTAAGGTTTTTGATTCCCGCGGGAACTCCTTAAGTTTTCCCGAGTAAAATGTAGCCTATGTGTTAATTAAATGTCAATTAAATACCAGCCAGGTCGGTTAAGTGAAAAATCTATGGCCACCATGTGAGACACAGACGGATTACAGAATCCGTTTTGTAAAACGGCTAACAATTTTAGCGTTGCGGCGACATAGCAATCAGACTGTTGATTCAATGTTAATATAACCAGAAGCCACTAGATCCAGCAACTAGTTAGGTACTACATGAGTAGGTATCAAACAATAGAAGAAACTACGGTACACGGTAAATCACAAACAATTGATTTATCTTAGTAAGTATGTAAATCTGCGCACGCTATCTATCACGTCAATCAACGGGAAATACCTACTGTACAATTATCTGAATCATTATAAATCATAATAACATGGATTTCCTTTGAAACCATTGTATTGACGCCGATACTGATCATCATTATTCTTACTTATTTATATGAACTATATGATGCGATATGAAACGAAGTATAATTTCATATGTGGAAACATACAATATAATAAAATGAGCATTAGGCAACAACGTACATCCTTAGGCGCCTTTCCACCAGATGTATTATGCTACGTTTGTAAGCTAAGTGTTTAACCCAAAAATAGGAGCGCTTGGTTTTCAAAGCTTAGATCGCTAGAAGTTAGATGAAGCGCGCTTATTGGTGGGTATGACACACATCCGTAGCACTCCGTAGCTTGTAGCACATGTCTGGTGAAAAGGCACCCTTAAGCTGAACCCACATGTACTGGCATATTGGCTAGTACTATCTACTGAGCAAGCTTCATATCTACGGCCAGCTATGAAGTGCTTCCGTTCCAGATTCAATAATAGTTTGCTTTCGTTCCCAAGCTGCCCATATACGCCCGTTTCATTTATGAAACGAGGGCAGAGCACTGCGAGGTAGAGAAATGAGCAAAACTACATAATATATACCTACTGCTTCCATGGTATGCCATACTTAGGCATTTTCTAGGCAAGCGCGCTCCAACCTAGACCTAATCATTGCTTTGTATTAAGCATGATTGTCGTCAAGCGCAAGCTTTTTCTATACTTAAAAAAAAATTAGGTACGGCCGTGCTGTAAATTGTGAGTTAAGATAAGATCCGTCATTGCATCAATCTTACAATTTAGATTAAATCTATCGGAAAGCCTCTACGTGTTAGACTTATCTCCCCGTGCAAGTTTTAAGGTTTTGTTTTATGTCCCGTGAGATTAACAAACATAATAAGACGCTCGCCTATCAGATAATTAGGTACATCGGTAAGAACACCGGTCATAGAATATAATTTGAAATTCTTGGAAAAAAAAATATTTTTCTGATCTACTCTTACCATACCACGTCCACTATAAAAAGCTTTGACGCAGTAATTGCTACTGACATACCTAGGTACCTTGCTAGGTACACCAACACAATTAAATTGTTAAAATTTTATTAAAGCTTAATTCTGCAATTAAGTGGCATTTTGAGCGTAAAGTATTCTCGAAATAGGTACAATTAGTATTATAGTAGTACCTTGAGTGATGTCGTATGTTTTTATTGTTGCATAGTCACTGCAACCGAAATTAACAAAATGAAAGAATCTTAATACTTAACTGATTCCGATAAATCATATTTTTAAGGTGCAAAGCACTTGTGAAAGTGTATTTCAATAAAGAAATCTTTTAGCTTGAAACCTTGTGAAATGACACAAATGGCATCTTTGCCGCTGACATTTTGATTACAATTCAAATTAATTAGTAAAACGTATCATTAGTTATTTTGTCACTCTAATTCCAGGAGGGAAGGTCACTGAGGCCTATAGTCCTATAGCACATGGTAATAAAATATTAGTTCGTTTTGATTTTCCATCTGTTTAACTGATTTAGATAAATTCGTGGTGCATCCGGACTATACTGATCTATGCTGTTTGTCCCGAAAAATCAAAAAAGACTTTCAAAAACCTTTCCCGAGGCGGTCGGAACCACGGGCATTATCTAGTATCTAATAATTTATTTTTTAAATCTTCAGTTATCAGACTAACTAAAGGAAAGTGTAACTTGTAACTAGGAACATTTCGTTATATTCCTGATTGGAAGATCGATCGATCGATTTCGTTTAGTCAACCAATAATAAAATTCACTTAAGTTTATTTAATCGTAAGTGATACATACGGACTGGAATGAATAACGTATAAGAAACTAGCGAATGCCCGCGACTTCGTCTGCTTGTTGAGATTTATTGTTCCCCGCGGGAACTCTTTAATTTTCCGGGATAATGAGTAGCCTATGTGCTATTCCAGACTACAATCTATCTCTGTGCCAAATTTCAACCAAATCCGTTCAGTCGTTGGGGCGTGATTGAGTAACAGACATCCATACATTCATACATCCATATATCCATAACTCCATCCAAACTTTCGCATTTATAATATTCAAAAGATGAGAAATAATTAAAAGGTGTACCTAATCGTTGTTTATAAATGTTGAATGAAATCATTACACATCGATTCGAAATGTGCATCATTCCTATACATCTATACAAATAATAATATTATTAGTCCATTCAGCCTTTCGCATTTATAATATTATTATAAATGGCTGGATGTTTGTTACTCATTCACGCCAGAACAGCTGAACGGATCTGGATGAAATTTTGCACAGAGATAGTGTCTAAAATATATAAATAATGTATATAAGTACTAGCTCCAAAGTACTGGAACCCAGTGCCATACACAGTTTAATATAAAAAATAGAGAATTTTTTTTTTTAATTTGACGTTTTTAAAAAATAACTTGTTGATCTGATTTTTCATGAGTCATTTTTGTGTGTCTGATTTTTCTATTATTAAATGTAACGTGGCTTTTGCTTAGAACTAATTAAAGAACTTGGAACTATAATTGTGATTATCAATCGTAACCAATTTCGAGTGAACCGTGTATCTAAACATAAAATGGTGCCGAAACCAGGGAAGAATGGTGTGAGTTAAAACTAAACTGTAAGTACAATTACCTTACCAATGACAATAAGTGACAGTGTGGTTTCCAGTTAAAACATCGAACAAATACTTACTTAAATAATGGAGGCTTTGCTTGCCGCTCAGGATGAATTGTACACGCAGGTGCAAAAGGCGGTATACAACTTCCGCAAATCTCCCAAGGAGAGGATCAAACGTGCGTACATCGAAACTAGGTTAGAAACATTGGAGGAACTTTGGCAAGATTTTAGGAAGGGCCACAAAGAGATAGTTTCCATCGTTGACAAAACACAAAGAGAAAATTTAATATACTTTACATCTGATAAGTTTGATCAATTCCAAGAACTATACACAAACTATAGGTGTATACTTAAAGAGGCATTTGCTAGTGTATCAAGTGAAACTAAAAAGAGTTCATCATTGCCACATGATGTAGTTCACACCTCTGACCCGTCTTGTGATATAAAGTTGCCCAAAATTACCTTACCAACTTTTACTGGTAAATACCATGAGTGGCAGACCTTCCATGATCTTTTCACATCATTAATTCATAACAATAAGAGTATATCAGCAGTGCAGAAACTTCATTATTTGAAAACAAGTCTATCCGGAGAACCAGAAGCATTAATAAGAAACTTTGCCACAGCCGAGCTTAATTATGATGAAGCATGGAAGCAGCTCACAAAGAGATATGATAATAAACGGTTCAACTGTAATGCAATATTAAAAATCTTATATTCACAAAAGCAGATAACTAATGAGTCCCCCGCTGCACTGAAACAGCTTTTAGATACAACATCTTCTTGTTTAAAGAGTTTGAGTAACATTGGAGTGAATGTTAGCAATTGGGATGCTATAGTTGTATACTTTGTTGTCTCTAAAATGGATTTTGAGTCGCGGAAATTGTGGGAGCAACAGCAAAGCATAAGCGGAGATGAATTACCAACATGGGAACAACTCGTTGAATTTTTGGAATCACGCTTTAGAAGCCTTGAAATGATTGATTCTGGGAAACAAAGCTGTACTACTACTAAACATAATACAACAAAACCAAAATCATTTCATGCTGCGCTCACAGATGAGAAACATCCCACATGTGTGTTATGTAATGGACCACACTTCATATTCAGTTGCAAGGAGTTTGGACAGAAAGGAGTAAGAGAGAGACAACAGTATGTGCAAGAGAGAGGCCTATGTTTTAACTGCCTTTCAAATTCGCATTCAGTAAGCCGGTGCAAACAGACTAAATCCTGCAGACGGTGTGGCCGGAGGCATCACTCACTTTTACATTTTGAGAAAGAAGATTATGAAGGGAACTCTAGCAACATGATAACAAAGCAGAGAGAGGAGCCACAGAGAAAGGAGAACAAACAAAATTCAGATACAACCACACTAGAGAACAGAGTAGTAGCTAACTTTGCGAGAGGAGATATACATAGTTATAATGTTTTACTAGCCACTGCA
Organism: Erebia palarica; assembly: GCA_964035005.1. NCBI lineage: Eukaryota > Metazoa > Arthropoda > Insecta > Lepidoptera > Nymphalidae > Erebia > Erebia palarica. The sequence continues at coordinate 11,440,518 of OZ035987.1, read as the reverse complement.
ATTGTTAAATCTAGATCTAAATGGGGAACCAAGTTAGTTTTTAGAACATTACTTGATCAGGGATCGCAAGCATCTTTTGTGACAGAAGCGACAGTACAATTACTTGGGTTAAAAAGGAAACCTATAAATGGTTTGGTGTCAGGGCTAGGAAATGGACAGGTGAAAATTAAGTACATGACTTCTTTAGTCATAGAGTCATTTTACAATCCCAAAGCTTTTGTTCAAGTAAATGCGTACATATTAGGTTCTCTTACAACACTTTTACCTACCACTCACCTTAGTGCTCCTGAATGGACCGAGCTTAAGAGTATTGAGTTAGCAGATCCAGGATACACAACACCAGGAAGAATTGATATTCTTCTTGGAGCTGAAGTCTATAGTGACATAGTGTTAGACGGCATCTTAAAACATCCACAAGAAAACTTATTAGCACAAAACACAATTCTTGGCTGGGTTATATCAGGGAAGATGTCGCCGGACTCAACATCAGCAAGGAGAAACATCACAAGTCTGCATATAAAGGTTAAAGAAGATAAGCTCTTAAAACAATTCTGGGAAATAGAGAATGAGCCAAACAGCCTAGAAAAAAAACTAACAGAGGAAGAGCTTAGATGAGAAGAACTGTATGAGAAAACTACAACAAGAAATGAAGAAGGAAGATTCGTAGTAAAGCTACCATTCAGAGAAGCAGAGCCAAAGAGCCAGTATGGAAGGACAAAAGAAATAGCTACACGAAAACTACTGAGCTTAGAGAAGAGACTACTGAAAGATGAGAAACTATATACGGAGTACAAAAAGGTTATGCAAGAATATTTGACATTGAATCATATGTCATTAGTCAAAGGAGAAGACATTAACAATCCTACGTCTGTGTATCTTCCACACCACGCGGTAGTGCGCGAAGATAAAGACACCACGAAGGTCCGAGTAGTTTATAATGCCTCTTCCAAAGGGATGAATAATGTTTCACTCAACGACGACCTATTGGTTGGACCTAAACTTCAGCAAGACCTGAGGCATCTTTTAATGAGATGGAGGAATTTTCCAGTGTGTATTATTGCTGATTTGGTAAAAATGTACAGACAGGTCCGAGTTACAGATTAAGATGCGAACTACCAAAGAATTTTATGGAGATTCAATCCTGATGAGCCGATACAACATTATAAACTATTGACTTTGACATTTGGTACCGTATGTGCACCCTATTTAGCGGTAAAAACTTTGCAAAAATTAGCAGAAGTTGAACAATCAAATTATCCACTTGCATCTGAAATTACAAAAAAGGATTTTTATATTGACGACTTGATGACAGGCTGTAATAGCTTTGAAGAAGCTGTACAAAGGACTTCACCGGTGAACTATGGCAGCTTGCCTAGGTGTCAAGAATCAATGTTCAGCAATGATTTCTTTATTATTGTAATTGTAATATTTCACTGTTTTCAGATAAAAAAGTTTCAGGAGTCTGAAGGCTCGGAAAACTGCGAAAATGAACAAAAAAAGTTTCACCAAAAGACTGCTTTCCCACACTAGATGGCGCTATTTATTGTGTTGAGCGAGTCTAAAAAAATATTTTCAAGTATTATTTCTTTATTATTGTAATTGTTATATTTTATAGTTTTCAAATAAAAAAGTTTCAGGAGTCTGAAGGCTCTGAAAACTGAGAAAATAAATAAAAAAAGTTTCACCAAAAACTGCTTTCCCACACTAGATGGCGCTAGTTATTGTGGTGAGTGTAGAAAATATTTTTAAGTATTGCTCTGGTTTTTTTGGTTAACAAGTTCAACTATTCGACCACAGATGGCAGCATATGCAATGTGAAAGGGCGTTCCTTTAAACGCAGTATTTCAAAATGATTTGTTCGATCTATTAGTTTGAGACTTGTCAAGAAATTAAAATTATTATAAACAAAACATACATTTCCTTTTCATTACTATTTAATTGATCAAAAATAAATCATTCATAATATAATGACTAAGGTACTTAAATGGTATTCATGTAGGGTTACAAGATTATTATTAGGCATGGATATAATGGAACGTCAAAATGTAGTAGTGCTTAAAGAGGAAAGCGAACGCTCAAGATTTAAACAATAAACGTACTGTTTTTTTTTTATCATTAGAACCCTGACCTTATTTGGAATAATAAATCCATAATAATTTCGTTTTGAATTTTTAAACCTTACTGTAAAAACGGAAATCCTGTGCATTGTCCCGAATCGGAGGGCAATTACTGGTCATGTCCTTTACGAGCAAATGAACAAACTAATGAATTCGGGTGGATTTCAATTGCAAAAATGGAGTAGTAATGATTCAACTTTTTTAAACTACATTGACAAAGAAAAACACAGAAGTGATCAACTCGTTCCGATAAAAGTAGATAATATGATGAAAGTGTTGGGTATTGGTTGGAATAGAAAAACTGACAATTTTGAATACACTGTTAACCTACCTGAATCCAAACATCCCATTACGAAACGGCAAGTATTATCGGATATTGCAAGACTTTATGATCCGATAGGATGGATAGCGCCCGTGGTAATTACTGCCAAGATTTTTATACAAAAGCTATGGAAATCAAAATTGGAGTGGGACGATGAGATTACTGATAAGTTGTTAGCAGATTGGAGCAAATATAGAGAAGAATTACCAAACCTAAAAGATATTTTAATTCCAAGATGGCTGCGTAGCGAACAAGAACGCAAAATAGAATTACATGCTTTTTCAGATGCATCACAAGCTGCTTATGCTGCTGCGGTGTACATCCGCGTTGTAAACGAGAATAATGATATTAAAGTGAGTTTGGTCACGGCTAAAACGAAAGTCGCACCAATTGACAAGCAATCATCTATACCCAGGTTGGAGTTATGCGGAACAGTCCTCTCAGCAAAGTTGTTGCATGAAGTCTCACAGGTGATGAACATCCCAAAAGAGAAGTGTCACGCTTGGACTGATTCAACTGTTGTCCTGGCATGGTTAAAAGGACCGCCTTGTCGATGGGCCACATTTGTAAGCAACCGAGTATCAGAGATTTTAACTCTGACGGATTATGATCAGTGGAGATATGTATCAACCAACGCGAATCCCGCAGATTGTGCATCAAGAGGCCTTAAACCTAAAGAACTAAAACACCATACACTCTGGTGGAATGGACTAAGCTGGTTGTCAGAATCAACTATTGCCACAGAGATAATTGAAGTTGGAGAAACTCATGAGGAAGAGAGAATCAAATCTTTAACTACCTTAACTCATCAACACGAAGATTTTATATGGACTAAATATTCTAACTTAGGTAAAATGCTGAGAGTGATATCATATTGCAGACGATTTTTAAATTATAATATACCGAGACATGAACGCAAATTATTACCAAACTACTTATCAGTTGATGAACTAGAGAAAACGCTACAAATGTGCATTAAACAAGTTCAAAATTTAGAGTTTGGCGATGAGTTAAAGAAATTAAAGACAAAAGGAAATTTAACAAAAGGGAGTTTACTCTACACTCTTCACCCATTTTTTGACCAAAATGGGATTGTAAGAGTTGGTGGGCGGATTGAACATGCCAGTGCAAGTTTTGATGAGAGACACCCAATAATTATGCCGAGTAAGAGTCATCTTACTCAGTTAATAATTGCGGATGCTCATATCAAAACTATGCATGGTGGGCCACAACTCATGCTAAACCATCTACGCACAAAATATTGGATCGTTAGAGCAAGAGATCAAGTAAAGAAACATTTTAGAAAATGCATAGTGTGTTTGAGGTATTCTAAGGCTACAAATCAATTGATGGGCCAACTTCCAGAAGCGAGATTAAAACCAAGTAAACCTTTCAAATCAGCTGGCGTTGACTATGCAGGACCTATTAATATAAGATTTTCTCCTGGACGCGGATCAAAATCATATAAAGGCTATATCTGCCTATTTGTATGTACGGTAACACGTGCCATACACTTAGAAGCAGTTACTGATTTAAGTGCTAAAGGGTTTATAGCAGCTTTTAGGCGCTTCGTATCGAGACGTGGCCATTGCCAGGATTTGTATAGCGATATTGGCACGAACTTTGTTAAGGCGAATAAGGATTTGCAAGCGATGCGTAATGATGCCAAATCAGAGATGCCCCATGAAATTGCACAGTTATTGACATTCGAAAATACACGTTGGCATTATATACCAGCCCATGCGGCAAATTTCGGTGGGCTCTGGGAGGCGGGGGTGCGCTCAGTTAAGACACACTTAAAGAAAGTTGTCGGTGACAGTACATTAACTTACGAAGAGTTGTCAACAGCACTGACGCAAATCGAGGCTTGCCTAAATTCACGTCCCTTGTCTGTCCTTAGCGACGATCCTGAGGATCCACTGCCCTTGACACCAGGTCATTTTTTGGTTGGTGAATCATTACTTAATGTTGGTGATGTTGATTTTTGTAATAAAAATGTATCTGGTATTGAACGTTGGAATTTAACACAGAAAATGGTAAATGAATTTTGGAAGCGATGGTCAAAAGAATATTTGTTAAGTTTAAGTCATAGATATAATTGGATTGAAAGAGCCTGATGTAAATGATATTGTTGTGTTATGAGATGATTTTTTGCCACCATCTAAATGGCTATTAGGTAGAATCATAGCAAAGCACCCCGGTCGTGATATGCTGACACGGGTTGTGACTGTCAAATGTAAGAACGGTTGTTACAAACGCCCACTAAATAAGATAAGTGTTCTAACAAATAAGTAAAAGTACAATGTAATTTCTCACGGTGGGCGGTGCTGTATTATTTTTAAGTTATCAAGCTTCACATGTGTTAAATTCATTTTAATATTAAATTCTGTATTATTTTTAGTTGTTGTTAAGCGTCACCTTTGTTTAGATTCATTTATAATATTATTAAAGGACAAGTCCTTGGTGGGCGGAATGTCTAAAATATATAAATAATGTATATAAGTACTAGCTCCAAAGTACTGGAACCCAGTGCCATACACAGTTTAATATAAAAAATAGAGATTTTTTTTTTTTAATTTGACGTTTTTAAAAAATAACTTGTTGATCTGATTTTTCATGAGTCATTTTTGTGTGTCTGATTTTTCTATTATTAAATGTAACGTGGCTTTTGCTTAGAACTAATTAAAGTACTTGGAACTATAATTGTGATTATCAACCGTAACCAATTTCGAGTGAACCGTGTATCTAAACAGATAGATTATAGTCTGAAATAGCACATAGGCTACTTTTATACCTGAAAATTAAAGAGCTCCCGCGGGAACTAAAAAGCCTCAATCCAAGCGGACGAAGTTTAGTTCGATGAAGAACTAGTTTTAACATATTCTGTGAAGAACAGTCATTACTCAATACTTACCTACCTATTGACTTATACATCTGTAATGATAACATGATGAATATAACATTCTGATATGAGTCAATCTATGTACCTAAGTATAGGTACATATAGGTTAGTACGTTAGTACCTAAGTATAGGAAGCTACATAGGTTATGGGAATAATTACAACTTGTGTCCAATAAATTATATTTTATAATTAGTTAATATAAAAAGAGAACAATTACATACATACCTAATTATAGCATTGATGGCCAAAACAGCGGTGCGCACCCATGCATTAATAATGGGTTACATAGACTCTAAATTACAAACTAATGCTGTAGTCTAGTTTTTCGTATAGAAGAGATAAACAAGTCGCAGAAACTTTAGTGAACCCCCAATAATATTAATTATTGTCCCCGTACTTGAGAGATTCTCTAAAGGTTTTTCACTCGTATCACGAGTTCAGTTCTTTAGTAGCGGGAGCAACGTCTTATCCACAATACAATGCGCGTTACACTTTTGGAAGCTACTCTAGTTAAGGAAAAACAGACTATATAATATTGTACAAAAGCTGGCGTTACTTTGCGGAAGTCCATGACAATGAAGAAACTAGAAGTTTATTTCGCTATAACCCGCCTCAGAAGGCAAATCTATGTGGTACAGTGCATATCTTGAACTCGATGCCCTCGATATTCACCACACCACATAAACCCTCAAAAACACCCTCAACGTACATTTCACTCCGATACCGGAGCATCTTCACATGTTGACTCTACAATGCACGATTGTGAAGTACAATCTATAGACTATATAAGAAATACTCACCATTGTATATACATCAGCTCTAGAAACGTGAGTGTTTCCTTGTAGATATTTATTTATGAGTCTCCAGCGGACGTAAAGGTAGTTCAATCGTTACTACTTAATAGGTATTATAAATGCGAAAGTGTGTCATTCTATCTGTCTGTCTGTCTATTGCCTTTCATGCCCCATATTATTCTCTTTGTACTAAATTTCGTCAAGAGACGAAATTGAGTACAAAGATAGCACGCACTGAAAATAAAAATTTGACCACGGGATTTTAAAAAAAACCTAAATCTACGTTGGTAGTCTTAAGAACACAGTTAGTCTTAAGACATGGTCGCTGACTATCGACCTGATAAGAAGGCTCAGGGTCACTCAGCGCGCGATGGAGAGGGCTATGCTGGGAGTATCCCTACGTGATCAGATCAGAAATTAAGAGATCCGTAGGAGAACCAGAGTCACCGATATAGCCCGAAGAGTTGCGAAGCTGAAGTGGCAATGGGCAGGGCACATAGTTCGGAAAACCGATGGACGTTGGGGTTCCAAAGTGCTGGAATGGCGACCTCGCACTGTAAGGCCTACCGTGGGCAGACCCTCCACACAGTGGACGGACGACATCAAGAGAGTCGCAGGGAATCGCTGGATCCAGGCGGCGCAAGACTGTGGTTTGTGGAGAACCGTACAAGAGTACTATGTCCAGCAGTGGACATCCATTGGTAGACGACGACGACGAGTATTAAGAACCCGCGGGCATCATCTAGTCTTAAGTCATAAAAATTATTGCATTTTGCATTAAGACTAACTTACTCTCCTACTAAAAGTATATTGCCTTTTTTCTGTACAGTACGTACAGATTTAATCATTTATGTTTTGTCACTTGGTCATATTAACAAAAAAGATCGTTAGCACGGACTGACAGTAATTTAAAGTTGCGTTATTAGGTACTTTAATTTCATAGCGCAATACATTGATATAATGTTAACCTCATAATCTGTTGCAATGATCCGATATTTGTGTTCGCGAAGTCTCATTAGGCAAGTAGGGTAAGTAGGTTAAATGACCAAATACCATATGATAAGGGGAGTGGTCGGAAAAGTGATCTAAGTCACTTGAGGGTATTCGGATGCAGAGCTCTTGTTCATGTTCCTTCATGTAAATATCTCAAACAGGACGTACAATTTTTCCTTTCAATAGATATATTATTCCTATATTAGTTGAATATCCCAACACGTGCATTTAAAGTTCTGTTTCCTTAGTTTTATAAGGTCGCAGAACGCATTGGAGCCGTCACTTCGTGTCATTCTTGAGCAATTCAAATTAAGCTTTATTCGCTTTGACATAAAGGCGGCAATGCACCACCCGCGTAAAGGGCAACGGACGCAGGTCGGGCGGGGGCCGGGTCGGTGCGCGGCGGATGTAATTCCTCGTACCTATATTTATATGGACAACATCACACAGAACGCGGCCGCGGGTCGGGCGCGTCGCGGGTGATGCTGTGTGATGTCGTCCTACAAGGAATTCAACCCGCCGCGCACCAGACCCGGCCCGCTCTAGACCCGCGCCCGCTCCCTGTGTGTTTTGTCCTTAAATACAAGGAATTCAACCCGCCGCGCACTCATCCCGGCCTGCGCCCGACTTGCTCCCGCTCCCTGTGTGTTTTGTTCTTAAATACAAGGAATTCAACCCGCCGCGCACCAGAGCCGGCCCGCTCCAGACCCGCGCCCGCTCCCTGTGTGTTTTGTCTTTAAATACAAGGAATGCAACCCGCCGCGCATCCATCCCGGCCTGCGCCCGACTTGCTCCCGCTCCCTGTGTGTTTTGTCCTTAAATACAAGGAATTCAACCCGCCGCGCACCAGACCCGGCCCGCTCCAGACCCGCGCCCGCTCCCTGTGTGTTTTGTCTTTAAATACAAGGAATTCAACCCGCCGCGCACTCGTCCCGGCCTGCGCCCGACCCGCGCCCGCTCCCTGTGTTTTGTCCTTAAATACAAGGAATTCAACCCGCCGCGCACTCATCCCGGCCTGCGCCCGACTTGCTCCCGCTCCCTGTGTGTTTTGTCCTTAAATACAAGGAATTCAACCCGCCGCGAATCCGTCCCGGCCTGCGCCCGACTTGCTCCCGCACTCTGCGTGTTTTGCGCTTTAAAGCGCAAGAGAACGCCGCGGTTTTTTTTTAATTATATAGGCCAGCGCTTGGCTGCAATCAGACTTGATTGCAAGTGATGATGCAGCCTAAGGAGGAGCGCGCTTGCCTAGAAGATGCCTATTCACTTTTGATTTCAAGTTACCTATATTAAAAGAGGAGGGGAAAGCGGAAGCTGGAAGGGCATTCAATATCCTAGCGGTTCTAATTAGAAACGAGGAAGCAAATCGCTTCGTACGAGCCCGCGGAATTTCGACTGCGTAAAGGTGCAGGCCTTGTCGATGCCTTGCCCTTCGATAATAAAAAGGTGACGGAGGAACCAGATCGAATAGTTCTTGAGCACTCTCCGAAATATATCCTGTAGAATACCGACAGACATGCAACTTTGCGCCGATGTTCTAAGCTTTGCTTTGGCCCTCCGTATTTATTTTCACTTCTCTGTATGTTGGCTGTTTAGGGACTTTACAATGTTAGTAGATCATACTTATTTTATAAATGCGAAAGCGTGTTCGTTCTTCAATTGCGCCGTAACAGAGCAACGGATCGACGTGATTATGGCATGGGTATAGTTGGAGACCTGGAGAGTGACATAGACGACTTTTTATCCCGGAATATTAAAGAATTCTCACGGGAATTAAAAAACACTTTAACCACACAGTCGTCAGCATCAGCTAGTAGGTAATAAACCTCCTACAAGCCTCCGCGCTCCTATACACGGCGCACCTATTTTAGGCGTGTGATCTAAGTTTTCTATATCTACCATCAAATCCATAAAATGATCAAGAATAGTTCTTGCCTGGTCAAACATAAAATGATCAAGAATAGTTCTTACCTGGTCAAACAGTTCAAACAGCGATGCCGGTGGCTGGTGAATAGTGCACACCACCGTCCTCCCCTGTCGCGCCAACTGTTTGAGTAGTTTGACACACTGCACTGTTGTGACGTTGTCCAAACCGCTCGTCGGCTCATCGAGGAAGAACACTGGTGGGTTGTTCACCAGTTCCAGAGCTATTGCCAACCTAGAACATAATGATAATAAATCAATTAAAATCTCCTTAGGTAAGTAAAATGGGCGACTTCGAAAGATAAGAGACTTTTCCAATTTTCAGTTTCAATTATTATTTCTGAATAGTGTAAAAGTGCTACCCGCAATGGGTTTTAGGTGTACAATTATCTACATAAATTTTACAACATTTTGACATAGTCATAATCCATCCATAGAACTCCATTGGTCTATCTATAGATATGTGTTCGTACCTCATCTGCTAGGGTGGACGGTACAAATGCGAGCGTGTGCAGATGCCAGCAGTATTAGGCTTATTTAAATATCCTGTTCCTAAGCCAGAATTCAATTATTCACAAAAGATAACTTATACGGTAGATCTCATAGGGAAAACCTACGGAACCGGATCTGTCGATTCAAAGCTAATAAAAGACATATTTATTTTATTTTAATTCACATTTCTTTTGCTTAATATATTAGACGTTCAGTTGAAAATTGATTTTATTATCCATATTTCAAAGAGTTTACAGTCAGTATGAGTATTTAATGTAAATATTATGTGTGTAATTGATCTTTTGACATTTACGAATGCTGACTGTGTCATATTTTGTAACAGTTAATAAGTTGGTATACCTGATGTAGTTGAATAACAAAACAATAGTTAGGTAATTTATATCCGATTGTTTTTTAATTAGTCATACCGTGCCGCCTCATAAGCTACTAACCGATTTAACCTTTCGTGGTTATGCATATGCAATCGAATTTACAGCGTAAACTTTCGTTTCTTTTATACAAAATTTCAAAAACTCTCCATGGATGGCTATGGCTGCTGCAGTTTCTTATCTAGACTTGACTGCCACTATTACCACTCTGGTTGCCAGCAAGGTAGCAGGCAATCACTTGTGTGAGATCTTTAGAGTAAACTTTGACTTTGCTTAGACATAAGTCATGGTTAAAACGAGACAGATTTATGTTACTCACATAGCCCAAGAGTTTTAACTCTCAGTAAAGTCTGAGCCAAAGTACGCTCTATATATCTCAGCATTAGTCCCGTTTAGTTTAATAGAGGCTCGTAGTATATACTTTGAATGCGGAAGAACACCTGTTACAGCATCTCCCAGTGTAACATATTTAGGAGTTAAGCTGGACTGGGACCTAAACTTCGGCCCTTTAAACTACGAATTAAAAAATTGCCAGTCATAGGGACTGCCGATAGAATTGAATATGACAATAATTATCAACTTTAAAAAAAATATATTAAAATAATTATAATATAAACCATAAAAGTAAGGCATTCAAGTATAATTACGAATATTGTATATTTAAGACCTTTTGTCTTCGTAACAACGCGAGCATGTCAATAAAGCGAATCCGCAAGTTCCAAAAAGTGCTCAACGCGGCTAAAGAAGTTTTCACTTCAAAAAACTGAGATAGTTCATTGCCTTTTTTGACCTGGCAGTTGGCAGTAACATTCACTTCAAATCTTACTAAGATCTACAAGGCAGTATCCTGTCTAGTCACAATCACACACAATCTACAGTATCCTGTAGTAAGTTTAAAATTATTAAAAATATTTTTATTCTATGATGTAACTAAAAATTTATGCTTTTCGCAATTTTTCCTTTAACTGTGCTATAAGACGTTGCTTCGTACCAAATTTCAACATTCTGAGTTCACGGGAAGTACCCTGAGTCCCTGAAGGTTTTGATTCCCTTGCGAGTGTCGAAAATTTGCAGCATAAACGGCTGTATCTTTGGATTGCGTTGGCTTAGAAGTTTGATTTTTTCACAGCTCCAAGGGACAGTAGATCGTAGATAGAGTAGACAGTAGTTGACTATTCCTCAGATTCCCAATTTTCTATGCAAATCGTAATCATTTGACAGCTTAAAACGTATAACTCGAACTGTTCATACATGCTTTTTGACGTGCACTCATCTATGAACATGCAACATTTCGAATTATCCGTTTGACAAACGATTACAATTACGATTTCCTTACACAATCGGGGGGGCTGAACAGTATACTTGGTCGTGTTAAACGTGATACTGTGTATTTTATTCATAGGTATAATATATATAAGTAGTTACCTTTTCTTCTGTCCTCCAGACAGTTGATCAGTCTTTGTGTGTTGGTGTTCTAACAAGCCAAGCTGCTGTAGTATTTCCTCTGAGGGAATCTTCGCGCCCTTTGGCAGTTTGAATTTGGCGGCTACGTCCATAGTTTCGCGCACCGTCAGCAGGGGCTGCAGAAGATCTTCTTGTGTGATGTAACATGATGACCTTTGGAACTGTTGCTCATCACGAATCTGTCCATTCACTAGAAGCTCGCCTGTGATTCCGCTGGAACTGTTATGATATTATTAACTATGTATCTCTAGACCTTCAAGAAATGGTAGAAAGCATGGTTTGAGATGGGGAATGACCCCTCCCCTAACCACGGTGCAAATGATGGGTACAATAATGCGATATTCCAAGAAATATTGGGCTTCAAACTTGATCTCACTGGACAACCTTCGGCAGTACCTTACTTACACGCAATGCTATTATAGGATTTTAGATCTGATCTAGGAACTGTATGTTTAGATTCCTTCAACAGATTTTGTCTATACCTATATAGAATCAATATCAAAATTTGAAGAAAAAAAGCCGAGACAAAATGTATTAATTTAAAATCGGACAATTGTCATATGGCATCTGCCTCAAGATATTGACTGTGTAACAGCCAATATCTTGGCCATTTTTTGGCTCTATGTAGATGAATATAAGCATTTTCTTCACTTACTTGTATCCCGATATAATGTTAAGAAGAGAGCTTTTGCCGGCACCCGAAGGTCCCATGATAGCTATGAGCTGCCCAGACATAAACTTGCCACTGACGCCTTTAATGACTTGTTTTCCGGGCCCTGCGAAACAAGAATAAACCACATTGTTAATTCGCAGACAAAACGAACAAGAAAATAATTACGAGTATCTTACAGTTTTCGTGCGTACGCGGAAGACCGGGTTTTCTCATATTATTAAACCTATTTACGTATTTTAACACAAAAAATGTTCTGTATCAGTAACTTCCTTGTTCAATAAATTAAATATGGAGCAAAATTTAATATGCAAATATTAACTCGTTTCACCCTAAATTGGTAACTGTACGGATTTTTGAGCTTGTATTTTACTCATACGAATATAATTTCTTGCTACTAATTCTGTTAACTCCCATTTTCCCGGAAGTCAACATGCTCAAGATATTATTGGACAGCAGCCCAATTAGGTTCATTGTAAACATAATACTTACTACTCGTAAGTTGATAGAGTTTCATTATTTATTAGAAACATCTTTTTAATGATAATTTATTTATATAATAACCGCTCAGTATGTTTAAAATAGTAATAACTGATGCCCGCGACTTTATCCGCGTGGATTGAGGTTTTTTTGGTTCCCCCGGAAAATCTTTAATATTTCGGGATAAAAAGTAGGCTATGTGTTATTCCAGACTATAATCTATCTCTGTGCCAAATTTCATCCAGATCCGTTCAGCCGTTCCGGCGTGATTGAGTAACAAACATCCATCCATACATCCATTCATCCAAGCTTTCGCATTTATAATAGGTATAGTATAGACAAGTGTAGATTCAATTTTCTACCTCTCATATACTGCTACCTATTTTCTTGGATACACGTAGGTAACTCGTAACGAGTTTGCAGTTTTTAAAAACCTTTCATTTAGTAATACCGATGTACGACTATAAGTACTTAGTTAATGACGATTTACGACTTGATAGACATTTACATTAATTAAAGATGATGACTAAGTAGGTACTTCATGCGGGATCACGGATGATGTACGGACGGTAGACGTAGAATTTTTCTTACTGGGCCAGGCAAAGGTTGATTTCAGCCTTTGTCAATAAAACTTTACATACATAGATCATTACAATCATTCAACCGTAGTATGTATAATCCTAAAAGAATGAAAGTTATGAAACCCTGCTAAAGAAAAGAAGCCGCATAAAATTGCTCTAAATAATTCATGGTAAACTTGTTCCTAAATATGTAGTAGGTACCAGCCTTGAAATTGAAACATACAAACCGCGACGGGAACTGCGTGGTAGACGTTTACGCGCGCATAGTTAATGTACAACTTGTGATACGAGATTTAAGGAACTGTATCTGTAAGTATGAGGCACGTTTACAACGCAAGATTCCGAGGACTTGCTGCTTCAGCCGTCAAATCAAATCCAATCTTCGTTCAAATACACTTTTACAATTACCTCCTACCTTTATGTGATTAATGGAATGGGGTCACGACCCTCAGTAATGAGGAAATCGACCGAGAGAGAGAGAGAAACTTTTACAAGAGCATTTTAATCGTCATGTGAATTTCGTCATGTTTGGAATGCCATTCCTGCTGAGAAGAAAGCGCACTCCACACATATTACCGCTTTTATAAAGTCCTTTGTATTTACTATCATCATGATTTTTTAACTTATTTCCGGCCCACTACTGAACAGAATAATTAGGAATGAAGCTCTACGTGTGTAATGTTTTCCTACATGATTAACATAATTATGTTAGAAACGTTACCGCCACGCGTTCTGTTTGTTTCAGTCTTTAAAACTGGTAATGACATCGAATACTTGCTCCGAGCAGGGGCAAGTTCAATAACGGTCAAACCTGTCCCATATATGGCGAACTTGAGGATTGTAAAGTCGACCCTAATTCTATATTGCAGTGCGAATAAGATACAAAGTGGAATGAAACGTTTATTGAAGAAAGTTGGTATTTATATGTACGAAATAAAGGTACTTATTCCAAGAAATAAATTATTATCATGCCAAGAAAGGCAGCCAGCGGTCTTAGTGAAAGGCAGAATATCTTGTTTCTTGTAAATAAGGTACAGTTAAGTAGGTACAATAATAATATAATGATTCATGTTCGGTTAAATTTTATCATGTAAGTGCAGAAATGTAACTGTTCCTGAAATTATTATGCTCCATTACCTACCTAACCACTAGTACAACTAATACCTTTCGTTGAATTGTCGGTGCATAATAAAATTTAAGTAATGGGTAGTTAGGTCTTTTATTTTAATATTATATTATCCTAGCACAGGGATGACACAATTTTGACAGATTACTCCCTGGTCAACTTAATATAGTCATTTGTCATCTAATCTGCAACAACAGACTACTTTACACACTAATTTTACTTCAATTTTTACGCATAGGTATAATTGAGACTTTGCAAAATGATATTTTTTTGTAGGAAATAAGAAATAGGAGTTTTGAGATGATAGTAAGTATTTATTTTCGCAATAATCACAAATACAAAATTATTTATTGGCACGTCTATGACCTCATTAAACATTCTTATAGAAATAATGGCACGTTGATACATAAAGGTTCGCCTACCTTGGCCCTAGCATATTGGCTGCATTCTCCCACGAATCTGTCGTTACATCGAAGCTAATGAAACCTTGTGAACATTTTGGAAATACTTGTGAGGGTCTGATTTGATGAACCGAAAAACAAATAGCTAAATTCACACTGCAAAATAAACATAGACTGCGTATCACAGCTTCCCGTATTTTGGAGATATACCTACATTTAAATAAAAAACTTATTAGTATTACTTGTACCTCTATTCCAAACATAGCAATGGGTTACATTTTAAAACAGATTACGAATATATAGTCCCACAAACTTATCTGACGTAACAGTAGCGCTAGTAGCTATGAAAAATAAAATAAAAACAAAAACTAAACAGGCATAAAAATTAGTTACAGTTTTGTGGGACTATATCATGTATAGTCCCATAAACTTATCTGACACGGCAGTTTACTCGCTGTCAACTGCTCTACAACTCTACTACCGCGTGACGTCGGCACCGCAAGCTTCCTGTATTCCAATCAACGCAACTAAAGCGCAACAATCGACCTTACAAACATCTATCCTCGCATTCTGTTCGCATCCGACTTGACTACCAAGTACCAGGGTTTAATGTCCTAGGTGCATCGGTCGTTGGCTTGCAATACCTTGCCTATGCACTAGAATAGAACACGCTGCATAGTTGCGTGAATTATAAGCATAGGTTCCTGCCTAGGTTGGTCGTTTATGAAAATTAATTCTTAGTTGGATCTACGCTGAAGAGAAAACCTATTTGGAAGATTTCAAGATTCTAGCGTCTACAGCTACACACTTATCTACCAACTATTGAATATTCTGTGTCTACCTACCACATGCGTAAAAAATAATGTCATTCGGGCAGAGTTTCTTCGTAGGTATATTTGTATTGCTTTTCTGACTCAGGCGCTTCCAAAATCTTCTTTAAAAAAAGTTTATTTATATTTATTTTGCTCCCAATTATAAGAGACTTAGGTATATATACTTTATAGAGCAGTGTCAACCTATATTAATATAATTTATCTGTAGATACACGTTTATGGATTTTATCAACAAAAAATATGGAAAAGAACAGACAAAACAAATTACGCATGGTCTTATCATTAACAATGATATGATCGTGACAAAAATATGATATTAGAAGTGTAATAGAAACACAATTCATTAAGGTCATATTGTCGTTTATCGTTATCAAATTCATGCAAAGGACGCTCTTAGGCCGTGAATTTCTTTATTTGTAACAATATAAAGGTAGAGCAAGAATCACGTAGGGTACCTTAAACTTTGTTAGGTAGGTATAGGTCACTAGATGATGCCCGCGACTTCGTCCGGTGGATTATTTTTTTTTAATTCCCTCGGGAGCTCCTTAATTTAAAGTCTAATTCTAATACAAATTGGGATAGGTTGTATCCCGATACAACCTATCCCTATCCCTGTACATTTCATCAAAATTGGTTGAACAGATGGGCCGTATAGCAGACAGACAGACAGACAGACAAACAGACAAACTTTCGGAATTATAATATTAGTAAAGTATGAATTTGGTACAAACGCAAGCCATAAAACCAAAAATTTAATTGAATTTGCACTTACAGGCATATTAAAATAAATATTTTAACAACCAGCTAAAGTTTTCCCAACAATTTGCGAAACCTGTAGCAAAATTTTTAATGAAGTAAGTCAATGCAACCTAAGAACAATACTTACTGAGTGCATTACTAATGTAAAGGTTTAGCTGAACTCTGTGAAACCGCAAAAACACGTTGCCCATTCTTTGTGGTTGCTATTGCGGTTATGTTACATAGCATTGTATTCGTGACACTGAGTCTTATAATTAGATATTTGTGGGGTTTCAAGGTACCTTCGTTTTTAAACTCCAATACAAGTTAGCAGTAATGGCAGTTTTTTAAACCCATACCTCTAATCGGTTTCTACGAGTATCGTACCGGTAACCATAACCGCTTGGTGACAATTATTGCTATGCGTTCCAACAGACCCCTCTCTCTCTCTCTCTGCGCCGTGTTCCTCATTGCTGAGGGTCGTGACTCAGATTCAGATTCAGATTTATTTATTTTTGAATACAGTTGAGGTATACATAGATGTTAGTTTTACAGAACAGTATCATGTATTCTACCACAGTGTGTGTGTGTGTGCGTGTGACTCGTGACCACTTTCCATTAATTACATGGGTAATGGCAGCGTTTTTCTTGGGATAATAATGCGGTGGGTTCCCAGATCCTACCGCATACGACTCGACTAAGAGTACCTACTATTCCAACTAAGGTTTCGAACGATTCTTACCAGATGTTAGTAATAATTACTGACGGCTTAAGGTGCTCTCCGAGGCACGGAGGAAACGAAAAGAACAAATTTTGACTTCCAAATTTGGTCACCCATCCAGTTAACGACTTGGGTCAACGTTGCTTACCAACAATTGCAATCTCCTGGTATGCGTTGTTGCAACAAGGACACTCGTCCCTCGTCACCCCAAGGTCCCCAACAGACAGGCCTATTCGAAGATAATTTAACGGAAGATTTATAAACTCGAATGTTCAGAATGCAATGCCACATATATTGGTCAAACAGGTCGTAAATTTGATACACGCTATAAAGAACATGTGGCCGCAGTTAGGAACAACCAACCCCAAAAGTCACATTTTGCTAAATATCTTCTAGATAGTGGGCACAAATTATCTTCCGATCAGTCATATAAAATCTTACACACTTGCAATAAAGGCATAAGACTGAGCATGTTGGAACAATTAGAAATAATAAAACATAATAATAATAATAAATTTAAATTACTTAACGAACAAGTTAACGTTTCAAATTCACCACTGTTTCGTTTATTTGAAGGGGGTAGGAGTCCGGGGGGGGCAATAGTGGTGGGGGTTTAAAAGCGGTATATAACACCGCGCATTTAACACAAACGTCACTAGACAATCTTGCATTGTAAAGTCTACATCTCCTGAAGATGCTCCGGTGTCGGGGCGAAACGTGCGTCGAGATTAGTATAAAAGTCTTGTGTGGTGGTGCATGTGATTGGTGGTGGCATTGCCTGCTTGGGAACTTGGCTTTCTTGCTTGGTTGGGAAGGTAAACGGTGCTTCGCTTGTAACTGCATGCTTGACCATACAGAATTTTTTCTGTTGGCGGATTATAGCAAAATAATTGTAATCTTTTCTTGCTAAATCATGAACTTCCGCAAAGTAACGCCTGATTCTATCCAATAACCTAGGTATATTACTATCATATCCAGACGCTATTAGGATAAGCCTTCTATACGTTTCTCTCGAGTAACTGAAATCATAAGTGGAAAAGAGAAACCTAATTGTATTATCCTATTAGCAGCATCCTAATAGTATGCATATGCTAGTACTCGTAGGTACCTACTTTTGCCGTTATGCAATTCCTCCTTGTCAGTATGATACTTAATATAGCTCTATAGTCTAGACCAACCTATTACAATTATTTGTGTCAGAAAGACCGAGACTGTACAAGTCATCCTTGCGTGGAATAGTGCCAGGAACAGTGTCAGGTGGCAGCTGTTCTTATAACCGTCCTGCGCAAAAATGAGCCTGCTTTTCTGAGACATTATTGTGGAATACCTACAGAGGCGGCCTTAGGGGGTGGCAAGCAGGGCAACCGCCCGGGGTCTCGCTCTTACAGGGGCCTCGGGCCAACGCGCTAAAGCCCAAATAGAAAAAGTCCCACCTATCAATAGGAAGTCGGCTAGGAAGATCCAAACTAGTGATAAACTACATCGACAATCCACTATCTATTCTAAATTTTATTGATCTGAGCCGGTGTCAACGTCAACGAAAGGGTAAAAAAACGTGGACGAAAAAGAATGGACTATAATCACAGTAAACATACTGTGCTATAATGCTTATGGGCCTCGTAAATATCTGCCGCCCAGAGCCTCGCAATGGTAAAGGTCGCCCCTGAATACCTACACTGTTCTTTCTTTTTTTCTTATCCCTGTTGGCTATATTATATCACTTGAAATATCATATTATAGAAGAGGCAGAATATTTTATCACTTAGACGACCGATTGCAACTTTACGACAGCTGCTGGGTGTCTGTTTCTCACCAAAAAAAGCTTTATATTATTAGGTAGGTATAACAAAACTTTTCCGTCCTATTTTTATATGACCAACTAAGGAGCCATAGGTCATATAAATGAGTTAGTAGGTATTATGTGTCATATCATAACTCATAAGTACGCATAATGCAACCGACAACAGCAATATAACATGAAAAAAGTATAGTTACTATATTAAAATGATTATTTAGAATTATAATTAATAATTCATCACTATGAGTAGGTATACTTACTAGATGGTGCCCGCGACATCGTCCGCGTGGATTGAGGTTTCTTGGATTCCGCGGGAACTTTAACTTTAACATTCCGGGTTAAAAAGTAGCATATGTGTTACTCCAGACTATTACCTACCTTTGTGCCAAATTTCATCCAGATCAGTTCAGCTGTTCTGGCGTGATTGAGTAACAAACATCCATCCAAACTTTCGCATTTATAAAATTAGTAAATATCGATTTTATTTGTATCTAAATAATATATTCACTATCAATTTAATGAAAACAACCTCACAAGTATTACAAGTAGTAGATCCTCTGAAATCTAAGACGATAATAATTGAAGACAATGATGTCCCTTTAATGAAATCTAAACGAAAAAGGAAAAGATTCATTAAATAGAAACCGACTAAAAATGAAGGCCTATAGGTTTTATTTAGACTAGATGACCGCGACTTCGTTCGCGTGGATTGTTTTTCATTATTCCCGCGGGAACTCTTCGATTTTCCGGGATAAAAAGTCAATGTCCTTCCCCGGGATGTAGGTAAACTAACTCTGTACCAAATTTCATCCAAATCTGTTGAGTAGTTGGGCCGTGAAAGCGTACCAGAGAGACAGATTATTGTTATCACTTACGTTGCTCATTTTCCATAATAAATCAAACGTCTACCTACCTACCAGTGTTGCAAATAAAACAGTTTTTTTACTATTGTGAAAAATACGATAAAAAACATGTAAAAATCACGTTTTTTGGTCAATGGTCAATATTATTAAAGTTGTGTTCATTGTGACACAATTATTAAAAAAAAATTAAGGTAATTTCTGTAAAGAGTCCATATTAGATTTTTTTGATTGATAGGAATGCCCCTAATTTAAAAATAACTAGTGACAATTGGAGCATTTTAAAAATACGGATGCCCCAATTAAATATTTAAATCAGTATGACATGATTTACATACACATAGACATATTAATGCAATCACTTTATCGCACGCCGATAAAACAAACGGATGAAATGTACCTATTGAGCAAAATAGTAATAATTAAAAGTAGGCCTTGCTTTATCGGGCAAGTTCACACAAATAGGTCGCGTCTGGGCGCGTGGCGGATTTGAAGATAACATTATTTGGGTCGCCGAATGATTTTATTAGTTCGATCATGACGTGTATCTTATACCTACAGGAGAAACGGAGTGAGTGACAATTTTTTGGGAGACCCCTACATTTATAGATACCTCATCGTATAGCACTTCAATGGTACCTCAAAGAAAATAAATGTGCCTTCTAAACATCTTTGTGGTACCGAAAATTCCCAAATAAATATGTGGACTGGTCAATGGGATAAGTACTACGAATTTTTAAGATAAGTAAATACTTAAAAAATGCATAAGAACGGATGGACAGATGGACGAATGGACAGCGGAGGCTTAGTAATAAGTAATAACGTCCCTTAGGTACGAAACCCAAAAAGATATACTCCCTGTATACGTTGAATAGCTTGCCAATCCGCATTGGTGCACCGTCGTTGGTCTAAGCTTTAATTCCCTCTCTCCTATGAAAGTGGAGGCCTGTGCCCAGCAGTGGGGCGTTAATGGGCTGTAGTGGTATACGTTGAATATCGCGAATATGTATGGGTATTTTTATAGAGAGCGTCCTCAAACCTCTTGAAAATTTTAAAGATACTGCAATAAAATCCAATAGATTTACCCACGATAGGATAGCTAAACGAACGAAGTAGGTTCAGTGTTTGCATATATACTAGACGAATACCTGTGCCAATACCCCTGACTTCTGCAGGGCATCGTAACAGATTCTACGTTGCTTGAAATTGTGTAAAGGAATTCCATGGAATGAGCAACATTTCGACCATTCATTTTCATTTGAACTGGAAAGAGCTTGCGCAGTAAGTGGTTACTGGCGCAACTTCATCAGTAAGGCTGTTACCTACAACTTTTAAAGAAAGTCAACTGCAAGACCTTGATACTTAACGCCTTTTTAAAAAGAGCGGTCCTTTCCTGCTTCTTTGTACAACTATAAACTGGTCGAGCACTTCCACAATATGTGTTAATTTACTAATTGCTAGATGTTTTGAAGTTTATTCACGGAAATTCTGAAGCTTCGTCGTGTTGATTACTATAATATTATATATGAAACTTTTTCACCGTTGTCAGTCACCGGAATCAGTTGCTAAGTTTTCAAATTCATCATGGCTGAGGATAGAGCATGGATAAATATTATTACCTATTATAAATTCGAAAATATGATCTTGTCTGTCTGTGTCCGCTACGCTTTAACGGGCCATCTTTTCAACCGGTTTTTATGAAATTTGGTACAGAGAATAGTTGAATCCCGGGGAAGGACATAGGCTTTGTATCCCGGAAAAGTAAGGAGTTCCGTTGGAAAAGAACTCTACATCATCTAGTATAATATACTAATTAGGTTGTGTTCCGATTTCCATTTTTTATTTGCGATACGTAAGTTTCATGTTGGGGAAGAAAATATACAAAATACCTACGGCGCGGCGTAACGAAACGTCGCGCGTCGTCGCGTTGGTTGGCGGATGAATTATTATTAGTTCAACACCGAAAAATGAAGTCAAAGCAAAACATGTAAACAAACAACCACTATAATAACAAGTATAATAAAAAATTTAAAAAATACGACTGCCCTGGCTAAAAATAGTTAAACTAGAATCTTATTTAATATTTTTATTAAATGATATTTTTTGTGAATCACTGGATATTGAACTATAGTGTTATATATTTTTGGAATCTACTCATCATTTTCTAGATGATGAATATATAGCTAATCTTATTTTCGAATATTTTTTTTCAACTTTAGTCTTTAATGCGGGACCATGGTCACCCCATCAACTTTTTTTTTAATTTTACTCGCCTATGTCACCCGGAATAAACTAGGGATTCTAACGATACCTCAATATCAAAATCAGTTCAGGCGTAAAGAAGTTATGGTGGAATATACAAACTCACATACATACATACATACATGAACCTTGAAAACAATATACTCTTTTTTTCAGGCAGTCGTATAAAAACATTTACTTAGCAGTTAGGCTGATAATCGTTTAGTATAATAAGTTTCCCAGCCTATAAAAATCGGTCAAACTGCTGCGACCTAATACCTAAATAATGTTGCCAAAGTCACAATTTGGTCCATTGATATTGTTTACTTGTGACTGAGGTCATTGAAAAAAACGTTATCTGCCAGACATATGCTATCAAATATTAATGCAAGAGGGTCAATGGTGTGCATTAATCTTACTAAACTAATATTATAAAGAGGAAAGATTTGTTTGTTTGTTTGTAATGGATAAACTCAAAAACTACTCAACAAATTTCAACAATTGTTTCACCTATAGAAAGTTAGGTTATCAGCGAGTAAAGTAGGCTTTATTTTATTTTCAAAAAATTAGAGATCCTTACGAAAATTGCAATAATGTGAATTAAGTCGGAAAAAATCGTCTCTTTTGAGAGCTTACGTGGCGGGCGCTGCGTAAGTAGGTAATGTTACACGAAAAAGATGTATAGTGGAAATCTATCTTCTAAGGTTGACTCACAATAACGATTTTTATGATTTTCAAATATGGTCTAAACCAATGGTTTAATTGCGAAAGTTTTTTTAGCGACACAGTCTAATCCTTATCAAAATAAATATGTTAGTCATCTGAAATATTAAATTAAGATAAAAATTGTCCTTTACACCACTTATTTTAGATGAATATCTTATGAGATTTCATAAAAATAATGTAATGTACTATAACAATGTAAACCTGCCCGCTGCCCACTGGATATATTGGGTATAGACTATTAGGATCATTGTGCTACCCGTGCGAAGCCCGGGCGGATCGCTAGTATTATTTAAATGTGAATGTTTGGATGTTTGTTACTCCTTCACGCCACCGTGACTGAATCAAATCCACTTAAAGGAATGGAGATAGCTTTTAACTTATAACCTAAATCAACCCATAGACTATGCCTACATTAAAATGGGCCCAGCAGACGTTGTCCTGCCCTGAACCTAGAACCCAATATTAACCATAACCATCCTGGGACTCACTCAAACACGCACACAAAAAATCATCAGAATCGGTCCAGCTGTTCTGAAGTGGAATGCATAAATTACATACAAACAATTGATTTTATATAAATAGAAGATATTTTATATCGATATTTTTTATTTGTCTCTGTAAAAACTGAATTAATAAAAAACATTTAACCTACATTAAAGTTTGTAATACCGAAATAATAGTTCCTAGTTCAATTAGTTTTGCGTTTTTTAATAAACAGTAATTATTTCTTTTTTACTGAAGATGTTTAGATGAATTAGCGTAACTTTACATCCGCAATTATACCTGACGCATGGTTTTGCACTTTATTCGACGAAGATTAATAAAAAATAATAACACAACTTCCTTCGATAAAATTATAAAGAAATAGTACATTACATGGAGGTGTGTATAGTGCTTTTCTAAAAAATGAAACAAGTGACTTTTTTTAAATATATTATATTAGTAATTAAAAGAAAGTAAATAAAAAAGCAACCTACTTTAGAAATATTAAAAGTTAAATTAGTTATATTTGAATTACTAATTGAAATTGTAATTGGTTTTGCGGGTACATTTATGTTTGTTTGTACGTCGGAATGTACGGATTGGTCTTGGGAATTAACTATAAGAAAAAAAAACACTATATTTTTGACCGAAGGGCTAATGTCCAGGGTAGTTTGGCCGAGGCGGATGGGAGGTAAATTGTTTCGTATGATCTTGTCAAGCTGCTTGGAGCCACCTAATAGAGCTACTTGAGATTTTTGTGGACAGTCCATAGGATTCACTCCAAGTGCTAATTTGATTTAAATCCCGGTTGAGGTTTTCTATGGCAATGTCGATGTCATAGACAGGTGCAGCTGTATACACTTGAAGATTATCAGCATAGAGGTGATAGGAAGAGGAGAGAAGATAAGTGACAGTGTTAATATAAATAGCGAAAAGAAGAGGAGATAGGACGCCACCTTGCGGCACGCCAGCAGTGATAGGGCTATAAGAGGAAAATTTATTATCAGTTTTAACACGCTGCCGACGACCGCGCAGGTAGCTATCAAACCAGTTTACAGCTTCAGGAGAGATATTTATTGACCTTAGGACGCCCAAAAGAATATCGAAATCAACGGTGTTGAAAGCGTTACTAAAGTCAAGTAGTGCTATAACACTAACTAGTTTGTTGTCCATGTTTGATCTAATATCATCGCAGACCTTGATGAGGGCAGTGACAGTACTATGGCCAGCCCGAAAACCGGATTGATACGGGCTAAGGACGTTGTATTTGGACAGAAAAGGTTGGAGTTGATGGTGAACGATGCGCTCCAGAGCTTTCGAAAGAAACGGTAGGATAGAGATAGGTCTGAAGTGTGAGAAAGTAGTGGGATTTTTAATTTTGGGGATAGGGATAACATAGGCATTTTTCCATGCAGAGGGGAATTTGTTAGAAGATAGGGAATAGTTAAATATGTGACAGATTACAGGCGCCACCTCTTCAAGGAGAAGCAGTAACATTTTACGGTTCATGCCGTCACAGCCTGCAGCACCAGATCGAACAGCTAATATATGTTTTTTAACTTCAGCAATAGAGATTGGAAGAAATTGAAAAGTAGGAAAATTAGAAGGTTGTAAGGAATAAAATTTGTTTATGGTATTTTGCTTAGCTAAATTATTAATCGGAGTAATATTAGTAAAATGCTGGTTGAGACCCTCAATGTCGAGGTTATTACAATTAATCTCCCTTCGCTGCCGCCCAATCCCAAGAGATTCCAGGAATCTCCAAGTCCCAGAGAAGTCACTGTTTTCAATAGTGGTATGGATGTAATTTCGCTGTGCATCTCTACACGCTTTATTACAGCGATTACGTAAATTCTTGTATTTAGCCAGGTTTCCATCAGTCGGAGTTATTTTATGTTTGGACTTAGCAGCGTTACGTTTTGCCATTAGTACCTTGATGTCTTCCGTTAACCATGGGGCTGGCAAATGCTTTAATTTAACAGGACGAAGAGGTGCATGTTTATCAAACAGCCCAGTTAACATCGAGTTAAATATTTCCAACTTATCATTAACGTTTGCAGCATTAAAAACAACTTCCCAGTCTATCGCATTTAAGTCACACATGAAGGAATTATTATCAAATTTTTTTAAACTGCGCCGCATGACTATTGTCGGCTTCACCTTAGGAGGGCGAATCTTATAGGAGAGGTATATAAGGTCGTGGTAGGAGAACGCCTCAGCAGGAAGTTGACCATAGCTGCTAACATGGTCAGTGGAAGATGTTATCATTAAATCCAGCTGTGACGGCTTACAGTTTGGGAAGAAATGAGTTGCTTTGGTAGGAAGAATATGGAGGTTACAGCTGCCAACAATGCTATTAAGGCGCTTTGCCCGCGAATCGTTTTTCAACAAGCAGGTGTTAAAATCCCCCATAATTATCGTATGGTCCACAGAAGCAACATAGCGCTCAAGAAGACCTTCGAATGCTTGAAAATAATCAATATGAAGTGATGGGATGTAAAAGACACCGAGCAGTAGTTTCAAGCGTCCAAAGAGTACCTCAAGAAGTATATGCTCCGAGGACTAAGAGTACTGTGGCGGAGACATGTTCAGTAAAGAAAAAGGAATATGCTTACGAAGATAAATGGCTACGCCGCCACCACCCTTGCCTGTACGATCATTACGGATTAAATGAAAATTTGGTAAACTGTAGGATATGGAGGGAAGGCAAGGTTTAAGGAAAGTTTCGGATACTAGGACAGCGTGAATGTTGTCGTTGTCGAAAGAGGCAAGAAAGTCAGAGAAGTGAGATGGGATGCTTTGAGCATTGATGTGGACAACGTTAAAGTTTTTAGGAAAAACTGAAAAAGTGGCATCAAGGAGGGAACCAAGCGGTAACGTAAGACTATGGAAACTATCTTCAGAAGAAGAGTCAGCAGAATAAAAGTCGATTTCACTCTCAGTATCACTAGAATTATACTTGTTAATATTCAAATTATTACTCATTTAGACAACTGATTATAGATGTGTTTATATACCTATAGATAAATAAGTGGTAATATACTAAATATATATATATAATATATATCGTTAAAAATATAATTATTAGTGCAAGCTTCTTTGTTTTTTTTTTTCTCTTTCACCCGCCAGCTATGTGTAAAAGATTGCTAATTGCTACGGTATTGCTACAATATGCTAAGGTATGCTACAGTCTACAGCTACAATATTGCAATAACGTAAAGATAAAATACCAACAAATAGGAAGATTTAAAATAATTAAACAATATTAAAGACTACGAAACACAGACACGCATAAGTCCCAGCATGAAATGAAACGTAGTTTGCCCAAAGACCACAAAATTATCCCTTGAAGGGCAGGGTTACCAACATTAACAATTAGTTTTTTTTTTACTTATAAGGTTACAATCAGAGACAAGTAGGTAGGAAAAGTTGTTTGTCTTTGATATCTGTCAGTGTCAAGTTCTTGTTGACGTTTAACAGTAAATGACAGTGACATGTTATTATTTTGAAATTAAAATTGAGTTTTTTAGAAATACCTTTCGAGAAGCGAGAATAAGAAGCGTAAAAGTTGTCAAGGCAGACAGTAAGCGAAGGTGTACCTACGCGTATAAGCAGATATAGCACTTAACTTCAAGCTTCTATGATACTACACTAGCGATAAAACAAAGTGGTACTCAGGTTTACTTCTTAATGTTTCTTCTCGATCTTGCGGGCTCATTCACCGAGGGCTTAATGACTTTTGATGCTTGGGGAGTGACCCTAACGCTAGAGGCGGCCGTTGAAGGAGGTGGTACCTGCAAAGCACTCTGAGCCTGGATGGAGTTAACCTCTACCATGGAAGTGACCCTGTGCCGTTTGCCATCCTGTCCAATAATGAAAATGAGACCCTCCCTTGTCCAGCACTTAGAGACACCAAACTTTTGCCGCGCAGCCATGAAGGCATCATGCCTATCTTTGGTTAAAAACTCGGACAGTGTTAAACCGGTATTCTTGAGTGCTTTTTTGGCGAACCAGACCTGATTCTTTGACTGCGAGTCCCGGAATTTGAGTAGTACAGGCCGGGGTTTATCACCCTTGGCCTGACCCAGGCGCTGGCAACGGCTGAAGCAGTTTTCATTCAAGTCGGGTAGCTCAAGATGGTTAGACAAGGTTGCGCTAACTGTGGCAGTCAGATTTTTATCGTCACCCTCAGCAATGCCATGCACCAACAACATCTTACACCTGCTACGCATCTCCTGCTGATCCGTCTGCTTCGCCAGAAGACTGACTTGCTGTTGGAGGCCTTCTAGTGCAGCTAATACAAATGTCCGGAATGCATTAAATTGGCCAGAAATGTTGGAGGTGAGACTTGCCACTGGTATAGCTCCTTGGAGGCTTCTTTGGAAATCGGCCATCTGAGTATTGAAGTGTTCCGTTAAAGTTTGGATAGATTTCTGTATGTCCTCCATAGTGTGTAGTGCTTTGGTGAATTGGTTAAATAAAATTACACAATAATTAAGCTTCCTTAGAAAGGAGTACAAGTATGGAACTGATGCTAGCAGGTATGAAAACACTAATTCATGCACATTAAAACAATATTAATAATTAAAATAAAATAAAATATTAACAGATCTCTAAAAACGCGTGTGCGTTATTTTACGCCTACCCGCCGAATGAAGATTATATTTTAATACCTAGTTAAGCCATTATCAATTAGTTTTTACAATCTTAATTGATTTTCTTCAGTTCTGACATAGCTATTCGCCGTCCCCGGGATTTGCATGTACTGAAATGAAATGATTTATTTATTTCATGTAGGACAACTTGTGTCACTTATGAAACGTTAAGACTCTACCACTTTCTCTTTCACTTACTTTCTCTTCTGTATTGTGTGCTATTTCACTTAAATACTCCTTCCTACCTCAAGGAGAAATTCAGTTTTCTTGTAGTGCAATCCGACTTAAGACCGTGCCGTACTTGAACACTGAAAATCCCTCCTCATAAAACGAAGTTTTATACAAACTCATTGGCTGTGCAAGCTACTGAGCTTTGGAATGCACTTCCACTGACCATACGCCAGTCAAAGTCACTAGACATTTTCAAAAATGCTGTATAAAACTATTATCTTTCAAACTGAATTATAGTATATAAATTAGTCTATTTATATTTATATATATATATATTATAATATGCTATACAATATTGGTTTATGTATTAGTATGTATCTATTCGAATGTGTGTATGTTATAGGATGTCACCACCTGCAATGCTTTTTTCCTTATTTTTTCCTATTCCTAAGGTTGCCTGGTAGAGATCGCTAGTAAGCGATAAGGCCGCCTTTTGTATCATGTCTTTGTTCTTTTTCTATATTCTTATTGTTTTTTTTTTATCTTTATGGTGGTACATGGTGGTACAAATAAAGAGTATATAATAATAATAATAATAACAATAATCATAATAATATCAAGATCACTCGTCATGTAGACGAAAATAACATCATGTCTGGGGCTCAGAACGGATGTCGGGGGGTGGGGGGGGGGGGGGGGTTGTAGCCGTGGTACTAAGGAGCTCCTTCTCATCGACTCCGTTGCGGGGCAATTGGTCAAACGCAACCGCCGGAACTTCTCCGCCGCCTGGATTGATTATAAAAAGGCATTCGACTCGATGCCCCATTCATGGCTCTTGAGGGTCCTTGAACTGTACAAAGTCGATGGTACAGTTCGAGACTTCCTCGGGGAATATATGGGGCAATAGAGTACGATCCTTTGTCTCCACGGTGAGCGGTTGGCGGCTGCCGGTGACCGGATAAATATACGGAGGGGAGGGACAAGAGTGCCTCACCAATATATCACGCAATGCTACCCGTCTGCAAGAATTGCTGAATATCACCACTGAGTTCAGTAATTCTATCAGAATGGAGCTTGGGCTGGACAATTGTGCGGTCTTGCATGTGGTGAGGGGGCAGGTTACTCACTCGGCTGAGATGAATCTCGAGCCATCGAACATCAGGACCCTCTCTGAAGCTGAATCGTACCGGTATCTGGGTATGTCGCAATCGTTAGGGGTAAATGAGGCGGACATGAAACAGTCTGTTTG
Source organism: Erebia palarica (assembly GCA_964035005.1). Taxonomy (NCBI): domain Eukaryota; kingdom Metazoa; phylum Arthropoda; class Insecta; order Lepidoptera; family Nymphalidae; genus Erebia; species Erebia palarica. The sequence goes on along the minus strand of OZ035987.1, from coordinate 11,411,391 downwards.
CGAGGCCTTTTTTGGCCGTCTGACAAAAATATGTAAAAGTTTTTTGTCAGGCGCCAATAAGGTTCGAGCCTATAACGGCTGGGTTGTACATGTCCTCATGTACACCTTTGGCGTGCTCAGATGGACTCAGACCGAACTTGACGCCCTGGATAGAAAAGTCCGCACAACTATGACACTCTATCGCATGCACCACCCGAAGTCGTCTGTGATGAGATTGTATATCCCCCGGAAATGTGGTGGTCGAGGCGTATTAAGCGTCAAGACCATGCATAACCGGGAGATAGCCAATCTCAGAACATACTTCGAGATGAAGAGCGAACCGCCCATGCATAGAGAGGTGATAGAATGTGATAAAGGACTCACTCCCCTATCCTTAGCCAAAATCGAGTGGCAGGCGCCGGTCCGGCTCTATTGGGACCGGTCTATCATCACGGACAGGACTATTCTAGCGAATAAGCCTGACATCGTGCGGTTGGACCAGGCACAGTCGCGGGTGTTTTTGGTGGACATCACCATGCCATATGACGAGAACCTTGTGAGAGCTGAGACGGAGAAGAAACGTAAGTATCTTGATCCGGCTCACGAGGTTTCCGCCATGTGGCATGTCGAGTCCACAGAAATCATCCCAATCGTCATATCTGCGAATGAGTTAATCCCAGCCAGCCTCGCTCACCATCTGAGGCGACTAGGGTTCCGTGGCAGTTCGCTTGCAGCCAGGATGCAGATAGCGGTGTTGCTAGACTCGGCTAGGATGGTCCGCCGGTTTCTCAACCTGTCGCCCTGACCCCCGGCCGTCTGGTCTCCCCTGCCGGGGTGTAATCCTCCGCCCGCTACAACTATTTATTTGTGTATTTGTGTATGTAAGTTTATTAATTTATATTTATTTACGTAAGTTTATTACAACTCTTTAGGCCATATATGTATTTATTTTGTATGCGGGCGTGAGAGCTAAATTTATGTCGATAATAATAATAAAAATAATAGCTGCATATCATAAGGACCGAAACAGTATCCGAAATAAGGGGTTTAAACACTGTTTATTGAAACTGTTATAAATCAGAAACACTTTCGTATGTTAAGTATGTATATGTCACCGTAAGATTTTAAAAACCGTTAGATAAGATCTAACTGCAAACTGCAAAAATTAAAATTGCAAACTGTCGAAAGATTACAATTTAACGCATTATTTTTCGGTAGATGTAATTCTGTTACTTATATTAACCCGATAGAACCTAAATGCCGAGCACTACCTGGTTATATATGTCGAACCCTAACCTAACCTACAAGAAAGACACAATAAAACGTAAATAGAACAATTCATATTTCAAAAATTGACACTCAGAACATTGAACGGTTCACAATCTGTCGACAGTTTACAATTTCGCAAGTTAGATTATAATCTAACGGTTTTTACAATGTTACGGTGACATATATACCTATCTCTGTGGCACGGGCTGAGGAGGTGGCCCATTAACCACTCGTAGTATAAGTTTAATTTGTATTTGTATAATATTTTAGTTATACTTAGTCTATTGAATTCATACTCGTAAAGTATCTCAACAAAAGTTAATAACCGTGTCAGCTAAGAACAAATTTGGTGAGCGCTCGATAGTAGTTTTAGAATTAAATTGACTAAGAATAATTTAAAATCGTATTTCTTAAGAAAATTGTAGGTAGTTTTGTTTTGTTTTTAGTTTAAGTCATGTATTTATACTAATTTGCTAGCTATAAGTAGTTTAAAACACTGATAATGTGTTGACGGAAGAGCACGCAATTTAAACCTACGTGGTTTTTCGCAGTGCTACCCACCAAAATTGTAACGATTTTTATTTAGATAATAAAAAAATAAAAATAATTGTAGTGTTGGCAATAAACTTTTATTTACTTATAACGGAAACAGAAACGATACTGTTACCCAATCAATCTATAACCCTTTATTTCTGTTAATAAGTTTTGTCTGTAACCCTAATAGGTACATGCCCTAACAAATTGCACGCGTTGTGACAAGGCGTTCTTCTCACTTATTTGGAATTTACACGTACTAACTGTTGTGTTAGTGGCCATGTTTTCCTCAAACAATTATTGCAACCATCGGTGCTTTCACCTTGGGTACTAATACGCGTCAACAGTCAATTTGGCAACGTAGCTATTTCGGTTACACTTAGAACACTTTCATTTCTGGTACAGATTCTTTTCTGTTACAGAAATTTAAGTGTTTCGGGTTAACAGAATTAAAAACATTCAAAAGGGTTACAGTTTCGATTCTGTTACACTTTCATTCTGTAACAATTATATTTCTGTAACCTTTATGAATCTGTTTTTCAGTCTCTGCATATCACAGTAATCATAGGTACGTTATGAGCTACAAAGTGTGAAATAATTATGTTCACATTATGGCTGCAATAAATTATTTTTAGTGCCCCGTAATTCGCCAAGGATACACACTTCACGTGGACAAATCCCTGCCAATCCCCACGTGTATGACATACCTACTATATAATGTGACCAAATCTATATGTTTTGTCAAGATGCAGTGTTGTTGCTTAGTTATTACAACAACATCTTTTTGCTCAGTCTTATATTTTACCCGTTTTCTAAAAAGGAGGAGAAGGAGATCCTCAATTTGGTGTGTTATTTTGTTATATTAGAACCATTAAATGGTATTCTATTTTCTGGAAACCAGTTGAAAAGGTTTTACATTGCTAGGTGGTGCTAATGATAATTATTTGTATTGGACACAAATTCAGATCTTGTGAAAAATAATGACCTTGGCCATCTATACTTCTATACTATCAAATAAATATTATAAATTCGAAAGTTTGGATGGATGGATGTCCTATGGATGGACGAATGGATGTTTATTACCTACTCAATCACGCCCCAACGGCTGAACGGATCTGGATGAAATTTGGCACAGAGAAAGATTATAGTCTGGAATAGCACATAGGCTACTTTTTATCCCAGATAATTAAGGAGTTCCCGCGGGAACCAAAACACCTCAAATGGATGTTTGTTACTCAATCACGCCAGAACGGCTGAACGGATCTGAATGAAATTTTGCACAGAGATAGATTATAGTCTGGAATAACACAGCTACTTTTTATCCCGGTTAATTAAGGAGTTCCCGCGGGAACACAAAACCTCAATTCCTTCAATATTAAGAACAAAGAACAAAAATTTCCATATTATCTGCCAGCTGATGGTCAGCTGTAATACAATTGAAAGAGTTCACTTTTGTAAGATGTCAAGGGCATAACGCTTGTCCTAAATTATTATCGTCTTTCCGCTCGTTCATGAGTACGTAGGTACCTAATACCTATCTATTATTTATTGTAGTATGTGTTGTTTTATTTTGGTATGCCCCAAATATAGTTGAACGCTGCTACTAGGTAAAAACTAATAACGTTTCGTATTGGGAGCGACTGACGTGAACAGCTAAGTATCTAATGTTTGCTAGATTTTAAACAATTATTAACAAAGGATTTTTTTTAATAAGTTGCAAACCTATTCCTGAAAATATTTTTTAACGGCGTTTGTTGTTTTTTAAACACATCTTTTAAAAAATAATTTTGATTTCTACACACTATGCTGAAGTCGGGTGAGCTTGATGCGTCAACTTTGCTTATCCTTGTTATACCCGCCCAACATAGTGTGTAGAAATCAAAATTATTTTTTACTTTACAATGGCTTTGGAAGTCGGTTTTTTAGAAATAATTTTTATTTCTAACTTTTTAGTTTCAGGATTGAGGATTTCAAATCAGAATCTTTTATAGACCTTCTATAGACCACCTTGGGAGCTTCCTCTAAGGACTGAATTTTTTTTCAAATCGGTTCAGATACCACTTAGATATGCACCAACATACATTAAAGAAAATAAAAATACACGCCGAATTGAGAAGCTCCTCCTATTTTTTGAAGTCGGTTAAAAACACATTCAAAGGGGTTAGGGGTTAGCTTCGATTTAGTTACACTTTCATTCTGTAACACTTATATTTATGTAACCTTTATGAATCTGTTTTACAGGCCCTGTAATTATCATATATCACTGCTAGACTAAGTGAAAGCTTCAACGAGAACATATTTTTTTTTAAATCAAGCAATCAATCAATATTTATTTATTCAATTTAGATACATTGTACACATATAAACGTCCGAAACTTATAAAACATGATGGTGATTATCAATTACAGTATCTTAAAACTAAAACAAAGCGTTCCAAACGCGCCCTGATCTGGGAAAAGTCCACAACAAACTCAGCCGGGTAATTATTTGGATACTATACTAAAGTTATTAGCTATAATTAAATTATAATGCTCAATTAATTCTCTATTGTATTTAAATGGTCAGGAAATCCTCAAAATATTATAATGTTTATGTAAAAATAGTACTTAAAGATCAGAGACCAATGGATGGGTATTTATTATTTATATGTTAATTACCTGCTATATATAAATACTGCAACGTGGAAGTAAGAATGCTATTAAACATAATTTAAAGAGAACGGTAACATATTACTGAATATCATTATTTTTTTTAAAACGAGCAGTTAATGAGTATAGCTAAGATGGCAAAATTATTAATACCTAGTTAAAAAATTTATTAATTTTATAATTACAGTAATCCGTGGATTATTCTTCTGAATTTATTATTTTTAGATTATTTTATAACCATACCTCTGGACAATCCCAAGAGGATGGGTCCTCAATTAAATACCTGACTGGGAATATTAAAGCAACATAATAAACTCCTTAATTTTCCGGAATAAAAAGCCTATGTTCTTCCCCCGGGATAACAACCTATCCCTGTACCAAATTTCATCAAAATCGGTTGAACAGGTGGGCCGTGAAAGCGTAGCAGACAGAGAGACAGACACACTTTCGCATTTATAATATTAGTACGGATGTTGTAGGATATGATAAGTAGTCAGTAGCAGCTTGAGTTTATTAAACTGCAATAATCCTTCCAAGTTTAGAGCTCTTTCATATTGTAAATTTTACCGTCACTTTCCATCTAGCATGTACCTACCAGTTTATAAGTTACTTGTCGTAGGGTAAATTAATGCAGAAAAACCAAAACAGAAAGAACACTAAAAATACGGAGAGCTAATAACACTAAGCTACTCAAGGGGATAAAAAAATAAACAGGCATTCACTCGCATATACGAGTACCTACTTAAAATGAATACACGGCTGGTCTATTGTGAAAAAACTGCATCAATAACTTCAGTCTCAAAAAGAAGGAAATACAATGGTGTACCTAATAATATGTTTGTCTGTGACAAAACCTAGAATAGGGGTAGGTAATTAGTGTATTAGGGGCTATAAGTGCTATAACTTAGCCTTTGCCCTGAAACAGACGCTGGTTTTCAGTTGTAATCCGGATGACGTCACAGCGAACAAAATTATCCTACATGAATAATGGTAACTAACCTATATTATATTACAGTTCACACAATAACATCCCAATTATTGCGATTGGCTGATTTTAAAATAGGTAAGTATTCTCGCTGAAATAATGAAGTAAAGTCAATCATTGTGACAGAGTGTCAGCAGCCAAGGCCTGTCAGAGGTGATTGCGATTGTGTTAGGTACGGTAGCTGAACGCCCACTGATATCGAAGTAGTGAACAGTAGTAGTATATTTCATTAAAAAAAATATTCGCATGAGAAATTAGTGCATAATATTCGCAAGGTGGACTTTAGAACACTTCCGCTCTCATTGAAATTTTAGCATAATAAATATAGCCTTAACTGAACATAATTGTCACCGATTAATTTTATTATTAAATTGAGGTAAGTATCTACTTATACTTCCTAGGTGCTATATTCGGCACCCTTCCTTCCGATCACCCTTTCACGGTCTACCGCCAATTTATTTATTTTTAATAAAACGACATCATATTTTAATTCATAATTACAAAAGTGCAAGTGCATAATTTTTGTTTAACATTTCTAACTACAATATTTTATTTTAGTCTGAGAAGAGACCTACCTAATACTTAGTCAGGTAGTCAACATTGTTTTCTTACGACGAGCTATGTCTGCTGAAGATGCGGATATGTAAGTATAGATATTCCGCAGTGCCGAAGTATCCATATAACACGATTCCCATCGGCTTCCCTTTAGAAAATGCCATCCATACCTACCTAGTACCTACTACCTTTATTTTACACACTATTATTTATTAGAATCCTTTTACAAGTTAAAATTACTACACTTGAACCACACAATAGTACTATAAAAACATTCTCCAATAACTTTAAAAAAAAATCACAGATTTCGCAGTCCCCGCAAGAATCGGAGCATTGAAAATGAATACAAAAAATTACGAAAAAAACGTTTAATTGGTTTTTTTCGAAATATTCACAATGAAGAAGTTTCATGATGTTGTGAATAACATAGTTAACACACAGTAAACAGATACAAATCTGTTTACTGTGACACAACGGAAGTAAAATATAGATTAAAACTAATAAATCAGGACTTTTTTTGTCAAATCAATAAATGACTGAGAAATGACGATTTAAAAGTTTAATTATTTAATGTACACCGATTGTTGTATCTTACTCGAGTGAGAAATTTTGTGAGTGAGTTATAATACCTAGTCGAGATTTAATAGTTCAAAATTATCTTCACACACAAATTAAGTGCTTTTAATTCAATAAAGTCACGTTAAGTTCATTTATTTATTTTATTCGGCTTTATAAAGTCGGTTGATAGGGTGGTGTGTCGTCACGCCACCCGTCTTGCAAGCGCAACTTTAAAGTTCCGTTACTTTTTCATTGTTGTTGAGATATTTGAATGATTCTTTCATATTTTTGTTTTATTTTGTCTTAATTTTCATTAAAAAAAAATGGTAAACTTCTCCATTTAGTAAACAAACACCCACAAAATATACATTTTTCAAAATTCCAAAAACAATTACCGGCCGATTTTCAAAATTCAAACGCTCACACGTGTCTCAATAAATTCCTCAACTCTTGGTACTATACCCATCTAGATCCTCCCAAAATCCTCGGAGCTATGGTCAACAATATATCCATTTAGGCCGGTACGTATGGGCTTATAAGTGATTTCTTCGCAGTCGCTGTATTACTCGACTCTGTACGGATGGTGGGTACGGCGCTTATAAAACTATCACGGCAAATTCGTAAATTTGCAAAAAGATTGTTTACCTACTGGCTCATCTTGCGTTTTTTTGTTGTTGTGTGTGACAACGCGTTCTTCTCACTTTATTGGACTTTACACACACTGACACGACAGGGCCATGTTTTTCTTAAAACAATTGCAACCGTCGGTGCTTTCACCTTAGGATCAAATTTGAATACGCGTCAACGGTAAATTTGGCAACGTCGCTATTTCGGTTATACTTTAAAACACTTTAAACCCCTTTATTTCTGGTACAGATTCGTCTCTGTTAAAGAAATATAAGTGTTTCGGGTTAACAGAATTAAAAACACATTCAAAAGGGTCACAGCTTCGATTCTGTTACACTTGTATTTCTGTAACCTTTATGAATCTGTTTTTCAGTCCCTGGATGGCAGTTTGTGGGGCCTTAACCATACGTTACTGTTTAAAACAAATCAATATGACGGAATAACAGCGGCAGGAAAATAATAATTTAACTGAGATAACTGTATCGTTTTTCATATAAAATGAAAGGTCTCTTTATGTAGACCGCTCATAGCATAATGGAACAGTTCTTCCGCGGTAATATTGTTCATTTATAAAGAAAAACAGGTATCGTTTTGACATTTGAATTTGTTTACTGTAATAATAATAGGGATGATGACAACTCAATCAAATCAGCAACTCTTTATCAAACTTAAAAACGTACTTTTAGCATGGAAATTGTATAGAATTCACAGTTGATACGTCATTAAATTTCAACACACTTTTTTTCTTTAATCTATAGGTATTTTATGGTTATCAAACTTAAAACTAACCGAGGATGTGAATTTTAGACCCTCTATTTGTTATACCCGACCGGCTTCAACATAGTGTGTAGAAATCTAAATTATTTTTTTACTTTACAGTGGCTTTGCAAGTCGGTTTTTTGGAAATTATTTTTATTTTTATCTTTTTAGTATCAGGATTGAGGATTTGAAGTCAGAAAAAAGGATTTTTCAAATCGGTTCAGGAACCACGGAGATATGCACCGACATACAATTAAAAAAAATACGCGCCGAATTGAGAACCGAAAAAGCGTTTAAACAGCGCTAAGTTGCCCTTGTTATTAAATAAATTACATAAAAACATTAAAGTAACATTAGTAAGAAAGTAGTAAGTAATAAACTTCAGTAAATTTCATGTAGAACATTAAAATACATTTACATACGGAAAATAACATCCTTAACTAATTATTTTTTGAAGCTGTTGCTTTTATTAATAAATTATGTTTAATTCTTACCATATTACCTAATTAAAACGAGAAAACCAAATTACCTCTAGCTAGTCTGCTATGCACTGTGTACGTCAAGTTACGAAACTCCAAATCCATTTTGATGTGGCTGCAAACAAAGAAAAATACAAATTTAAATAAAAAAAGACTAAGAAGTTTTATTCAAGTCAAGTTACCCAGGTAAGACGAAGCACCATCTACAAAATCTGACAAAAAAAGCCTGAAATCATGGCCATCGATAAAAATCACAAACGATCTCATTTTCGTGTTCTTTTTTCTAATAAATTGTGAAGTGAACGATGACTGAATGGATCACTATTTATGCATATGTATAAGCTACCCGGTACAGTTAATATCGAGTTTCAAGATCATTAATCACAGATCGTGATGACGTGGATTGATCGTGTGCGGAGTGGATTGACGTTGGATAGACGGATCACGATCCAGATTAACTGTGTACCGGGCGCCTTAAGATTTCTAATACCTATACCTAAATAAAAGACCTACACTTTTCACAAGACACAAACAATTTATAATAATTAATAACTAACTATCGTAAATAAGGATAAATCACTATTTATTCTTGATTGATGTTATTAAGTGCAATTATAATTTATCATAGGTATATTTCATGTACAAATAGGAAGACCGGAAGAATCAATGACCTTCATGTCGTGTCTTAAAATTAGACGTAGGTACATTATATAAGTAAGTAGAACGTACGAGAACTTATTTGGACTAAATGTGATATTATCATCACTTGATCTCGGGCACGAACCCTGTTTTGTGCCCGCAACGAAACATGAACCATTTTTGTTTTTTATTCACTGAACTGGTTTAGGAGATCCGTGGAAACAAAAATGATTAATGTTAAATTGTTTCCCCTTTTAAAATGGAGCATATAATCACAGTAAACAGATACAACATAATTCTCTACACATTGGTACATACCTAGCAACTGTACAAACTTATACCTATTCTCTCTCTAGTAGGGATAATTATTATAGTAGTTCATATATGTTCTCTACTCAGACATAAGATAACTTGGCGGAATGCTAAATAATTCTCATGAGTAGGAACCCTTGGGTAAGAATCTGGATCCCAGATCAGTTTTCTAAACTGGTTTAGGTCTAGTCCGGTATAAAGCAATGTTAAGTGTAGATGGCCAAGTACCTAATGCCCATCGAAAGTGCAATAGATTATCACGACGTATGTAGTACTTTTAAAAATGCTTTTTTTGTTAAAGAAATTCAGTCGCTAAATAGGTAGGTACCTTTTAAAAAGCCCATATCGATCGTAATTGATCCATATTTTAAACGATAAGGTCAATGGAAGTGTCACAAAAGCTCTAATTACCATAATTTCCATAACCTCTCGGTCTCAAAGAGTTCAATGGCGGGCATTGCATTACCTACTCTTTAATAAGTACCTAACCTTACTTAATATTATAAACGTAAACGCGAAAGTTTGTATGTATGGATGTTTGTTACCCTTTCACGCCAGAATGGCTGAACGGATCTGGATGAAATTTATTATTATTATATACTCTTTATTTGTACCACCATAAAGATAAAAAAAGAACAAAAAGAATATAGAAAAAAAAACACAGACATGATACAAAAGGCGGCCTTATCGCTTACTAGCGATCTCTACCAGACAACCTTAGGAATAGGAAAAAATAAGGAAAAAGGCATTGCAGGTGGTGCCATCCTATAACATACATACATTCGAATAGCTACATACTAATACATAAACCAATAATAAACATTAATAAAACAATATTGTATAACATATTATTATATAATATATATATATAAATAAACTAATATATACATAATTCAGTTTGAAAGATAATAGTTTTTTACAGCATTTTTGAAAATGTCTAGTGACTTTGACCGGCGTACGGTCAGTGGAAGTGCATTCCAAAGCTCAGTAGCTTGCACAGCGAATGAGTTTGTATAAAACTTCGTTTTATGAGGGATTTTCAGTGTTAAAGTACGGCACGGTCTTAAGTCGGATTGCACTCCAAGAAAACTGAATTTCTTCTTGAGGTAGGAAGGAGTATTCAAGTGAAATAGCACACAATACAGAAGAGAAAGTACATGCAAATCCCGGCGACGGCGAATAGGGAGCCACTTGAGCTTTTGACGAAATTCGGATATGTGGTCATATTTACGCAAACCAAATATGAACCGTATGGCAAGATTTTGGAGTCGCTCAAGCTTGTTAAGTTTGTTCTCAGTCAAGTTAAGATAGCTTGCGTCAGCATAATCGAGAATAGAGAGAAGGAGAGAATGTGCCAACATCACTTTAGTTGGGATTGGCAAGACAGAGCGCAACCGTCGCAAAGAGTTCAGCGTTGCAAATGTCCTCCTACTCAACACTTTAACATGCACAGACCAGGACAGTTGTGAATCTAAATATATACCAAGATTTTTAACAGAATCACAGTATGGAATGATAAAGCCATTAAAGCAGACCGGGGATAGGCCTCGTAAATCAAGTTTTGCAATGTATCCGGGACTGCCAATGATAATTGCCTGTAATTTCGCTGCATTAATATGTAGCCCATACTGCTTACTCCATTCGGCAACTGCAGCTAGATCGTTATTAATGGAAGAAACAGCAGCATCGAGATCACCTAGGGCTGCAGAGCGATAAATTTGGATATCATCTGCATACATGTGGTAGAGAGAAGTAATGTACGGAGTAATAGAATTAACGAAGATAGCAAACAGTAAAGGAGACAACACGCCACCCTGAGGTACCCCAGCCGTCACATCACACCATGATGAAACAGTCTCGTCAATTTTAATGCGCTGATGACGACCTCTGAGGTAACTCCGAAACCAGTCGATCACCGATGGAGCTATGTTAATAGAACGCAAAAGGCTCAGCAAAATGTCGTAATCCACGGTATTAAACGCATTACTGAAGTCAAGCAAGGTTAAAATTGTGAGCTGTTTATTGTCCATCGCCCACCTAATATCATCGGTAACTTTTACTAACGCTGTAGCCGTACTATGACCGGGACGAAATCCAGACTGCAATGGACTGAGAAGTAAGTTCTTATTTAGGAATAAATTTAGCTGTTGATAGACCAACTTCTCGAGGATTTTTGAAAGGAAAGGCAAAATAGAAATGGGACGAAAATCATTTACAGAAGAAGGGTTAGACTTTTTAGGAAGAGGAACAACTTGAGCATTCTTCCAAGCATCAGGGAATTTGCTACTATTAATAGAATAATTCAGGATATGGGTTAGAATAGGAGTTACAATATCAATAATAGGAACGATCATGTTACGGCTGACGCTGTCAGTACCTACTGCATTCGATGTTATGGACATAAATTTGACACAGAGATAGATTATAGTCTGGAATAACACATAGGCTAAACTAGCGGCACGCTATGATGGCCGGTTTGACGTTTGTCCGCTCATGAAGTTCCGTATTAATTGATAACGACTTTGAAGGAAATAATTGTATTACTTTATTGACGATAGTGATGTGCAGAGATTCATAAATTTTATCGAATGTAGTTTCTCATGAAGTTCTGTATTAATTGATAACGACTTTGAAGGAAATAATTGTATTACTTTATTGACGATAGTGATGTGCAGAGATTCATAAATTTTATCGAATGTAGTTTCTCATGAAGTTCCGTATTAATTGATAACGACTTTGAAGGAAATAATTGTATTACTTTATTGACGATAGTGATGTGCAGAGATTCATAAATTTTATCGAATGTAGTTTTTCTTAAATGTATACAAGTGTAGAAAAATCAGTTTGTAATGTATGTTTATGGCCTTTTGTGGCACCTTTTTTGGTATCTTTTGTATTCATATGTTTCTTGTGTGCATATAAAGTATGTATATTCATTTTCGTTCAAATATTCAGTTCGTTCAAATAAATTAAATAAACATATACATTTTTGTTTTATTAAACCTATTTAATCAGGTACAAAAACAAAACTTAATTGTTTTTTGTTCGAGAATAAATTGACATTCCACATCACTATTGTAATGTGTCAAACCGGCCATCATAGCGTGCCGCTAGTGTAGGTACTTTTTATCCCGGAAAATTGAAGAGATCCCGCGGGTACCAGAAAACCTACGCGGACGACGTCGCGGGGATTATAATATTTTTCATCGGAACCTTGTAGGGGTAAGCTACAGCATAAGTATTACGTAACCTAATAAGTATATATATGTATACGTAGCATTAGCAATAAGTGGTCCTTCGCATTAGAGTCGTTTTACTGGAGACTCACACTGTACTCGGAATAATAAATAATTATATATGTTACCGTAAGATTGTAAAAACCGTTAGATTATAATCTAACTCGCGAAATTCTAAACTGTCGAAAGATTGTAAACTGTTCAATGTTCTGAGTGTCAATTTTCATTTCATTTTATTTACGTTTTCTTGTCTCTTTCTTGTAGGTTAGAAGGGTTCGACATAAATAATTAAGTAGTGCTATAAATACCTATCAGATTACAATCTACCGGAAAATAATGCGTTAAATTCTAATCTTTGAATCAATAATAATTTGAATCAAAAATCATAAAGTGTTTACATGAAGTCACCCCTAAAACACCTTAAACCTAACGAATATTCATTTTAGTTTTGCATGCACTTTTTTTATTTCGATCAAATTGCTAATAAATTGCAGGATTAACCAAACTGCTATGGTTAATCAAAAAAACCGGTTTTGCACCTAAAAAAGGCAGAACAATATCTAGGTAAGTAATTAATTAATCTTCAAGAAATAAAGAATCAGCTTCGGATTTCGGATTAAAATAATTGTTTTATCATTATCCAGGTTTTGCTAATTTTCGACTAACCACTGCAGGTGTTTTAAAAACTTTTAATTACACCTATTAGTTTTTTAGTCTAAGTTATACCTACCGGGTTGTGGTCGTAGGTACCAGGAATCTGCGGTATTTGTATGGTCAGTTGCCGTAAGAGTTCATTGGCACGCATAATCAATTTCGAAATTCATTGTCTTTTACCTTCCTCATGCTTTTAAACAGTTGCATTCGGGTCATTACTCATGACCTTTTTGGTCAATTTCTATATTATTTTTGGATATTTTTTTAAAAGTTTCGGATTCTTAGAGGTATGACACGGTGACAGCTGAAACACAGTTTAAACTTTTTCAATTGACATTTGTGACAAGTGCTGCTAGGTATAGTCCCACAAACATACCGAACTGACCCAGTGACAGCGCCACCAGTATTTATCCTATCCATACTAATATTCCATTAAATTATAATAGTGTGCCCTTCCCGTCCTCACTTGTAGCGCTGAAACGTGGCCACTAACAAAAGGCTTGATCCACAAATTTGAAGTCGCTCAGAGAGCAATGGAGAGAGCTACGTTAGGAGTTTCTCTTAAGGAAAAGATCCGAAATGAAGATATCCGTAAGAGAACCAGGGTCACTGACATAGCCCAAACCATTAGCAAGCTGAAGTGGCAGTGAGCAGGTCATGCCTGTCGAAGGAGCGACGGCCGCTGGAGCCGGAAAGTTTTAGAATGGAGACCAAGTACAAGTAAGCGTAGTGTGGGGCGCCCACCAGCTCGATGGACCGGCGACATTATGAGGGTGGCGGGAAGTGGCTGGATGAGGAAGGCTGAGGACCGGGTGTGGTGGCGTTCTTTGGGAAAGGCCTATATTCGGCAGTGGACGTCCGCAGGCTGAGATGATGATACAAATATTCCATACTACCTAATATTATAAATGCGAAAGTGTGTCTGTTCGTGCGCCTGTCTGTCTAACTGCTACGCTGTCACGGCCAATCTGTTCAACCGATGAAATTTGGTACAGGGATAGGTCCCGGGGAAGGACATAGGCTACTTTTTATCCCGGAAAGTTAATAAAAATTCCCCGTGAATCAAAAAAAACTTATACCACGCGGACTAAGTCGCAAGCATCAACTAGTAGTCAACTAGTTCCAATTTTGGCCACCGGGCCAGATAACTTGGTGGGACTACGCCTTTAGTTTCATTTTCAGCTTTCTCGTTATTTTCTCGGTCACTGTTTCTAATATTATTCTAATACTAGCGAATGCCCGTGACTTCATCTGCGTGATTTGAGGTTTTTGGTTCCCGCGCGAATTCTTTAATTTTCCAGGATAAAAAGTAGCCTATGTGCTATTCCAGACTATAATCTATCTCTGTGCCAAATGTTAGCCAGATCCGTTCAGCCGTTAGGGCATGATTGAGTAACAAACATCCATACATCCATCCAAACTTTCGCATTTATAATATTAGTAAGACAAGATTGATATAACTTTTCAATTTATCAAAATATATAACTTACTTATTTAATATTAACTATGTATTTAAAAAAATGAAATTTTATACTTAGGTTTTTTCTTACAAATTTGAAATATAGTATCAGAGTCTGTGGGCCACTCGCACTAGCACATTTAAACTGATTTAGTATAATTTTGTAAAGCTGCCCCTTTTTGGCAAATGCATATTGTAATCTCCAGAATGGGACAGCGTTAAAATATTTAACTAAATCATTTTAAGATTCCTTGTGAAAGTGGGCCTGTGAAGTTTAAATCTATAATTAGACAAATCTCTATTGTTGTTGTATTCAATTGTATGCTGAAATTCAATGTCTCATAAGTAGTAACTAGTAAGTATTGTATACTTACATACCAACTTCAGTGCTTGAACTTGATAGGTACTTAACTAAATTGGAGCTTAGTTGGTCAAGTTCATGATTAAAAAGCGTACGAACTAAAAAGTGGCCTCGTCAAGTAGGTAAACAAGTTGTAAAAATATAAAAAAATTAACGTACCTATTATTTTGATTGTATCTTTTTAGGCTGTGCTAATATTATTATGGCGTGAGTAGTTAAATATGTGTCTTTCTACAAACTTTTCTAGCTAGTTGACTGAACCGATTTTGATGGGTACAAAGATAGCTTGCACTCGTAGACTGGTTTTGGTCCCGAGTTTAACGCGAGAAAATATCTTTGTCCTGCTGGAAAATAAAAATTATGCGTATAAATCTGTCCGTTCGTTTGTTAGTTATTTACTTTCATCTTCCAATCCGAATCGATGACTACGTACCTAGACGAAATTGTGGAGAATCTACAATGTACTTAAATAAATACATGATAATACCTTACCTGCACATAAATGGCAGTTATTACTAAATTATTACTAGAAGTAGAAATACGCCTTAACGTGATTTCACCAGAGACGCTTTGTTACTTTCACTATCTCGTAAGTAGTTAACAGTTTGTCTCTACTATCCGAGTTCGTTATGTTATAATCTGTAAACACAAGTGATTGCCATGTGATTGCCAATGTATCTAAGTCACCAAGGCCGTAATACTACCCACCTGGCGAAATAACAGTCAAAGATAGTCAAGATCTAATTTGGTTTTCTTACGTATAAAAATTCTGGTGGAGTAATAATTTTGACAAATGCAGATAAAGCTAGTTACCAATTTATTAAAGTGGTAAGTACATATTGATACGTATAATATTCTAATCCCGCATGCCGATGATCAACTTTCATATAGGTAAATCTACTTACTTTCTTAATCGTAATAATAATAGTTGCAACTTGCAATATATTTTACACGACTAGGTATCTACGGCAAAGCAAAAGGAAGTTTTATGATTTCGATGTATGATACGGCTTTAGCTTGTATAATATGTCACCGTAAGATTGGAAAAACTGTTAGATTGTAATCTAACTAGCGAAATTAAAACTGTCGACGGATTGTGAACCGTTCAATGTCCTGAGTGTAAATTTTTGAAATATTCATTGTACCTATTTACATTTTCTTGTATCTTTCTTGAAGGTTAGGTTAAGGTTCAACATAAACAATCAGGTAGTGCCCTGGGCATTTAGGTTTTATCGGGATTATCGTTAAATTGTAATCTGTCGACTGTTTACAATTTCGCTAGTTAGATTACAATCTTACGGTTTTTGCAATCTTACGGTGACATATGTGTAGTAAGCTTGTAGCCGTAAGATTGTGAAAACGGTCAGATTGCAATCTAACGCTTTTTATCTCGATAGATTGTAAACTGCCAACAGATTGTGAACCGTAACAATTGCTTACAATTTAACGCATTGTATTTATGTATGTTCCACCGTAGCGCCTAAGCCGATTTTTATGAATAAGGTGTCAACTGTCAACCGTTTCGTAATTCGTTATTAAGGTCTGGGTTTAGTAGGTTACATTTTACATGAACAAAATCGATATGACCGATGTTGCATCCAAAAAGTGGGGATCTCTGAAATTACTTCCGTAATCGGATTACAGTTTAAAATACTTACTCTTCGTTTCCTTTTCTTATCAACAAGAACCTAAGCTTAAAAACAAGTTTAAATAAATTAACAAAACCTATTGGCTATTACTAAATGACTACACTTCAATAACTATGTAATAGTATATTGTGTGCTTAGGGGTGAAATAAGACGATTTCAGACGAGGGTGAAGTTGCCTGCCTGAGCGAAGCGAGGGCTGGCATCACCCGAAATTTGAAATCGTGTTTCATCCCGTGGCGCACACACTATTTTTCATATAATCTGCATTAAAAGTGAGAGTTTCATGAAAAATTTTTTTAGTTGCTAGGTTGTTGTTTACAAGTATCATATCTGTTAGTTTAATTGATGGTGGACAATTAAAATGGTTTGAAATAAACGAAAGATACTCAGACAGGATTGAAACGAGTGCTGCTACGTCATTCAGCGGGTAAAAACCCATCTCTTTCTGCCCTAGGGCAGAAAGTGATGGTTTTCTATCCGCTACATGACGTATTCGTCTGAAATTGACTAGTTTCAGGTAGTTCAACACGCATTGAAACTCGCATTTTCAATGCAGGTTATATGAAAAGAATGTTTTTTTTAGTTCCGTCCGCGACTTCACTTATAATTAAGGTTTCCACTGGAAACCAGCGCAGTCTGCTGCAGCATGATGCTGAAATGGAAACCTATAATTGGTCACATATTACTAAACTCGCCGGCTTATTTAGCGGAACATAAAAAAAAGGTTTGATATCAGTATCATATAAGGTTGCTGGCTGGTTTATACGTCATTTAATTTAAAAAGAAATATTTTCAAATTAAGAAAACAGCTGAACATCACATTTTATGCAATTGTTTTAATTTTATTCAAATACACCTTATCTGGAGCGAACTTCGAGTATTTCTTGCTTCTGAGTTTGATTTAAAATTTCATTGAAATACTGTTTTTTGTTAGTTTTTTTTAATCGGGTATCTTTCTGGAGTTGATGACTGAATTATGCCTGACATAGCCCCAACGGAGATTGCCAGGGCACTCGAAATGCGAAGAAATGGTCAAACCTACAGAGTGATATCCAGAGATCTTCGTCGACCAGTTTCAACGATCCATCGCAGTATCCAACGGTTCAGGGAGACCGGTACTTATGTGAGAAGAGCAGGACAAGGCAGAAAAAGACGCACTTCGCAGGGATGATCGTTTCATTCGGCTTCGTGTACGTAGGAACCCCCGTTTGACAGCCGTCCAAGCCCGACATGAGTTAGAAGCAGTGCGGGATGTAACCGTAAGTGAGCGTACGGTACGAAGAAGGCTCGAAGAAGCTGGTTTGGGTTCATTTGTGCCCGCCAAGGCTCCAACGCTCGAGGTAAATCATCGTAGAAACAGGTTAACTTTTGCTCAGGAACATCGACTTTGGAACGCGGACCAATGGAGTAAGGTATTGTTTAGTGATGAGTGCAGAATTCTCTTAAATCAAATTGACGGCAGGCAAAGAATATACAGACGCAAAGGAGAACGATACATTCAGACAAATTTTGAAACTACAGTTGCATACGGTGGTGGATAAATAATGGTTTGAGCGGGCATTTGTTTGGGAGTTCGCACAGACTTGGTAGTGATTGACAGAGGGAGGCTGACTGCAGACCGCTATATCAGAGAAGTTTTAGAAGAAAATATCGTACCGTTTGCCCCATATATCGGTGAAGATTTTGTTTTAATGCATGATAATGCTCGGCCGCATACCGCTCGGGTAACTCAAGCTTATCTTAATGATATGAATATCACTGTTATGGAGTGGCCGGCGAGATCACCGGATATGAACCCAATAGAGCACGTTTGGGACTTGCTGAAAAGAAAAGTTAAGTCCAGAATTCCAGCTCCTGCCAACGTGGGAGAACTGCGAATCGCCGTAGTTGAGGAATGGCGGAGACTATCCCAGGAGACCATCGATAACATCATTCTCAGTATGCCTAGACGGGTAGAAACTTTAATAAGAGCACGTGGAGGAAATACGCGACATTAATCACCATTTTTCTAATTTAATTAATTGTTATTTTAATATTAAATTTCACTTTTCCCGGTTACACGAAAAGTTCAAAAATGTACCATTTTTCACAAATAGCCTTTACTCGCAAAGTCTGTTCTTAATGTGATCTCATTTTAAGTAAAACAAATGAAACTTTAAATAACAAAAGAAGTGTAGTAAGTAGATTTTAAAATAAAACCATATTTTTTAAATTATGACCTTTTTTTATGTTCCGCTAAATATGCCGGCGAGTTTATTTACTAATGTCATCGGTAGGTACAATCATAACATCCTCACGTAATCCTAAGTTCAACAATTTTTTGTCATTTGACATCAAAGTTGGTAATTATTGATCCTTGCTAAAGAGCGGCTAATTCATACGTCTTTGTTTTCCTATCTAATGGGATGAACCTTTTAAAAGGTAGGTATGTAAATAGGTAAATAAGTCAATTCAAAATAATGCAGGTATGATCCATTGTTCTAATTAAAATATTTATTAATTATGTTTTCGCTTCGTCACACACTTAGGTTCATATTGGGTATAGTTTTGTTACCGAAATCCTATGTAAAACATTATTGGATAAAGCATAGTAGGTCTTCGCGTATAAGACTACACAAAGCTAGAAATTTCCTAGGTCAATGACAAAGCTATGATGAAATTATATCTACTGGTGACATCGAAAAGTGTGATATTTCAATAGTTTAATTTTTGTTCGGATAACTTACAGCTACATACAAAAAACTGGATCGATAAATCTATATATATAAAAGCGAAAGGCAACTAATTCATTACGATATCTCAGGACCTATAAAGCATACAAACTTGAAATTTGGAAAGTAGGTTCCTTCTTTGGTGTAGACATCAGCTAAGAAACGAAATGGGGGTTGGAAGTTTGTATGAAAGTCCTTTGTTTTTGAAGGTAGATACATGAAAATTGGCAATTAAGTTATTAGTTATAAATAATAAAAACCTGTATAAGCAATTTTACGAAAATCTACCCCAATAGGGGTGAAATGGGGGTTGGAAGCTTAAATAAGGGTTCCCAAGTTTTTGAAGTTAGAGACTTGAATATCGGGATTTAGGTTATTGCTTTTAAGTTATAATAAACTGCATTAAGTAATTTTACGATAATCCACCCCAAAGGGCGTGAAATAGGGGTTGAAAGCTTGCATGAAGGTCATAAGTTTTTGAAGTCAGGATTAAGGACTTATTAGTCTTAAATCATAAATACCTGCCGATGCTATATATCTGCTTTAAGTAGGCCTTCTGCCGCGGGAAAATCTCATAGGAAATCAGAAATTGTACGCGGATGAAGTCGCGGACGACTGCTCGTCTATATATATTTAAAAAAATACAAAGTCCTGACTGACTGACTTACTGACTGATTTATATATCAACGCACAGCCTAAACCCCGAAGCCGAAATTTGGAGGGTGTGTTCTTTGTGAAAAGTAGGTATCCACTAAGAAAGGATTTTTCGAAATTTTACCTCCAAAGGGGTAAAATAGGGGTTAAAAGTTTGTATGAAAATCCGTCGTTTTTCAAGTTATAGCCATGAAACTTATTATTCGGGCTTCCGTTTTAATATAATGAAATACGTATTTCACAATTTTTGTCATTTCTATCCCCAAGGACGTTAAAATAATAGAGAGTTGGTTCTTCACTCACGCCGAAATAGAGCAACGGATCGACGTGATTTTTTGCATGAGTATAGAGAGTTTGTCCTTCAATCACGCCGCAACAGAGCAGCGGATTAACGTGACTTTTTGCATGGGTATGATGACCTGGACACTTACATAGGATTCTTTTTATCAAGGAAAATTAAGGAGTGTCTGTGGGAATTAAATACATATGCCACGCGAACGATGTCGCGGGCGTCCGCTAGAATTAAAGACGAAGAATAAGTATAACGCCAATTAGAAGTTTTCACACAATTTATGTAAGATATAAAGAGCTCGCATGGGTGCAAAAACTAAATATTAATAAGTATATGCTACTTATGAAGTTATTAAAATATAAAAGCTTATAAGCGAATACAAAGAGAAGAACCAGAGTAAGTACATTAATATTTGGGATAATTTAGAGATTATTATTTAATTTACCACATTATCAGGAATAAAATAGGCGATTATAGTTAATAAATTTAATTTACCACATTCTCAGAAATAAAATAGGCGATGGAACTTCGTATCCATATTTACCTACCTGGTCAGTTCTAGTTATTTTCAAGTCTCATAGTATTTTCTTTTTCTAGTGTGGAAGAAACTAGTGAATTAACAAGTAATTTATACGCTGCCGATAATCACCGTGCGATTTTGATATAAATTGTAATTATATTTAAATAACTTCGATAACGTATAATCTATAATTCAAAATAGCGGTCGGGTTCTAAGTATGAAGGTGACATCAAAATTGGCAATGACCTGGTACGTACCTATTTACCAATCTATGCTTTATCTAGAAGCTAAGCGCAAGGTGATGATTACAACATCTAAATTATTATGCTTTTCAACATAACTGTGACCCTCTTAAAATCACCGGTGGGCCCTCCGAAACTGCAGATGTTTGACGTGTATTGAGTAAGCCCAAACATTACTCAAATTTTAGTTTTGTAACTCATAATCTGCTGAATAGATATTGCAAGGTTGCCAGAGGAAATTGTACGTATTTTATTAATATTTTTCTTTTTTTTTATACACTACAAGTTAACCCTTGACTGCGATCTCACCTGATGGTAAGTGATGATGCAGTCTAAGACGGTAGCGGGCTAACCTGTTAGGGGCATGGCAGTTATATTAAACCCATACCCCTATTCGGTTTCTACACGGCATCGTACCGGAACGCTAAATCACATAATAAGTAAATAATAATAAGTATTTTTTATAAGCTACTAGGTTTTTTTGTGGCGAAGTTAGTGGCAACGATTATAAAAATAAATCGAAAAAGCTGCAACATGACAGCAGTACAATGAATTCGAACGTGATACCAAAAAACAATCACAAGAGTTACCTACGTGGAAATAACTTCTAAACTCGCACGAAGTTTTACTAATTAAAGGTTTTCATGGGGTTTTTTATGGCTTGAATTGCTTGAAGGCTATAAAAACCTGATTATGCTTGATATTTTAATAGTACCAAGACAGTTGTTATTCTACACATGGGGCTCTATTTTCGCATAGTAGAGTTTATATCTTGGTTAAAACAAACTGCAATAAATATTAAGTAAATATATGTTGAACAAAACGTATGAATGTTATATTTGTTTTGATCTTCAAATATATTATATCCTGGTGTTAAGTATTAACACAAACAACAGTTAGGTCCCCTAATCTCTTTTCAAAAATAAATGTATAAGTAGCTAATATTCAATACTTAAATAATAAGTGACTCACTTAGTTGGTAAGTATATCATTATAAATGAATCTAAGTAAGGTCAATTTTAAATTATAAACAACAGTAACACTAACACTCAACGTAACGACAGCGTTAATTAGCATCTAAAAGAAAAAAATATGTACCTACCTAACATAATGCTTGGATGCTGAAGTTGATTATAACGATACATAGTTGGTAGATATAATCATAACTATTGGATATCTATGGATAAATCATTTACATAGTTACTAAAATTGCGTAATATTAATATGCAATCGTTTTCTTTAGCTCCTCATGAAAAAGAAAAGAATATTAATAGTTAATTTCATTTTGCTACAAGAATATTTAAAAATATTCGAGAGAAAAGTTTTTTTTATTTTACTACCAATAAAACCTCATTTTATATTTTACTAATTCACCTTCAAACCTTTGGACATTTAATATTGCCAATACTTCACAAGAAGGCGCGCTGGCGATCTTGTCTACTATTGCCCAATGGTACTCGTTTTCACTACGTATAGCTCAACACATAACACAGCACAGAGGTGAATGATTATCCTGAGTAGGTACGTAATGGGGCTAATGGCTTTGGGTCACTTGTACGGCAAGGCGTAAGGTTTCAATGAAAATGGAGTAAGCTGTCGTAGTAGCGTATTGTAAAAACCTAAAGAATGAAGTTATGACTTATGACGTGTCAAAAGGGGCAAGGTCACAACCAAGTAGAGTTAAAATTATAATAAAAGGAAACATTAGAGTTTAACGACAATAAACAAATTCATTAGCTTAGCTCTGGTCACTTTATGGAAAGTTTTGTCGCAACGCGTAACTTATATAAAGAACACAGTTCGGTAATGTGTTTTTATTGTTCCAGTCAAAGTAGGAAACTTAAGAGTAAGAGGAAGTTGTAGTGTCCATACAGAAGCTTCAAAAATCCTGATTGGTGACTGTTTAGAATATTTCCGCTTTAGCAGTTTGCGTATGGCGACGTTCATTGGATTTTACTGGAAACGACTACGTTTAAAATATACATACGCAAAATTTTACTGTATTGTCTGTGGTATTGCTTTTGTGATTTATGTGATTAAATATTAAATTTTAGTTAGGTAGGTATACCCATTACCCACTCACCGCTTATATGGCTAATACTTCACGAATTAAACATTTATTACGCTAATAAATATGCAAAAATTAGCTGTTGGATTCGGCACAGTAAAAAACAGGATTGTAAAGTATGTTTTTGTTACCGTCAAAACCCATAACCGGTCAAAAGCACTCGTAAAAGTTTAATTGAATAAAACAGTTTTGAATTTTTAACTGCGAAAAATAGTCAAAAGTAGTATTGACTGTAGACGTTGGTGAAAACCATTTTTAACTGCGAAAATATAGGTTAGTATCGATTTTGAATAATGCTCAAAGTATGTCGATTTGTTTTTGGACGTTTGACCATTTCAATTTGTTCAAAATATGTATTATTACCCAATATTTTCGCAATTAAAACTGGTTTTGACCGGTTATAGGTTTTGACTGTAGCATTTACATTAATTAGGTTTTTTATTTACATTAAATAAATTATGTTTTAACTTAATAGGTATAATCATAATTTGCTATCAAAACAAATTCTTATAAAAAGTAGGTAATTATCAAGAAACCTTAATAAAGGCGGTCATGCGGTGATATTGCGTAGTGCAAGTTTACCCTATAGCCTGGACAGACGACAATGGGACCAATTTTGTTGGGCACTATGTCAAAATTAAACTAAAATGACAGGTCTATTTATATTGCTAGCCCTTTCATTAAACTTTCTGTGGAAAAGGGCAGCATGAGATTTAGAGCTGTCATTTGAGTTTAGTTTAGAGATTTTGGTAAACAGAATTGGCCACATTTTTTTTGTCAATAAAATTTCAAAAACTTTTTGGCAATTAATTTGAAACGACAGAATCTTGCTCCGTTAACATTTTAGAAGCCTCATGAGGAAAATCCTAATTCACAAACTGGTGCCATTAGGATATAAGTACCTACATAATATGCAAATGTATGATACGAAATAATTAACCAAATTATACAGGTATATTATTACACCGAATTTTTGTGCCATATTCAAATAAAACCCAAATTATATATAATAAATCAACCAGTTTACAATACGTAAGTTCACAAGGGTGGCCATATTAGCCTTATTTTCACAGGACTAGCATAGACCGTGTGCCACAAAGTTGGATAGATCGTTTTAATGACGGAACAACTTTAATTTAATCAATTGAAAGAATACATCTATCGCTGGAACTATAAACTAAAAATTTTTCTCCATCTCTATAACTTAAATAGTAGACCCTAAAACTCTAACGAATTATCATAAAACTAGCTGATGCCCGTGACTTCGTCCGCGTGATTTTAGTTTATCCCGTGCAGGGAACTCTTCAATTTTCCGGGATAAATATTAGCCTATGTCACTCTCCAGGTCCTCAACTATGCCCATGCCAAAATGCACGTCGATTCACTAGGATTTACGAATTGCAGACTACCATGGAGACATGGTTAAGCTCTTCTCTGATAAAACTCCACAATCCATTTAAGACTTGCCTTTACACATGTTTAAAAAGTTCAATAAACATATGCTCCTTAAAAAAGCTTATTATACTTTTGAAGATTTTGAACTCGTAAAAACGATAAATGAGCGTGGATTTGACTCGCTCCAGCTATCCTTGGGACTGCCAATCTACTTGAGAAAACTCTCAATAATTATAATTATTGTAATTTTTGATGTTTTAAAAAGAGCAACCGCTGAGTTTCTTACTAAATAGGGAAAGGAGATCGGTCAGTTTCATACAAACTGTGACCTGACTGTAAAGTGTCGCGACCATAAATGATTTAGGGTGGGATCGATTGATAATAATGCAGTGTATTAAATGTAATGATTCTTTTTTTTTTTAAAGCCGGAAATTGCTGGTAAATTCATGTTTGGTATTGAGGTTAGGATTGAATACGTCACCGGCGCCATTATTCAAAAACAACCATTACCACTCCAGCATATTATGTCTTTCATTTATTTTGGAGTTTATGCCATTTTTGCATTTTTAAGGCCTTAAATATTAAAGTATTACACACACACAGACAAGTTACTATGCAACTCAATACTATCACCTATTATTATACCACCCAGGCTTCAGTGTCTCGAAGCACCTAGCTAGTAAAGATGATAACGTATAAAAATATTATTTGTCTTAGCCTATTAATGTTCGCATTGCTGGGATAATCTAAAGCCAATCCGTGCTCCGCAGTGACCTAAGCAGTATTCTTCTGTTACATAAGTATGTTACATAAGTATAGTATAGTATTGATATTGAATCAGCTGTTTTAAGGGATGCCACCTGAACATTTATGCAAAAATGTTGAAGTCCTCATAACTCCCCCAGGATATGAGCTACACGTCTCATGATATTTTTCCAGTATATTTATACACCATCTAACATAGGTAGCCGCCGGTATGTTATACCATTTACCTTACACCTTGTATAAGAACAATAATGATGCTAACATAGCAGGTGGTATATTCTAAACTGAATCTACTATATTTTTCTTCTTTATCAAGACACGCGGAAGCGTGTCCAGCCAAAGTTCAAAAAAACTGGCGAGCAGCACCGTGTGTAATATTACACGAACCATTTGGAGCCACTTTTGACCCCCTCATAACTCAAAAACTATTTCACATAAACATGTCAAATTTGGCGCATATATTGAGACCCGTGAGATATATATGTGCTCCAAATTTCATAAGCACACCTCAAATGGTTATTTAGATATAAACGTACAAAAATCGTCATTTTTATGCTCTACCTAGGTATAGATCAAAACTCTGACACGGGGTATACTACCATTGCTTAAAGCCGTATTATTTTAATATTGTTGACGTTTATGTGTAGTGTAGTTAATCATTATTTTAAGGACGTCAAAGTACGTGACATTCAACCGTTATTTTGAAACAATACTGCTTTAAGCGGTGGTAGTAACTCCTTAACTATTGAAAATGACACATAATTATTATTTTAATGTAAATAATAATGAATAATAATATAGTTGCATTAAAACCTTACCTTCGTATTCATGCATTTTGTGCAACGAAACGTCATTGACAGAAAAGAAGAAACGTATTTGAAGTCGTCAGTTCAAGCTGTCAGTCATTGTGATTTGTATTCATTGTTTATAGTGGTTTTAGTGATATCGACTGTTTACCGTGCTTGTTTTCAATGTTTCACTAAAAACTTTTGATTTTGAACTTTTGCAATCAAAATTGATGAGATGTAGAAATGTGCTGTAGAGGTAGTCTGACCATAGATGTAATCTGTCAATGTCAGTGTAACTCTAGGTACACTATATATTTTTCTTGAGAATTCTCGTCTTTAATTATCTTGTACAATGCGTCGTACAATAGTTAGTTACTGGTGGGTTACACACTGACCTTACACCGAATAATAAGTACCTACTAATGTAAAACGTAAACTAAACTAATAGAAAAGTCCTATTACAGTGTAAAGGATTATTTGAATGATAGCAAGGCATGGGTATGAATTGTTACAGCGGCTGATTATGTAATGTTATATTATGAGTACATATATATAATTTCAAATATTTGTGAGATGGTGATAATAAAAAAAATACAGCTGAGTTTATTGCGGGCTCTTCTCAAACCAGGGCACGTTTGGAACCCTCGTAGCTTTAGTTTTAAGATACCGTAGTTAATTATCATCATCACGTCTTATGCTCTGTAAGCATGACGTTCAGAAGGTGTACTTTGTAGGTACATATTTTGAATAAATATGTTTTGAGTTTGAGATTGAGTTCAATAATTTCTGTACAAAAAGTAATGATATCCCATCAAAAACATAAATGTGAAATGAGAGCCAAATTCAAAATTGTGATATATATGCCTTGGTTGTTGACTTCAGCGACAAAAGAAGTGAGATCTAAATGGGTGCCAAGTTCAATGGTCAGTCCTGAAATTTATTTATAACAACATATAATATTTTATAACAACTTAAAATATCATTTCTTCTTATAACTTAGTATAAAATGTTAAAGACTAAGGCTTTGGCTTGGCTAGTTTTCATATACGAATACCTTCACAAGTTGTAAAGCTGTAAGTTCTTATTTTATTCTTCCGAAAATTTGGCTTGCTGGTAGAAACTGTACTTTTAGGTACCTACTTAATAATAATTCGTATATGGAAACTAGCCAAGTCAAAGCCTTAGTCTTCAACATTTTATACTAAGTTATAAGAAGAAATGATATTTTAAGTTGTTATAAAATATTATATGTTGTTATAAATAAATTTCAGGACTGACCATTGAACTTGGCACTCATTTAGATCTCACTTCTTTTGTCGCTGAAGTCAACAACCAAGGCATATATATCACAATTTTGAATTTGGCTCTCATTTCACATTTATGTTTTTGATGGGATCATAAAGAATACAGTTTCAATCACTAATTGAAGAACTACTGCAGAGGCTGAGAAACAATAAAATAAAATAAGTACAAGTTTTTATGTTTTGACGATACCATTTGACTCTCTGGTTAACTTATCTCTGATTTGACTGATGACAGCTGTCACTTGACGTTGGCGTCTGCGATCCGTTTCATATAACTTTTGCTATGTTTATTTGCCAAAAAACCTTATTTCCACACAATTACTCACACATGAAACACATTAAACAAGATAAAAAACATTGCAAAAGGTAAAATGAAAAAATATATATTTCGTAACTGCATTAGATTACGTGATGAAACGAAACGTAGTGAAAAATAGTGCACAGATTAAAGAATATATACAGGGTTACAGGAAAAGTCGACCTAGATCCGTTAAGGGCGTGTAGTACACATCATTTCTGAATGATTTCACTATGGAACCCCCCATCCTAAACTTAACCGTTTTCGAGATATTCGAGTTTATTTTTTTTTATGAAAATGCCCAATTTTTCGGCTATTGAATTGAATATTTTGAATTTTTTTGACTCTTATGATTATTTTTTTGGTTTTTTACATGAAGAATGAGATGCTTAATGACCTCAATGACTAAAATTGCACGTAAGTTAACTAAATAGTTCATTGTAGACGATCGAAACTTAAGAAAATAAGTACAAATTATAAAAAAATATTTTTCTTTTCTGGATATCTCAAAAAATTATTATGGCACTTGCTCTGCAGATGTGCTTAAAAACATCTACATTTTATCAGCTATCCAACGAGGTATAACAACCTAGGGTTGTATTTAAACTCATAGAAAAAAACATAGTTGGAAAGGTTCAGGTAGTAGGTCTAACGGGTGATTGTAGTAAGCTAAATGAAACAATAAATCAGTTCAAAATAACATTTATTCACCTAATGTTTTTGAATAAATTTTTATAGTTCATGTTCTACGTGTCCACCTCTATTTCGCACACATTTTCTCATTCTTTCACGTAGTCCACTTTTCACTACACCAGTGGTTAATGTTCTTCTTATGTCGTTAGCAGCATTAATTATCCTTTCTTTGAGAACTTCCACTGACGATATGGGGTTGGGCTCACTGTAAACGAGGCTCTTCATGTGCCCCCATACATAAAAATCCATGGGGGTCAGGTCGGGACACCTGGCTGGCCAGGGTAAAGGACCACCTCGTCCAATCCATTTGTTAGGATAGTTAGTGTCCAACCATTCCCTAACGCTTCTTCTGAAATGAGCAGGGCAGCCATCATGTTGAAACCACATGTCCCGCAGTAATTGTAATGGGAGATCATCTAGTAGGTCACCTAAGTGATCTCTTAAGAAATTTTCATAAGTTTCACCATTCAGATTGTTTGGAAGAAAGTAAGGCCCAATCAAATGGTTGGAAATGATGCCCATCCACACATTTACACTAAATCGTCGTTGTGACCCCTTTATTCTTTTCTTATTTGGATTGCCTAGTTCTTTAGGAGCCCAATAGTGTGCGTTATGGTAATTAGTAATCCCGTCCTTATCGAATTTGGATTCATCTGTCCACAATATTAATTTTAGGAAATTCGGGTCCTCGATATCTGCATTGAGCATGAATCTGCAGAAGTCCATGCGTCTCGCGGGATCTCCTTCTTCAATTACATGTACCGGCGTGTAGTGATAAGGATACAGGCCTGCCGTATGAACCGTAAACCACACTTTCCACTGAGTTAGGCCCAGTTCACGGGCAACAATATTGGTCGAAGTGGTTGGGTCTCTTCTGAACCTTTTGAAATGTCCTTATACACAAAACACCTTTAAAATTTAAAAAAAAAACATTGATTTTCAACGTTATTTTTTTGTTTGTTACATTCAAATAGGTACTGTGATAGTTACATACTAATAATTTTGGGTCAATCAGGGGTGGCGAATTGTATATCTTGCATTACCATTTCCTTATTGTATCCATATATTGTACTTATTCATATTACATACTTACTAGCTGATGTCCGCGACTGCGTCCGCGTGCATTAAGGTTTTTTTGTTTCCCGCGGGAACTCCTTAATTTTCCGAAATTAAAAGTATTCCAGACCATAATCTATCTCTGGGCCAAATTTCATCCAGATCCCTTCAGCTGTTCTCGCGTGATTAACTAACAAACATCCATCTATCCATATACCCATCCAAACTTTCGCAATTATAATATTAGTATAGAAGTATAGATCGGTACGGAACCTTATTTGCGCGAGTCCGACTCGCACATTTCTATTTCTTCCAATTTGCACTTTAATGTAAAGTCTAATTCATAGTTAAATTAGTACCTATTTAGTATTTTATCTATTGGTAATCGATGAATCAAAGAGATGAAGGACGTAAAATGAAAAATCCTATTGACGCGGACGTTTAAAACGCAAGAAACGGTCGGTTGCCTTGACCCAGGAGCTAATGAACTCTCTGGCAGACGTTAGCTTGCAACTTGATAACGACACGCGATAACGACAGCGGAATGTAAGACCTAGGCATAATATAGATAATAGAATCCGTCTAACTGGCGCGACCTAGGTAACCTATTTGTTCTGTAAACTGGCTTAATTACAGTATGGGCCAATACTAAACCCTAAAACAGGAGTCGGGCCCAGTTATTATTACAAGAATCTGAGTTTAATACTCTTAGACGAGTCGTATGGGTACATTGTACTATTACCTATTCTGTGGTATGGCGAAGGACACGGGAACTGGGAACAAGAAAACTGCTACCATTATGTAATTAATGGAAAGGGGTCTAGGCCCTCAGGAATGAAAAATACGACGCCAAGAGAGAGAGAGAGAAACCAGTAGCCTTCAAAAAAATTGCATCAGTCTTTTAATGTACCTATATATTATTTTGCGTCAGTTATTTTAAAAATCAATAAATTATATAATCTCAACTGGCTGAATTTATGGTACCTAATCTTGCAACGATGCAACGATTGGATTGGATTTCGAAAACCATATTTTAATAAGTTTAGTAGTAAATTAGTGTGTCATTATCATTACATATTGTTTATATTTTATTTTGTCCATTTATTTTATTTAGATATAGAGAATCATAGACTGTATTAAAGTAAAATAATATATTATTTAAGTATATAAGTAGTATTATTTAAAACATATTGTTTAAACGCAATTTTATTTTTACTCGCAATATACCAGCGTCGGTATTAAATTCATTAAACGTATGAACATAATTACATATAATACAGAATGTAAGATAAACTACAACAACTTTGAACACCAGACTGGGTCGAACTACAAATTACAATGTTATCAACAGACTACTAGCGGTATATAGTGACTGTAGTGCATTGAATTTCTCTTTTCACACGAGACTAAGATTATATTATATATTTATAAGTAGTAATATCATTTTATCACTATTTTATCGGTCAAAAGTACACATTAGAAAGTAAGGTTTTTCACGTTTTCCATATAGGTAATATATGCGTCTATCGTAGCATAACAAGTTGGCTTATCTTGTAACTAGCGGACGCCCGCGACTTCATTCTCGTGGCATAAGTTTTTAATTCCCACAGGCACTCCTTAATTTTCCGAGATAAGAAGAAGCCTATGTCGCTCTCCAGGTCCTCATCTATACCCATGCAAAAAATCACGTTAATCCGTTGCTCTGTTGCGGCGTGATTGAAGGACAAACTCTCTATACCCATGCAAAAAACGTAAGCTTTGGATTAAACGTAAAATAGAGCAGTACACTCCAACACTCCGTATAACACACACGACTCACGCATGTCTATTACGTACTATATTGTGTACCATATTTATACTTGTACAGTGAATAAACCCTTTGTCGTGATATCGGGAGTTTCATTTAGGGAAAACCTGCAAAAACCCTTAAACACTTTCGCATTTATAATATTAGTATGGATATGGATTCGTCGTCAAACTTAAATTGTATGGAATTCACAGTTGTGACGACATCAAATTTCAACGCACTTTTTTTCTCTAATATATATTTTAAAATGGCAAACTTAAAAAAAACCGACGATGTGAATTTTAGGTCTTTCGGAAGACCCTCTATTTTTTGATATAAGCATCATCCGTATTGTGCTTTGTTGAGTCAATGTCTCCTGAGGACGCTCCAGTGTCGGAGTGAAACGTACATTGAGAGTGCTGTGGAAGATTTGTGTGGTATGGTGTGGTGTTGTGACGGTGCGTATTTTGCCTGCTTGGTTGCTTGCTTTACCTGAATGTTTAGAAGCGGGAGGGTGGGTCTGGGCGGTAAATATATCGCATGTAGCACGTTGTACATCATACTTCAATTTGTCTCCTATGAGAGTGGTAGCCTGTGTCCAGCAGTGGGACGTTAATGGGCTGCAGTGGTAGAGTGGTGGTGTTAACATCTGCTTCTGTCATGTTACCATTATTACTATTTGTCATTATATCTCGTAAAACAGGTATGGTATAATGACTGTCAATTTGACTAGTTTCATGTCATTACCGACGCCATGTTGAAAATGGTTGGTATAAATACGAGTGTTTTGACGATGGTAGTTCAGAGGCCTAATTATCTAAGCCAATCGTATTCATTTGACAGCTCATAACGTATATTTCGAACTTTTTATGGACATACATGCGTTTAGACGTGCAACCATCTCTGACCTCCTTATACAGGTCGAGTTATACGTTTGACAGACGATTACGATTGCGATTTCCTTAAACAATCGGGGGGCAGTTTCCTGCCGGCAGACTCAGCGATACCTGAATACTTCTGTGTTTAGATCGCAATTTGGTTTAGAGCTTAACGATAGCAATCGTGGCTGGATCAAATGAATATTGTCTTTAAGTTTAGCCAATTCTTATCTAATAAACCTTCTTAAACCTCTACACGATTAATCATTTGCTCGTGCAAGTTCAATTGAGAGTACAAATATATTTAAAGTGTTTTATTAATACGTACTTCTGGATTGCCGCTTACAATCATATTATTGATTCTTATTCTTTTAAGATTTCCTCATATTTTATTTTCTGCGATGGCTTAAGACGACGAATAAGCTAGTCCACTTGCTTAATTAATAGACTTGTTTTTGCATGTATTATGTAAGAATTTAGACACAAGTATCGTTGCATTTCATAACATCTAATAATTCGAGAACATTTTAACACATGGAGATTTATTACATAATGCATAGAACTTGACTTAAACGTAGGTAAATAAAGATCAAATTTCATACAACTTTTCACTCTACTAAGTAGGAAAGGCAAAGCCAAAAGGAAGGATTATCATTCGAGCAGTCCACATACTATGTATGCGTATGTGTACCTATCTACGTATTTATTTATGTATGCTTTACCGTAGCGCCTGAAATACTGAGATGAAATATTTTGATGACCTCGTGTCAATCGATTCGTTCGACATAAAAGTAAGGTAACAAGACTAGTCGTTACCACTTAAAAGTTTATAACAATTCTAAAATACTGCCAGTTGTGTAAACAATAATGAAATCTCTTTTTCTATAAAATATAAGGGTTGCCTTCTTTTACTGTGACGTCATAATATGGCCTCACATATAAATGCAAAATATTTAGTTCGATACAAAACGGACTTACCTATTATTGCTTAATACATTCGTACCTACTTTCTACTTCGCTCTGTTAATAAAGGCCTTGTAGCTTTCTTCATTTCAAGAATACCTTGATAACTATTTTTTAACTTTAAATAATAGCTGATTCTTAACTGCTTTAAATTATAATTAGATGATGTCCGCGACTTCGTCCGCGTTGACTAAGGTTTTTTGATTCCCGCGGGAACTCGACTATTCCGGGGTAAAAAGAGGCCTATCCCCGGGAAACAAACTATCCCTGAACCAAATTTCATCAAATCAGTTGAACAGACGGGCCGTGAAAGCGTAGCAAACAGACAGACACACTTTCGCTTTTATAATATTAAGTATGGATTCACTTTAGGATATTACTAGGTTACTACTTCATCTATGTTTTACATCCGTAACTTGGTCAGGGGATCACTACCATCGCTTATTACGTATTATTTCAAAATAATAGTTTTATGTCGTGACATAACGACTTCTTGGCGACACCTTGACGTCCTTTACATGATACTAGTCAATGCCCGCGACTTCGTCTGCGTGGTTTGAGGTTTTTTGGTTCCCGCTGGAACTCTTTAATTTTACGGGATAAAAAGTATGTATGTGCTATTCGAGACTATAATCTATCTCTGTGCCAAATTTCAGCCAGATCCGTTCAGCCGTTGGGGCGTGATTGAGTAACAAATATCCATATGTCACCGTAAGATTGTAAAAACCGTTAGATTATAATCTAACTCGCGAAATTGTAAACCGTCGCAAGATTGTGAACTGTTCAATGTTCTGAGGGTCAATTTTTGAAATATTCATTATATTTACGTTTTCTAGTCTGTTTCTTGTAGGTAGGTTAGGTTAGGGTTCGACATAAATAGTCAGGTGTAATCTTTCAACAGTTGCAATTTCGCGAGTTAGATTTTAATCTAACGGTTTTTACAATCTTACGGTGACACATACATCCACACATCCATACATCCATCCAAACTTTCTCATTTATATTAGTAAGATAGTTATTCTAAAACACGAGCGTCTACAATATTAAAACAATACGGTTTCAAGCGATGGTGGATGGTGGATATGGATCCCCTAGTGGATCTAAGTTATAAATATCCCCAAAATAATTTCAGTAAATAAAAAGTTAGTTCAAAAACTGAAACCTGAAGTAAAAGTAAAAATAAGTGAACCGTGGCCGTATACTATATTTGGAGTTTCTGGACTTTACTCCAAAAGAATCGATTTTCATATGTAAGCCCGAGGTATGAAAATTTATGGAGAGTAAAATGAAACTTTCTCGGTTACGTTAAGTTTATGTTTCCACGGTAACACTTGTTTGCTTCCATGATATCACTTTTCGTTCGTAAGGAGTAAACTCCAGCCGTGCGTAGGAGCTGGCGCACAAATACATTATATTTTTTAAATTGTTTTGAAAAATCACGCTCCTAAAAGTAGGTACGAAACAACGCGTGGATTTAAGAGCAAAAAATTAAACTTTAAGACTTTTATATAATCTTTAAATCATAAAAAATATTTATTATAGCTAGGTACATAAACCAACATGACTAATTAACTGTTATCGCTTAAAACATACATCCTCCACATCATTATTTTTGCATTCACAATATTTCTAAATTATAAAAAATAAATTATAGGTGATGCCCGTGACTTCGTTTGCGTGGATTAAGATATTTTTAAAAATCCCGGCGAGACGTTGATTTTCGGAAATAAATTGTAGCCTATGGCTTTCCCGGGATAGAACCTAATTTTTTCATCAAAATCGGTTCAAAAGATGGGCCGAGAAAACGTACATCGCAAGTCGCAAACAAACCGACGTTGTCGCAACGTTGTTGTGAATGGAGCCTCTTACATAATTTATGTAGAAAATAACAAAATTCTAAAGCCTTTATTTTATTTTTATCAGCCAAGAGTCAAGACATAATTCAAGACAAATAAAATGAAACATAAAAACTTAAATTCCGTTATTTGTAAGATTTTAACCCGTTTAAATTTCTGTTAGTTCCAACATTTTTATGGTTTAGCGAATTAGGCCACACCAGCTGTAAACCAATCTTTTACTGTTACATTTATAATTTTATAAAAATTTCGCAAGCAAAGTAAACCGTGTCAAATCTTTGTAAAATTGAAAGTGTAAGTGTGTATATAAGTAGGTATGAGTACCTACTTATTTTTTTAAAGAAAAAACAAGTTTCTTCTTCTTATTAAAATTATTTATATTTGATAAGTAAATAATAAATGTCCGGTAATAACCTTTTATAATTCCGAATTAACCATAATTATTATTTTGAGATTTTATAACTGTACCCATTGTTTTTTTTCTAAGTACTCAAGTGGGTTCCAATACTACCCAATAACGTCCCTGCTGGGCACAGGCTTCCACTCACACAGGAGAGAGGGAATTAGAATTTAGACCCACCACGCTGCTCCAATGCGGGTTGGCGAGCTTTAACGACTATTATCATGTTAGTGATAATAACCGGGACCGAGGACGGCTTAACATCCCCGAGGCACAGAGGTGAAACACCGCCAACTTCCTAACTCCGGGCTAGTACTGAGAATTCCTAGTCAGAAAAACCCAATACTTAATTATGACTCGAACCCGGGACCTCGTCAGCCGCAGTCGAACATGCCAACCACTTGACCAACGAGGCAGTGGTGTGGATGTGTTGTGGGTACCTACGTTCTCTTATAACAAGCACTTTTTATTCTTACTGCATATGATTTATCTTCTCTAATTTGGATATGTCACCGTAAGATTGTAAAAACCGTTAGATTATAATCTAACTCGCGAAATTGCAAACTGTCGAAAGATTACAATTTAACGCATTATTTTTCGGTAAATTGTAATCTGTTAGGTTCTATCGGGTTCTATCGGTTCTACCTGGTTATTTATGTCGAACCCTAACCTAACCTACAAGAAACAGACAAGAAAACATTATTTCAAAAATTTCGCGAGTTAGATTATAATCTAACTTTTTTTACAATCTTACGGTGACAGATACATCTTTTAAAGGACTGTGAATAGGGACTGAAAAACAGATTCATAAAGGTTACATAAATATAAGTGTTACAGAATAAAAGTGTAACAGAATCGAAGCTGTAACCCTTTTGAGTGTGTTTTTAATTCTGTTAACCCGAAACGCTTATATTTATGAAACAGAAACAAATCTGTACCAGAAATAAAGGCTTTTAAAGTGTTTTAAAGCGTAACTGAAATAGCGACGTTGCCAAATTTACTGTTGACGTGTATTCAAATTAGAACCTAAGGTGAAATGCACCGATGGTTGCAATTGTTTTAAGAAAAACACGGCCATGTTGTGTCAGTGTGTGTAAATTCCAATGAAGTGAGAAGAACGCGTTGTCACACCGTGTAGTTTGTTAGGGCATGTACATAATAGAGTTACAAATAAAAATACTTATTAACAGAAATAAACGGTTACAGATTGATTTGGTTACAGTATCGTTTCTGTTTTATAACAGTTTCAAAAAACAGTGTTTAAAACCCTTATTTCGGTTACTGTTTCAGTCCTTAACTGTGATGTTTTGGTGCTCGTACTGCGCTGCGCGAGGAACTTTTATGCAATAAAATGATCTTACTTAATGAAAAATTATCGATCTCTTTTGATTTTGCATCATGTATTGAACAAAGTGTCTAAGTTTGCCAAGAAAGACTAAGATGCATCAATTATAAATTTAGGTTAGAATAAAACTACTCATTAGCCAATTAGTTTGGTTAAATCGTAGTTACATGAGTACCTCGCTAGTCGCTAGTCACCATACTATAATGTTATAAATGCGAAAGTGTTTGTCTGTTGGTTTGTTGCTTTGCCCTTCAATCACGCCGCAACGGAGCAACGGATCGACGTGTTTTTGACATTGATATAGTTGAGGACCTGGAGAGTGACATAGGCTACTTTTTATCCCGGAAAATTAAGAAGTTCCCGCGGGAATAATAAAAAATTAAACTACGCGGACGAAGTCGTGGTTTTCCACTTTCCGATACGCACTTGAGCGGTATCTGTAAAAGGTAAATGCTAAGCATCCGCTGTGCGTCCGTCCGTCCGTCTGTTTGTCTTTCACAGAGATCATCTTACGAACTATAATAGCTGGACAGTTAAAATTTTGTGTATTACTTTTGCCGCTATAATTACAAATAATAAAAGTTAAAAAAAAACTAAAGGAGACTCCCATACAAGAAACATGTTTTTTTCGGCGTTTTAGTTATATCCTTTGAACCGGTACCCACATGAATTTTTCAAAGAGAGTTAAAGCTAATATACAACAAATAGGTAATGAAGTTTATAAGTTAAAGTTGTATTTTAGAAGTACATAGTGTTAAATCTTGTACGGTGGTACGGAACCCTTCGTGTGAAAGTCCGACACGCACTTGACCGGTTTATTTCTAGTGTGGAATTGTGGACGCGCCTTAATAAAGTTTCTGTCCATTGAATCTCGCGCTCTTTAGTTTTTGAGGCTTTGTAATCCTAAATCCTAATTCCTATAAGTTTGTTTTATTAAAGTGGTTTTAGAAAAAATATCGATTTTCTTTACCACTTATAGGTACCCATTTTATTTAAGTACGCAAAGTACGGACCTACATAAAATTATTAGGT
The DNA here is from genome assembly GCA_964035005.1 of Erebia palarica. NCBI lineage: Eukaryota > Metazoa > Arthropoda > Insecta > Lepidoptera > Nymphalidae > Erebia > Erebia palarica. The sequence continues at coordinate 11,373,642 of OZ035987.1, read as the reverse complement.
ATACTTAATTGTTATTTTATTTAAATAATTGATCGTAAGTACCTATATTTTAAAATGTCATGAATATTATTAACACCAGAGACGCTGGTGAACTAAATTTAAATGTACGTCATAAAATTTAAATATGTAAGTAGTTAAATAACTACTTATAAGAAGGTAGGTATCTAATTTAAATTTCGACGCACTTTTTTTATCTATTTTAAATACCAACCTCTGAGATGGGTTCCTATTTTACTTACTTTCTAAAAATTTATTAAGATACTTATTACACATTGAAAAAAAACAAATTCGTCTACGCTAACGCCATTTTTTGGATTTTTGGGCTAACTTAGCCCAAAAATCCTAATTATGATCATATCATACCCCCTTTTAAATCACATAAGGAAAAACTGACTTTCATTTGTACTGTGCTTTCATAATAACTTAAAATCAACGTACGGCTCAAACTGCTTGGTCTTGCCTACAACCGCTATAAGAAAGAAAGTAAGTTCAAGAAATTACCTGTGAGAAAAAGCGACAATAAAATAAAATTACTTACTATTTAAAAGTAAAGTAGGTATATCTAATAATAAAACGAAATTCCTTACCTTTTGAACTGCTAGAATTCACTATCACGAACAATAAACAAAGCGAACAAAAATATGCACCAAATCTTAGCAAGAAACCGATGCACAATTTTTGTTATTGACGCACTATTTTTCCGCACGAATCGAAACTAAAAACTTTCGAAATTCGAACCGCACGGCAAAAAAGCGCGGCGTCACTCGACTATGTTCCAAATTCGAATGCACACAGCCAACGCTTACACGCGCAGTGGCAAACTGAATACTGAACGAAGCTTGAAAGATCCAACGACCACTACATCGCGGGTGCCCACCCCCCTTCAACTCAAAACTCTTAAATATTCATGCGATTAATTATTGAATAATTTGTAATAAGGTGATCAAAATGTCAAAAGAAATAGATTTCGTTGTTTCGAAGTCATCGTTCAGTCGGACTGTCTATATTTCTAGTTATTATTATTATACTATACTATATATTTATTATACTATATATATTATACTATATATTTCTAGTTATTATTATTAAGTATCTAGTTTCTACAAAATTTATTGGTTAACTTTAAATAATTTAATCCGATCCGCAAACTATCCAATGCCAGAAAAAACAAACATTCCCAATCCAAACTGCATTCCAAATTAAATATTGAAATCTAAACAATGTATTTTCGGTCTATTTCATTCACAATTGACTTCCTACAGAATCGTATAGATAGCGAGGAAGGGCTACCGATTTAAACGATATTTTTTCATATAGGTATTTTTCCTGGAGAAAAATATGAGGAGCTAATACGGACTGCTGCTATAGACAATTTTTCTTCTAGGCTCTGATTTAAAACAACAAATAGCAGAAAAGTACCCGCTTTCGTCGTCTTAATGATTGGTTTTTCGTCGAATTTTTCAAACTAGAACCAATTCCTTCAAACACTCGTATTCACGGCTTCAGCCATGGTTACATGGTACATGAAGATCCTTTGGCATCGCACTCAGCGTCGCTGAAGATAAACTACGTGTCTATCTTTCTATTTTTAAAGACCCTTTTTTATAGTAACACAGTGGCTTTAATTATTAGGCCTACTATTAATACTAGGATTTCTGTGAGAGTCAGTCAGCCAGAGATAATAATGACCGAGTGAAGTGAAGGTCTCCGAGTCTCTGAGTCTACTTGGGCGGCTCGATACTAGTTCGTCTGTCTGTCTGTCAGAGCCATGAAACTTCTGAATTAATTAACATAATTACTTCAAACTAAAGTGGAATATTACATAGATAATAAGTTTTAAAAATCTTTAGTTGAGCTTATAAAAGCATGGAAGGTAAATTAGTTTTTTAGCTTGACGTAGGCTTGTGGGGTTCTTCGCTTATCAGCTTTCAATCTGAGTGCCAAATATGAACACAGTTTTTCCTATAACAATAATAATTTATTCTTTGGCCAAACTTTATTTTAGATTTTCTTATTTTTTAATTTATAATCGGCTTAGGTACGCTTAACCAGTCCACAATCACAACAAACGAAATGTGTTCAAAATGGAGTTACATCGGCAATTACAAAAAAAATGAGCACAGGCTTCGGGTAAAATAAAAAAGATCGTAAAATAACATAAGACGAGTAAAAATAGGTTCTTTAATTTTCTATTGGTAGGTTTGACCTTATAGGGTGCAAGGTTCGGGGCGAACCACTAGTAATTTAGGTGTAAAAATTAAATGCTTGGTAAACAGCAGGGCAAGTTGTAGGTTCATTTGACTGCTTAATGCATCAGACATTATTTGCTCTCCCGGTCCCATTGGTTAAATATTTTAAATATTTGGCAGCCCTGGTTTAAACGTGCACGACGTGTATATTTCAATATTTTATTAGTTCTTCATATCAAAATTATGCAATCACGTTATCAAAATGTCGTTTCGTAATAAACGTAGATAAGCTATATCGATATCCTATACTTAGGTACATATCGTACTTAAAATATTATTGTGAAAGTAATTTCGATTCATCGTCTCTCTAAAGTACTTATCTAATATTTTTTTGTTTATGCAATTATATCTCGACCTGTAAACAACATTAATGTATAAAAAACAAAGATATTTTGTATCGCAGTTCGCATCGTTATTGACTGATTCATCTCAAAACTATCTTCTCGTGAATATTCATCTGAATAACTCAGATCATCACTTACCTTCAGGTGAGATCGCAGTCAAGGGCTAACTTGTACTGGAAATTGGAGTAATAAAGTAATAAATACATATAACGTTTTGGTACTCTTGGTAGGTAGGTATTATTAACAAATCAAAAATACTTTTTCTTTTTACTTTGTCACTTAAAATATCTAAGTATATTAACACCTCGATACCTTAAAACGGCTGTTTTGTTTGGCGAGCATTTTCGGTAAAAAAGATGTATGAGATTGATCTCTAAAAAAGATTAACTGTACCTACATTTCCTGAGTTACTCTCAAGCAATCTCTCAAATCTTATATGAGTTGATTTACTTAAAATAATAATCTTCCTATTTTTGGGGGTGAAAGCTCTTTTGGGTTGACCTCTTCGACTTTTTCATGTCCTATTCTTGTCATATTCGAAGTTTGAGCTCCTGATATTATTGCCATTCTGTCTTTTTATACGACTGCCTGAAAAAAGGAGTATATTATTTTCAGGGTTCATGTATGTATGTATGTATGTATGTGAGTTTGTATATTCCACCATAACTTCTATACGCCCGAACCGATTTTGATAAATGAGGTATCGTTAGAATCCCTAGCTTATTCCGGGTGACATAGGCTAGTAAATTTTTTAATAAAATTGATGGGGTAACCATGGTCCCGCATTAAAGACTAAAGTTGAAAAAAAGAATCGAAAATAAGATTAACTATATAATAATCATCTAGAAAAAGTAGATTCCAAAAATATATAACAATATCCAGTGATTTACAAAAAAATATCATTTAATAAAAATGTGAATAAGATTCTATTTAACTAGATTAATTTAGATTTTTAACTTTTTAGTTAGTTTTTTGGCAGGGCAGTCGTGTTTATTAATTTTTGTAATAATTGATATCCTTATAATCAAAAATAGATGCCGCGGGATTTTTAAAAAGCGGGCTTCATCTAGTTTATTATGATCTCGTTGTGATAAAATAAAAAAAACAATTCTACAGTTTAATGACGAATGATGCAAACGCAAACAAAGAAATAGTCTATTGCAGCTTGTGATGCAAATCACATTACAATATGCAAAACAGCTCGGTTAATAAGAGTAATAGGAATTGCAAAGAGATTATATTCCTGCCATAGAAATCAGAATAGTGAACGAACTATTACGAAATGCAGATGAGTAGAAAACCGTCAGTGTGCTTAAATGTAAATAGTTACTAGAATATGCTTAAGACCGGAGAGACATAGGGCAGACCTTATGGGCTGTAAATCTACCTTTTAGGTACACAACTACACTACCCTAAAACAGATGACGTAATTGCATAGCGTTACAGACTACAATTTTGTTAAGGTTGTTAAAAGCGAATTATTTATTTTTATTTCAAAGTTCACACACTGTACCCGCCAGGCATAAAATGCGGCAATTACTAAGCATTTATTTATCCTTATTTAGAATTCTGCGATATTCTAAGCTCTGTAAAAAAGAAATAAATCATTACAATTTCCACTTAGCTGACTCATTTGCGATACCTACGTTGCCTCTTTATGGACAACATGATACGATCCAGTAAAAAATAAAAATGGTGTAGGTATAACTTGTTTTATGTCGAAGCTTTTGACTTCTTTTTCTTTTGAGTTCAAATACAGTACGCGTAATCTTTTATAGTGTTCTTACTCTTAGTTCTTACATTCGAGATTCGAGAGATAGGTAGGTACTTTGTGCTACTGGTTGCTATATGGCTGCTATAAATTGAAGGTATATAAAAAGCTCATAAAAAGCATTAACAAATCCTCACCATTTCGCCGTATTAGGGATTCTTCGCCCTCAAATTATATATGGTCCTGAAAGTGAAAGTACTCAATACCTTGATCCATGGGGTGAACCGGTGAAAAAAGATGGCCACTGTACAAAATATATTTCGTCTCCACACAAAAATGTCGTAAATCTTTCAGAAGCTGTCCAGAATATTTTTGTAATATTTTTATTCTATAAGTAAATAACACATAGATTTAGACTATAAGTCTAGGCAACGGGTCGGTCCGTTGTATGGAGACCCCCGCATTAAATCCTCAGTCGATGAACTTTGGCTGGGTTTTTGTATTGGATGATCCAAAACTTACACAAAAATATCCAACAAAAAACACATCTGGAAGTTAGGTATTTATACCTAAAACTTAATATTTATTACAGAATATTTTCTCGATTTCTTTTTAAAATAATAGTAGGTAGTATATTCACACTCAAAATCAAAATATCAAACGAAATAATCATGCTGAACATCGATATTTAAACCGATTTTAGTATCAAATCTAAAGTGCGTTTACGCGATAATTTACCTTCCTGCTTTAACAATTGGGTAATAATTATAGATTAAAAAACCTTACTTTCTGTCTGATTTTTATTGGATATTTATAATATACGTTTAACTCACGATACTTTATCATACTGTAAAGTTTCGCCGGCTGAGCAATTATTGCTGGGGTCAACTAGCTTTATTGCCTAGACTATATACCAGACACTCAATCTGGTACTACACATTTGAATCCACTACGTCGTCTCTACATGAAACTACTGTAAACGAAACGGTTATATTACGTTGGGTTACGTTTTGGATAGAGCTTCATGGAGAGGTGTCTACGACAAAAAAAAACGGCAAAGGTATCAAAACTCACAGCTTGGTAGTTATAGCACAAAATAGTAGGTAATAGTATGGTTCTAGTAAGTTCGAAGCGATAGTCTCAGTTTTTTTCTGATATTAAACTATATTTATAGTTATAATGATCCATCCATCCATCCTGTATGCATCCATTGCTGGACATAGGCCTTTTCGAGAGCACGCCACCAAACACGGGCCTCTATCTTTCTTTCTCATACACCCGCTTCCTGCCACCTTCTTTAGGTCATCGGACCAGCGAACCAGCGAGTGTAGGAGGTCGTCCTACACTCCGCTTAAACCGGTACGCGGTCTCCACTCCAGAACACCTCTGCCCAAAAGCTATCGGTTCTGCGACAGAAGTGACCTGCCCACTGCCACTTCAGCTTGCTTGATCGACATAGCTTAGGGTTATCTCAGAGCTATGTCGGTCACATAATAAATAAACTTAATTTATTAATTGATATTAAACTACTTTCAGAAAATTGAGTTTCGAGGTCAACTTCTTTACCTTTGATATACCGCAATCCTATGTAACGCTATAAAAAATATTTTACTTCGCATTCGCTTCTATGAGAGCCCCCCTGAAATAAAGATTTGTATTATTTTATTGCCATATTCGACTGGAGGCCATCGGTTTACATATTATATTTAAATTTGAAGTAATTACGTAATTCAGAAGTTATAAGGCTCTGACAGACAGACGGACGCACGGACGGACAAGTGCGAATTCGCTCCGCTTCGCTCGGTCAACAAAGACATATTTCGCATTCTAAAATATATCCCTTAGTGCGGATTAAAAGTTGATCTGTCCAGAAATAGACATTCGCAAAACTGTTCGACCAGTCTTATTAATTGATGAAATGAAACCAGTTTGATGTCCGCATAAAAATATAATTTATATTCTTATTTTGGTCAAGACTATTTAGGTGTAGACATAGAGAACTCTATGTCTATACGTAAATAAATAAAGGAACGGTACCTATTTCTCTACAAATGTTACAAATTAATCATGTGTATTTATTCAAATAGACATCGTAAGTTAGTATTCTAATTATAAAAATTAAAAATACGACTGCCCTGCCAAAAAACGAACTAAAAAGATGAAAATCTAATTTAATCTAGTTAAATTAGAATTATTAAACGATATTTTGTTTTGAACTATAGTGTTATATATTTTTGGAATCTACTCATCATTTTCTAGATGATGATTATATAGTTAACCTTATTTTAGATTTTTTTTTCAACTTCAGATAACTCATTGATGCGGTATGGTCACCCCATCAATTTTTTTTTAATTTTACTAGCCTATGCCACCCGGGATAAGCTAGGGATTCTAACGATACCTCATTTATCAAAATCGGTTCAGGCGTATAGAAGTTATGGTGGAATATGCAAACTCACATACATACATACATACATACATACATGAACCCTGAAAACAATATGCTCCTTTTTTCAGGCAGTCGTATAAAAAAGCGTTAGATTGCAATCAGATGGTTTTTGCAATTTTACGGTCACATATATACTTATACTAGTTGTATACCTTTTCATCAGGCATTATTTTAAACAGACTATCACCGCTTTTGACCGCAAAACAATATGCAGTTATAAAAAGAAACTACCACCGAATCTAGGAAGTCCACGATATCTAAAACCTTCATGAACCAAGTTGAGAGTACTATACTTGTGCTTGCGTACAAGTATAGTACTTAAATTTATAAAAGTAATCAGGAAGCAGTTTTGTTTTAGTAGGAAATACATTAAATTGCGTCAGTATTCAAGCTTTTTTTCCCCCAATTTTTCACTATAAATTCAATATGTGATCCGGAATCGATTTAAATTTTAAAACAAACCAGTTTTGCTACAATTTGCAGATTGTTTGCAGATAACTTTTAGAATAGGTATGTGTATACCTTCGCATATTTCGTCCACGTAAAAAAATAAAGCCTCCACTGGTTTAACTGGTCATACACCTGTATGCTTCCGATTGACAGTTATGTAATTATACTGTTTCACTGTCGTCACTGGTTCCAGGTCACTACCAGTATCATCTACTGGCTTTACTATAATCTGCCCAAAAGTATTTACAGCTCAGTAATTTCCTTTGTCGTCAAAGAGGATAGATCATAAGTAAAATGCAGAGTATGGAATAAGATCATACACACAGCAACATATATATGTTATTTACATATGAATACTAGTTCCTTTTAGGTGGTATACTTATATATAACACGTCTTGTAACTTGGCATGAAGTGGCGCGGATACACTTACCTAATGATTTCGACTTTCAACGTTGTCCGAGCCCCGAGCCAAGTCCTTTGTCATATCTGTTCATCTCTGCCATTTCCGTAATAACGCTTTGAACTATTCATATTGAAAGCTCAATTGAAGGGCCGAGCCGTATGGCCAAGCTTTCCTGGAAAATAACTGGTTAGGGTGGTTGGATCTGATCAGGTAGAACACGTATAAAGTGGGTTTCCTATAAACATGATATACAGTTGGATCTGGCTCCACACAACCAACCACTTTATAAAGTGGGGTTCCCTAGACATGATATAGTTAGTTGCAAAAAACGTTGGCATTAATTTTTCGTAAATGGTAGTTTATAGATAATTAAATACCTATACTAGGAAGTTAACCACAATTTCGGCGTACATTATTTCCTGGTTTCAGGTTACGCGCTACCCAGAACTGTTAATTTTTGTCTTCTATTTATGTGTGGAAGTAACAGATTTCTATAATCAACTGGATAGCTCTTGTTGATTATTTTTTAAATGACTGTCACACCCAGTCACCCATTGTGAGATAATTCTAGTGCTATGGAAGAGACGATTCCCTGGCTACGTACAAAACTTGAATAACAGCTACCTGGAGGACTGGTTTATAAAAGTGAAAGACAACAAAGGACAGGAAGAAATACTGAAGTCACCAGCAGAGTACCGCAGGGCTCAATTCTTGGCCCAACTCTTTGGAATATCTTATACGACGGTGTGTTTCAGTTAAAACAAGAGGATGGGGTCGAGTTAGTGGGTTTTGCCGATAACCTGGCATTGGTAGTTGTTTCCAAAACAGAAAGGAGCCTTATGAGCAAGGCGAATAAAGCGCTTGACATAATAAACAGATGGATGAAAGATAAACAACTAGCCCTAGCGCCAGAGAAGACGGAGGCAATTGTCTTTAGCGGAAAGCGTAAGTTGGAACCCATTAAGTTTGAAGTTGAAGGTACACCAGCCACTCCAAAGGAACATATCAAACACCTGAAGGTGTGGTTAGACAAAAGCCTGAAAGCCTGAAGCCTACAAAAATATTTAGAAGAAGTAGCCAAAAAAGCGCGAGTGACGAATTATCGTCGCTGGAAGTGCGTGAAAAGTCGGAAAAGGTACTTGGACGAGACAGCTAATTAAGGACCTAAAGAAGTGGCATAATAAAAAACACGGAGAGATAGACCGATGGCTGACGCAGGTGTTGAGCGGCCACGGGGCGTACAACACATACCTCTTCGCAATAGGAAAATCGCGAACAGAAAACCGTTACTTCTGCGGAGAGGAAGACACCCCGAAACACGCAATCTTTGATTGCTCCGGCTGCGCAAACCTAAGAACAGAGGCGCAAGGAGCGAGCGACGCCGTGAACACACAGAACCTAATAACAAGAACGCTGTCCAGCGAGGAAGCATGGCAACCTTATGGGCGAATGCTAAGGGCAATAATGATGCGGAGATGATTCTTACTTGAAGAATAAAAGAATTAGCACGGCTGTGTGCTGAACCCAGAGAAAATTCAGAAATTATAAATTAAGTGCTAAAATGACCCTGCTGGGAATCGAACCCGGCACCTCCTGCTTATAAGGCCACAGCGCTCACCGCACAAAATGCACAGCACAATCATTAGTCATTGCTTTATTGAACTTGTTTTGATTTATTTACAAAAACGTGCCATAAAAATAACTTGGGATTATTTTATTATACGACTGCCCGAAAAAAGCAGTATATTGTGTTCAGGGTTATGTATTATTAAATCGAAACACTCGTTATCTATTTTAATCATACTTTATTAGCAATTTACACACAAACACTGTACAGCCATTGCTTCACATCCCAACATAGATTATTATGTCCCGCCATTACATCCCGCTCTCCCTCTCCACCGCTCCAATCACCCGTCACGGTCGAGGGCGCTGTAGAGGAGATCAGACCATAGATGGACCATAGATAGATCCGCTAATTTCAGTCTAACAGTTCGGCCATCCTGCCTTTACTTCGCCCTCGAAGTTTACACCCGTCACACTTTGAACACTTAATTAATTGAACTCACGGTGATTGCTGATGCTACTCTGTCCATAGTCGTATTGATATTGGTCCTTATCGTATAAGGCTACACTTAAGGCACTGACTTCATAAACCTTCAAGTTCAGTTCCAGATAGCAATATTATATTTGAGGTTACAAGAGCATCAGTCTTCATCGCTTTTTTTTCATATTACAAGACATCATCTAATAAGTAAGTACGGATTTATCACCCAAGACACAGCTCATCATATTAGGTATTCTAGATAAGTTGACTCTGATGGATTTGAGTGCGGCAACATTCTGAAGCAATTGAATCGCCATATTTCACATACAACAAAAGCTCCCCAACCATGTACATTTGTGAACTCACTTATTCAGAAGAAGCTCCCCAGCGTTACAGAATTTCGCTAGTTACCCAAACACATAATATAAGTAATAACTTTCCCTTACTCATTTTGGTTAACCCAATGCAATTCAATGACAATTAGTCTTTAGGGATCTAAATGAGGAACTAACTTTAACTTTGTCTGATCTATAACATCATACATTTTCTCACACTTAACCCAAAGTTTTAATTCGATAAGGGTAATTCGTAACAATTTCAATATTCTCACAGATATGAGAATACCATCATTTGATCAAATGATAATAAAATTCTTATCATCTAGTATTATTATACACCTACAATTAATTTTCCTAAGTACTCATATATAGTATACTCATGTTCACCTTGTTACTTTCCAGAATGGTTATTATTACTCATTCATTACACCTAATTATACTTTCCTCTTTACACATGGCATAAATGACGTATACCTATTCTGTAAGCCTCAACCAGGCTAGCTTATGTTAAGATTCACCCCAAGAATGTTTATCTGACAATCGGTGAGTTAAGTTACAGAACTCACTAAAACTCGAAGACCCGAGCCACGTTCTCTATAATGAGCCATTTCGTACACTTTGCACATGCTCCATCTTTTAAGCAAATCTCTACGTTCCTAATTTAATTTGAAATATTGCATAAGCACCTTATTCCCACCGGAAGAATAGATTAACATTATACGGTGGCCCTGAATGGTATTGTTCGTTTTAACTTAACACAACAGGCAATTCAACTCAGATACTGATGAAAGCAGCTCTTGCCAAATTTCGACGCTTCGTAAAACCGAACTCAAATGTTGATACTATGCAATACATCATACCTTGGCATCTGCTTGGCCACTAATATCATTTTGATTTGTGCAGTAGTGATAGTGTGGTGAAAACACATATATTAATATAATATAATATCATTATATAAATATAATATAATGTTAATAAAAATATAAATGTGTAATAGTGTACTTGATTGTTCAATATTTTGTTTACTTTTCACTGTTCCTCCTCAATCTAATTCTGGTAGTCATATCACTTTCATCAATGAATATCCAAGGAACATCATAGAACGAGTCTCTTTACACGATAAGTAAATCTCTTTACACGATGTTTTGTTACATCGCTCAACCTGCATAAAAAAAAGCTTGTCTCTTAATTGTCTCTCTCATGAATCTTAGTAATCCCCAAATCAAAATACTATACCGATATAAATCGCGTCCCGTAACTTGACCCAAAATGGCGGTCGTCTGCGCAGGTATATTGAACTACAGGACCATGCGTAGCATGCGCGGGGAGCGAGGGGTATGGTAAGGCGCGGCCCCTCGTGACGTACCTCATAGGCTCATACCGCACTTCGTTTGACACCCGAAATGTGTTTCTGTGCATAGTTCAACTTATACGGCGGCTACCATACTTGTTTGCCACTCAGCGCCTCGCATTATAACAATAGTTGAAATCAGTGACTACCATCTGCGCATTTTACAGACCTATTAAGCCTTTATGTAACCTAACCGTGTCACTCACTAAACAGTATCATCATCACTGCGCTTTCACCTCATAAATAGCTATTTTGCTACTTTCATACCATCATGCCCCCAACGGCGAGTAATAGATTCAATAAGCCTGACTAGCCCCGTGGGCAATTTACCTAAGCTTTGCCTTATGTTGCAACCGAAAATCGCTACCGAAAATCGAAACGTAGCAGCCCCGCAGGCTAGACTTTCCAAAGTCTACTGGCATCCCGGCCCCTGTTTTCCACACCAGCGATATATTCAAAATGTAGTAAAATATAAGAGGTAAGGAATTAACTTACATGAGCGGTGAGCCCCACGGGCAAGAAACAACCACATGAGTGATGCGGTCAACGTATATGAGCTCCACGTGTAACTTACTAGTAATTCCCCATCTACTCGGAATCCGACAGGTTATTCATCCCAGCCCCAGGGGCGCTAGTGTCCACACTTGAAAGTATATAATATAAGCCCCAAAGGCAGCTTGTGTCCATTCTTGCAGAGGTATAATTTCACAGCCCCGAGGGCAAAGCCTTTCTCAGCTTTGAAGCATTTCCAATAGACCTGAAATTAACTTGCGTCAGCTCCGAGAGTAGTATTATTTATCTCAGCCCAGAAGGCAATGTATCCCTCAACCCCGAAGGCAGGTGTCTCTAAGCCATGTAGGCAATGAATATCGGCCCCGTGGTCAAGATATGTCCGCCCCGAAGGCGAGGTATGTCGGCCCCGAAGGCAAGGTGCGTTAGCCCCGAAGGCAAGGTACATTAGCCCCGAAGGCAAGGTGCGTTAGCCCCGAAGGCAAGGTGCATTAGCCCCGAAGGCGAGGTATGTCGGCCCCGAAGGCAAGGTGCGTTAGCCCCGAAGGCAAGGTGCATTAGCCCCGAAGGCAAGGTGCGTTAGCCCCGAAGGCAAGGTGCGTTAGCCCCGAAGGCAAGGTGCGTTAGCCCCGAAGGCAAGGTGCGTTAGCCCCGAAGGCAAGGTGCGTTAGCCCCGAAGGCAAGGTGCATTAGCCCCGAAGGCAAGGTGCGTTAGCCCCGAAGGCAAGGTGCGTTAGCCCCGAAGGCAAGTGCGTTGGCCCCGAAGGCAAGTCCGTTGGCCCCGAAGGCAAGTCCGTTGGCCTCGAAGGCAAGGCGACACCCACAACGGCCAACTGCCCCTTTACTGAAAGGTAATTTAAATTATACTGAAGGCAGTCTGTGTGAAGTAGCCCCGCAGGCATGTGCTGTAACACATACTATAAATCTTCAGGCATGTGGTGTAAAACATGACGAAGCCCCGAAGGCATGTGATGATAGCTATAGGATTACTCCTCAGACATGTTCTATCAGCCGTGTGCCCCGCAAGCTGATCCGTTACGCTGTAGGCATACGCTATACGTACTGCAGCCCCTTATGGTATGCGCTCTGTCACCCCAGATGCGCATGCTATCATTTGCATTGGAGCCCCCTTAAGACATGTGTTCTGTAGCCGCTTAGGCATGTTGGATTATCTGCGCTGTAGCCCCTTTAGGCTTGTTCTGAAACTGACCAGTAGCCCCACAGGCATATGCATGAATTGGCACTGAAGCCCCTTAGGCGTGTTTTACCACTGTGCCATACGCCCCTGTTAGGCATTTTCCTGAAACTGATCTGCCACCCTGCAAATCTATGCATTAGTTTGTACTGAAGCCCCTAAGGCATGTTACATTTACTGTTCTGTATTCTGTACTGTTCTGCTGTGCAGCCCTGCTGGCGCATGCATTAATTTGTTCTGAAGCCCCTTAGGCATGTGATATTTATAGTAAGTGTACTTCACCTTTAGGTATTTTCCTAAAATTGACCCATGGCCCTGCAGGCATATTTGTTTCTATTTTGTTTTTATCTTAACAAAAAATCAAACCAAAATATCACAAATGAGTCACTCCCAAAAGAGTGTTATTTTCTCACATTATACAGCCTGTTCATCTCAACCATATGAATTATTTGCAATATTATTATTACTGGTTCACCAGTACCATTCCACCCCGACTTCCTCTTTATTTTGTTTATTTCCAGAGTAACATTTCAATATTTACATTCTCTGCAACAGCCAGGCTTTAGCTCCCAAATCCACAAGAACCAATTTTACTCTTCTCAGACCAGGGCGCGTTTGGAACCCTCGTAACTTTAGTTTTACGATACCGTTGTAAATCATCACCATCACGTCTTATACTTTGTATACTTGACGTTCATTAAGTGTACTGTATAAGTACCAACTTCGAATAAATATATTTTGACGTTGACTCTTCAACTATAAAAGTTAAATCTTAACTTTGCATTATTCTTGTACCTTCATCAGATGAATATAAAAATCTCCTTGCACTAAAAGGTACCATCGCCTTTTACAAAATAGACAATCTCCTTTACTTTCCCTCTAAACAAAAGTCATAATCTTCCTTTTTTTTCAAAAATGGGCATCCTCCTTTTAATTTTCTTCTTTCTTTTTTTTTTTTAACTTATCCCTTTTGACTAAAGAGTCCTCATCCATTACAATTAAATTGGACTTTAAAATAATTACCACTTGGTTCCTTTTGCTTACATGACTACAAGAAATGCGATAGTCTTCAATCAACATACACATTATCCATACCATTGTTATTCAAGGTGCAGGTTAGGCAACCAGCATAATATATTATAATATGCCACTAGCTTTTGGTCTTCGCCATAGAATAAGGCCTCACTAAAAATCAAGAATTAATTAGTTAATCACACCTGTAAAATTAAAAATAATATTATTATCTCTTCAACACCTCGGCTATCTTAACAAGCATTAGCCAGTACATAGCACCATAAATCATGCTACACCAAGCACAACCACTGATGTGATATCTCCTCTTCAGTATCTCCTCATAATGAGAAGTCAAATGCAGGTCATATTATGGTCATGTGCTCTACCAGGCCAATAAGCACACCACTCCAAACAGCCACTGTGAAATACTTGAGACAGTCACACTTATTAAATACCAACTTCAGTTGAACCGGGTCTCAAAACCAGTCATATCATCCCTGCAGATTTCCTATTATTTCAATTTTATTCTTTGCTTTATTTCAGTTCACATTTTACTAAACATCTATACACCTGAACTAATTAATGTATCTATGCCACACAATCTTTTATAATGTACTCAGTTATATTGTTGTTGTAACCCCTCAAACACCCTATTTATACTAGACGGCTATTCTTTTATCCACTATTTTAACTGAGTATCCATTCCCTCCACAAATGCAATTTTCACTTGTAAGGACCTTTGTCGGGTTATGCTTGCTTTAATGGAATGTATCATATTACCGTTACCCTTAACCTCTGTTCATATAAATAACATCATATAATTCAATAACTCTCAGAATAAATTGAATATTCACTCTCAATTTAAGTACAAGATTATCAATGAAACTAAATCCCATCTGAGTAGGTTAGTAAATACCTCTTCAATAAGTTACTTATTACTTATACCAGGTTATGTAGTCGACCCACTACTATCCCTTAACCTTTTAGTGTTAACTTATAAGTCTGAATACCTCATAGGTAGCTTGCATAATATTATAACCACCTACCAATGTAATTCACTTTGATTTTCATATACAATTTACTTAAATGTAAGTAAATACTACCTGTAGATACCTTTATAAACCTTTAATCATTTCTCTCACTTATATAGGTATTTTATCTAACTCATTTACCTAAACACAGTACCAGGTTTAACTGAATGCAAATGGTAAACTTACCTAGTCCCCAGATAGGATTAGATAACACATAGTATACAACCTTATTTACGTTTGGTAATTTGTATGCAAGTACTTGATAAGTACCTACTATTCCATTGAATACATCTTTTTAAGTTTTCCATGCCACTTTTCCAAAGCAATTCCGATTGCAACAATGCAACAATTACTTAGGTACGCATCCTCGGCTCTTGATACAAATTAAGTACTTACGACCATTTCACAGGACGAGATAGTTGTTTGTCTAATAGGCACATTCTCATATGATTCTCTTCGTGTTTCTTTCATGATGAAGAATCATTAATTCAACTTTTCCTTTTGTTACACATATTGCGTCGCGGCATCAAATGCACTAAGTACCTACTATTACTTTACTCTGAATTCACATCACTTCTATGATCGGGCCGATAATTAATTATTTGGCGCGTGAAAGTCCATCTCACTTCTGAATCTATTAAATCGAAACACTCGTTATCTATTTTAATCATACTTTATTAGCAATTTACACACAAACACTGTACAGCCATTGCTTCACATCCCAACATAGATTATTATTTCCCGCCATTACATCCCGCTCTCCCTCTCCACCGCTCCAATCACCCGTCACGGTCGAGGGCGCTGTAGAGGAAATCAGACCATAGATGGACCATAGATAGATCCGCCAATTTCAGTCTAACAGTATGTATGTATGTATGTGAGTTTGTATATTCCACCATAACTTCTACACGCCTGAACCGATTTTGATAAATGAGGTATCGTTAGAATCCCTAGCTTATTCCGGGTGACATAGGCTAGTAATTTTTTTTTTAAAATTGATGGGGTGTCACCCCATCAATTTAAAAAAAACATTCAATGCGGGACCATGGTCACCATGGTCCCGCATTAAAGACAAGAATTGAAAAAAAATATCGAAAATAAGATTAACTATATAATCATCATCTAGAAAATGATGAGTAGATTCCAAAAATATATAACACTATAGTTCAATATTGAGTGATTCACAAAAAAAATATCATATAATAATCAATGTGAATAAGATACCAAAGGCTATATAAGCAAACCGCTTCTTGTGGAGGTAAACTCCAAAAATAATATGGCAGGGCAGTCGTATTTTTTAATTCGTTATTTTAATTTCACTTGTGGCTTATAATATTATTGATGTATTTCATCTTGTTTTTTTGTGAACGTACCTACAAAATATGATAAGTGAGTGAGCTGTGCAACTCACCAGAGATCAGAAATAAAAGTGCTTACAAGTTATATTTCTAATATTTCTAGTAAATAAATTTTTCTCAAACATGCATGGAAATATTGTCATTATTTTCCAAAAAAAGAACACGCGAAGTATCGAATTTTCGGACAAAGAAAATCAAATCCATTGCAGGAGCGTTTTTTGAATTTGGAACATTACAACGCTCCTGCAATGTTGTATGAAACGGCGTGCTGGGTGTGGAAGATTGTTTCGGGTCCTGAATCTTCTACCAATACGATTTGATTATCTCATGTAAATAATTTACCTACGTAGATCGATAGTCTAATGTTTAGTATTTTTATAATCGTAATAGTCTAATGTTTAGTATTTTTATAATTTGTATATATATTAATATATACTTACCTACCAATAGTATAGTCACTTATTTGTTATGTGTAACGTTTTGTGAGATATTGTCTCAGATTTATAAATAAATAGACGAGTCATTTCTTATACGAATGCCTGAGTAAAATAGTAGAGACTCCGTAAATACCTAATGATTAAATACTCAGTAGGGCCATTATTAAGACATTTAGTAATATAATTTAACTTCATATTACATATTATAAATCTGTACTACTTATTGTATTATATTTCAAAGCTACTACAATTATTAATTTATCAGTATATTATTAACCTTAAATATTAATAACTCTAAAGTATGTTAATATACTAACACACAATTCGTATCTCAAACGATAATAAGTAGTTATCACGTATGATTTGATATTGTTAAACGGTATAGCTGAACCTGGGAAATTATATGTAGATATTAATGTAAGAATTCATGTAAACGATTGATAATTCATTGTTATACTTACCTTTAGAACTAAGTTTATGTATTACTAAGATAAGTTCAATAATTATAATTATTACGCAATTTGTAAAAGCGTCCTATTGGTAAAGGTGATTATACGAAGCGAAATGTGTACGCTTCAAAATACAATAAATACCGACCTCACCCGGTCGAGTTACCTACGCACTTCACACCGAGACTCCGAAGCAACTTCCGCAAAATCAACAAGTATTTTTATTTCACTCCCTCGCTGTGACTCGGGTCGCACCGATCCTCTACACTGGGGTTGTTAAATACTCTTTGATCGGATCTCTTTTGTCGTTCTTGGCATACTATAGTCTCTTTGCTTAGTACAAATTAGTGGCTGTACAGCCATAAATGCATTTGCCTATCGGCACAGATGATAAAAAAAAATTGGCGACAAAGCTGAAAATTCGTCTTGATTTGTTATTTAAATACATAATAAATATATATTTAACAATAAGTAAAATGAGTTCCAACGGTTCAGAGAGTGAAATGGAGATTGATTGTACTCAACCAGATTTAAGATCAGAAGCCAAATTGGCAATGGAAAACCTGTTTCCAGCAAAGTCCAAAGAAAAATACATGAAAGTATATGAAAATTTTATGAGTTGGAAAAACGAGAAAAAAGTGAACATTTTCTCCGAAACAGTATTTTTGGCGTATTTTAATGAGATCGCTAAAACTAAAAAGCCATCTACATTATGGGCAATTTATTCCATGCTGAAATGTAGAGTTCATGTTAAAAACGGCATTAACTTGAAAAATTATGGGAGCTTAACTACTTTTCTTAAACGCCAATCGATATGTTTTATTTCCCTGCATTATTTTGAGAAGAGCACTATCTGTCTCGTATTAGTGAAGTCCTCGCCTACGGCTCGGCCTTCAAACTCATACTCGACCTGCAATTGCGTATTTCCCAGCCTTTGCAATAATGTACTAATTATGACCTAGGTAATGGTAGATTTCTAATAGGAACAGGTTAGCCCGCTACCATCATAGACTGCATCATCACTTACCATCAGATCGCAGTCAAGGGCTAACTTGTAGTGGATAAAAATAAATTATGATAAGTTCAAAATGTTATTATAGATAAGACTCTAAGTTAGAGCAAAATGTATTGTTGGATTTGTTGCCAAATAAATAAAATTCATCAACTCTAAACTCATTAACTTTTCAGTTGTAGGGGATAAACATTTTACGACATATCTACTCAAATACTTTTGCTCTGTTTTGTAAAACGGCTAGGCGCTATTTATTATAACGGCTAAAGGTGAATTCTATAATACCGGATTGCAGGCTCAGCCATATTGTAATTCGGCAGCAAGATTGTAATACCCACTGAGCAAACGTCCGCCGCATTAAATCAATGCTTGGCGTGCCTCTCAATGTGATAAGCCGTATTTTTATTGGATAGATCATGAGCCGCCACTTTGTAAAACGGCATCAAAGGAACCGTCGCATTGTAAATTTATTAATTTTATTTATGTCAAGACTCCAAACCGCAAACTCCAAGATCAGGACCAATGAAATTTGAACTCCCCGGTCCCCGACTCTACGCAGACTATAGGGAGGATACAAGAGTCTGCCCTACCCCTAGAGTGTTTTTGTGAAGCGCGAAGCCAGAAATTCGCGAAGTCGGTCCTGAATGAAGCAAGCATACGAGATGCATACTTCCTCGACCTCCGTGGCAAAACAAGTTTTCTGGCGTAGCCCTTTTATTCTGTTGGCATGGTTACCCGTCTTGCCTTACCTAATGCAACTTGATTCTAATGCGGTTGAACGAGGGCAGCCGTATTGATAAACATCGCAACTACGATCCGACTGAACGCCGAGTCGCCAGATCCACCAGCCGTTTTGTAATACGGCGGATTTTACGATTTGACAGCAACATAATTATATTTTTTACATCATTAATGCATTTAGGTATCATAACGAATAAAATATTCTAACATGATGAATTGCTATTTCATTGCTAAAAACTAAATCAATTAAAATTAAGCTACATGAGCATGTGATAAAATTTTATACTAATTTTAATTTTGGCTTAAACTCGTTATGATTGGATCTATTGGACCACGTCCACATGGTAACTAACTATCTGTCTATCTATCATCTGGAGACGAAAAATTTGCAAGTGGTCCAAGATCCCGCGACGTTTAGACCTTCGTTATTTTATTAAAGCTGAACGTTTTTCTATGTAGGTAGGTATGTCTATAACAGAGGTAATAATAAAATTATATTAGATACCACGTTGTCCATTGCCAGCCACTTAGTACGATTGCAACCCCATGTCAGACTCTTAAATTATAAACAACAGGTTGTCTGACAGGGGGTTGCAATCGTACTTATAGTCTGACAATAGACAACGTGATTTCTAATATTATTCCAAAAAAAATATAAAAAACGGAGCATAATACTTTAACGAATTTTGACCTGATACTTTCCAAAGCAACCGCGATCCTAACTTCATATTGTAGGTAGGTATATACCTCTATTATAGACATACACGGAAAATCTTTCAGCTTTAAAAATATTACGAAGGTCTGATCTTCGCGAGATCTTGCTCTAAAGAAGTTTAAGTACTTTTCCTTTTATATCGTCTTGATTTATTCGTATACTAACTTACTATATAGAATGTTGTAACAAGTAGGGTTAGTAGTACTAGGTATGTTGTTTAACTACAGATTGTGACTGAAATTATACCTGACATTTTTTCTTTTAAAGCAGTTTTTGAGGTAGATCCGCGGAACTAAAAACGAATTAGAAATTAAAGACTAAAAAAAAAGTCAAAAAACGAACCCAGACAAAAAGTGTTTATAAAGTATATAAATAGGCACTATATTAACAGTAGTTAGTTCCCACGGGAACCGAAGAACCTCAATCCACGCGGACGTAATCGCGAGCATTAGCTAGTTGTTAATATTCTTTATTAAACTAAAGTTTCAAATAATTTTTAATCTTAATTTTTAGTTTCAAGTAGGTAATAACCTAATAAAAGCTGCATTTACTGTCATTAGGCTGAATCTCACTCCCACATCTTTTTTATTAATTATTTTTATAAATAAATATCTTTGTCCTGTTCTTAATAATTAAACCTTTAAAATTTGTAGGTATGTTTTTATTGATAAATAATCATAACTCGCTGTAAAAACTTTATCCCGAAATAGGGGCCACGAATTCACGAACTTAGAAGCAGAGGAAAATTAATTATTCATGCACTAAATTACTGGCAAAATACCAATATTCAAACCACAGAAGCTTTCAATCTGATATCATGTTTAGGAATTTATTTAAAAAATCTTTGTCTTAGGAGCCTTATTATACCGAAATAGGGGACACTTACCTTAATGAGTCGGATATAATGTCGGAGATATTGAGTACCTATCTACCTAGGTACCTACTCATTATCTCCGACCTTGGAAACTTACATATATCATTAAAAAATTTATTTCACATTTAATGTGCAACTTTTATTTTAACGACATATTTGACTCTTTACAACCAGTTTTATTACTGAGTTGTAAGTAATTCACGATTGGCTGTTTTACAGACCTTTGATACCATTATGACTGCCTGAATGACTGCCTCTTTGGTCTAGCGGTTAGCGTAGTCGACTGCGGGTCACGAGGTCCAGGGTTCGATTCCCGGTCGGGCTTAAAAATTGTTAGGTATTGAGTTTTTCAATTAAGAAATTCTCAGTACCAGTCCGGATTTGGAAGTTGGCGGTGTTTCACCCCCGTGCCTCGGAGAGCACGTTAAGCCGTCGGTCCCGGTTATTATCACTAACATGTTAATAGTCGTTAAACCCCGCCAACCCGCATTGGAGCAGCGTGGTGGGTCTAAGCTCTAATTCCCTCTCTCCTATGAGAGTGAAGGCCTGTGCCCAGCAGTGGGACGTTAATAGGCTGTAGTGTAGTGAATACCATTATGAAGAACTCTCAGACATGTTAGTAGGTACCTACCTACGTTGAATCGCGATGTTTTTCATCGCCATTTACTTAGCAAGTTATATTCAAAATAATTGGGAAAACGAAGCATAAAAGCACAGATGAAAAATAATAGTTGGCAATTCCGAAAAGTTATAAGTGTGTGCCCAGAAACAGAATCCATATCTACTAATATTATAAATGCGGCGAAAATGTGTCCGTCTGTCTTTCTGTACTTTGTCCTGTCTGTCTGCTACGCTTTAATGGCCCATTTTTTCATCCGATTTTGATAAACTTTTGTACTTAGAGATAGGTTTTATGACTGGGCTACTATTTATCCTGGAAAATAAAAGATTCCCCGGGGGATACAAAATACTTAATCTATACGAACGAAGTCGCGGACATCATGTAGTAAAATATATTAGGTATAATACTCAGAACCCAGGACCCCCGGATGTAGGAGATGGAGCTCGTCCGCTAGGGTACCTATCACCGTTTTGCTCAAACCTACACAAGGTCACGCGTGTACCTAGTAGGTAGGTATCAAATCATTAATTTAAAATTACATTTAATCACTTACTTAATAGATTATCTAAATTCACTTCCTTATGCATGAAAATGAGACGCATTAATTTGCAAGAAACCACGATCGTCTAACTTGTCATGCTAATACATAATATTATCAGAATAGGTAACACCATGGAAACCCAAATATGCAATAAATAAATGATCGATTGATTATTAAATCAATACACCTATTTACTGTAATGAATAGGTACCTACTAATATTATAAATGCAAAAGAGTGTCTATCCGTCTGTCATTTTGCTAGGATTTCACGGCCGATTTTATTGCATCCCGGGGAAGGACATTTACTACATTTTATCCCGGAAAATTAAGGGAGTTCCGGATTCCCGCGGGTATAAAAAAACTTATCCACGTTTTTAAAGACAAAACCTGAAAGTTTGTAATTAATTAGTCTAAACATTGTATTGTACCTATCTCGTCGCGTTTGATAAACTCCATTGATGTAGACCAAATACTAGATACCTAAGTACAACTGTAGCGTTAAATTTCCAGACGCAGGAGAATCGTTGGTAGAGCCCTGAAACTTTTCAAAGCACAAGCCCCATGGAAAAAAAACATTTCATTTGGTTTCAGACCTGTAGTAGGTAATAATTTGTGTTTGCAATAGGTCTACTCGTATCTCTCCGACTTTCCGCTAGACCATTCCACGTCGAGTCGTGTTGTTTTATAAAACCAACGCGGCCTTAATAAAATGTAAAACTACGGAACTGTACGGAAGTAAATAACAATTAAAAAATTAAATAATTTGCACCTTAATTACATTTTCTTAACAATTCATTTCCACTTACACCTGGCAATGAGTGCAATGACAGGACAATTTTTGGTTTTAAATGGGTTGCCCAAACCTAAAGGTCTTGCTCTTGATTCTTGACAGCCTGCCCTTTTCCTGATACGGCTTTTAGTCTAGAATATAAATACATATATGTATAGGGT
The DNA here is from genome assembly GCA_964035005.1 of Erebia palarica. Taxonomy (NCBI): domain Eukaryota; kingdom Metazoa; phylum Arthropoda; class Insecta; order Lepidoptera; family Nymphalidae; genus Erebia; species Erebia palarica. Next base: position 11,350,848 of record OZ035987.1, on the reverse strand, counting down.
AATTATTATCTATACTATATTATATTAATTACATAAGATCTTTTCAACCGATGTTGATGAAATTTGGTGTATGTAGAGATAGTTTGCATTACATAGGCTACTTAAAAATTTTGTCCACGCGGACAAAGTCGCGGGCATCATCTTCAATAATTATTATAAATGCGAAACTTAGGATGGACGGATGGATGGATGTTTGTTACTCAATCACGCCAAACGGGTGAACGAATCTGGATGAAATTTGGCTCAGGGATAGATTATAATCTGAAATAACACATAGGCTACTGTTTATGTCAGAAAATGAAAGAGTTAACAGGGAAACAAAAAACCTCAATCTACGCAAACGAAGTCGCGGATCAGCTAGTTGGCTATAAAAGGATAGCCTTTCCATAGATATAGGTCTGAGGCTCATTTCCGGGGCGCAAGCTATAGCTCTCTAACTCTGTATGTACTCAATTACGTCCAAATCGGTTAAACGGATGACGGAAGGGTGATGGTGAAGAATGAATGTATTGCAGACAGACAAGAGACACACATTCGCGTTTTAATCAACATCTAATCGTCGGTCATTTTAACCCATTGCCGGCTCACTACTGAGCACGAGTTTCGTAAAAAGCCATAGTCCACTAGCCAAGCGCGGATGGGCAAAATTGGTAGATGGACATTGGACACCGGTAATAACGTAAATTATTTTAGACCAAGTTACCCCTGTGTTCCATGGAAAAAAATTAGCTATATTTAAGAAAATCTTTAGTCCCAATTTTTTTTTTCGGGCGGCGGCGAATCCTCTCCAACCATTGAGATGTTTTCAGTGGCGACCGGAAAACGCAAGACGTGTCATTAGCGCATCCACGACATCTTAAACAATCAGCGGGTCGGCGTATTCCGCTGTTTGTCACCGAAAATCAACCACCGACCCACCGAGTTTCTTGATTGGTTCTTCTCGGTAGCAATGTCATGCCGAACCAGTGGTAGATTCACTCGACGATTCAAAAGCTCTTTTAATACGTTTATTTGAACAAAAATATATGTAGCGGAACGCTGCGTTTTTTATCCGCTCCGGTCTCAGCTGCACACTGAAAAAACGCTTTTCTGTCACGTGCCAACAATTTTTTTACGGTTTTAATGCGTAGTTATTCAAAAGCTATTAAATATTTTAAAGTTTCAAATTTCTGTGAATTGAATTCATGATGATAAATCTTACATTATATAAATAATCAAATCTTCTTTCAAATCAATTATTTTGTTTGTCGGTCCATTTTGATGTGACTTTCACAGGCACGTATTATGGTATCTAGGTAAGTAAGTAGCTGATAAGGGGAAGTATATACTTTTTATCTCGAAAATGGGATAAAAAGTACAACATCCATATGCAACCGAAGTCACAGGCGAAAGCTAGTAAGTAGGTTGATAGGCAAAATAAAATATTGTGATCTCATGCTTCAGTGGTATAAGTTACAAATATGTAAATGGGTAAGTATGCTTATTTGCATTTATTGGCATTTACTGAAATGTCGCAGTCGCTACGCTTTTTATAATTTAATCGGCGCAGTTAATGTCATGAATACAGGAAATAAAATAAATATAAATAAATAGGTACAAAGAATAAAAGGTTGATAAACTTCGCTATTCTGGGGGAAGTCTTGAACCGCAGCTCGCTACATCATACTTGTAGTACCTACCTAGGTATCTAACGTAGCCAACCTGTTTCTGTTTTTACGCAGCATGAAGCATCGTAACGGAACGCTAATTCGCTTGGTGACACGTTTTTGCCGGTAGAGTCGAAGCCTCACACTAAACCAGACCAGAGAAAATTCAGAAAATATAAAGATCAAACCTCCCACCAATAAGACCACAGCGCTCACCAGGTAGGTCACCAAAAAAGGTTCGTGAAGATCTGATGAATGTTGGCACGCGTAACTCCTTAAACGGTATCAGCAAATCAATTTCGTTCAGCGAACCCAATTGCATAAAAAGCAAGTTTTTAACCATAATTTATGAAACATAGATACAAACTGTAGTGTGAAACCACCCGTGCCAAGCCGAGCCAGCAGCCCTACTAATTCTCTAACTCAGTGCGGTTACAAATAAATTAAAGCTATTCCCAGATTATATTTGTAATCCATTACAGGTTTGCTATTAAAAAAGTTGTTTTTAGGGTTACGCACCTTAAAAAAGGAACACATATATCACTTTGTTGTCCGCCTGTCTGTCTGTCTGTCAACCATCTTTTTCTCGGGAACGCGTGGAGATATAAACTTGAAACTAATGTCAAATACCTAAGTCAACGGTCTCTTGGGCTGTAAAAAAATCAAGCTTCATATTTTAGCATTCCAATAAATCAAAACTTTTGATACCTACCTCCCGTTGATTTTGACAAGAAGCAAGATCTCATAGCACATATACCTACTTATAGGAAAAAATCCGAAAATCCTTAATTAGGGTGCCGAATTGTTCGTCGGGCGCTACCAGTTTAGCGCCATACGTAAGCAAGTTATTTCACAGCTGAATACGTGTTGTTTTGACATCGTTCTTGTTATTTACCATTTACCAAATTCTACATCAATGTATTTATAAAAAGAATTAATACTTATTGTGTGGTGGTATGGAACCTTTTGTGCGCGAGTCTGATTCGCTCTTCAGCGGTTTTTAAAAATCTGTCTCCCTCGCGCTCCACAGGGAAAATACCGCCAACAATTCTATGTCATACCTACTCGGAAACGCTGATCAATTGATGATATCATTTCCTACAACTACCTAGGTACTTCATTATTATTTCAACCTATGTTTCAACCTCATATAAAAGTTAATTTCCTAGAAAGAAATAGCAATAAATGTACATATTTAACTACTTACTACGATTTTTGTCTGTTATTAAGTCGTCTTAACTCACAATAAGGCCAAGTAAATTAAAAAGTCTGTAGAAAACTACATACAAAGATAAAAGAACAAAAATGAAAACCGAAAAGTACTTGCACTAATAAAAGTGTTTGTGTTTACTGTATACCTAAGTCTACGATCATATTTGTAAGTTTTACTCACATGAGTAACTTACGAAATGTAAGCTGTCTTGTAGTTGTAAGCCGCATATCATATGCAAATTACTTAGGACGTAGGTATAAATAGATAGGTTACGTGAATTAGCAGTGATGTGATATTATGGCGTGTCTATCAAAACCATCTTACTCTGTGATCAAAACCATAAAGTGCATAGAATCATACCTAATATTATAAATGCGAAAGTGTGTTAGTTTGTTGGTTTGTACGGGGCAACGGATCGACGTAATTTTCGGCTTGTGTATAGTTGAGGACCTGGAGAGTGACTTAGGCTACTTTTTATCCCGGAAAATTAAGGAGTTAAAATGTTAACTAAAATGACAGCTTTAAATCTAGTTTTGTCCGTTTCCTAAGGGAGTATTATGAAAGGGTTAGCAATATTTTTAATGCTGTCAATTTAGTTTAGTTTAGAGATTTGTGTACAACAGAATCAGCCCCAATATCCTGTATGACTTAAAAGTTACGTTCTAAAATAAACTTGTATTATTTAATCTATTTAATCATGTGCGGGATTTATTATCTGTGAAGTTGTCACTTAAATAGAAGGAATTTAAATAAAACGGCATAAAATAAGTGACTATGTTTTATTTACTTAATTAATATAGCTACTACTTAACGTAATGTATCCTATAATAAACCCTCCATTTCCTTCATAAACTGCATATACGCGTCGTCTTTGCTCGGTGCCTGTTTGGGTTGCTCCGCCGGTCTCTGTAACGCGGATTTGACCTCGGGCCTCGTTTTCTTGTCTTCTCGTTTCACCCGCAACGCTGATGGTACGAACCGAGTGACATCGGCCGAAAGATTTCTGATTTGGGGTTTCGCGCTTATCGTTGCGCCTGTGAAAAAATATTGAGCAAATAAATAAACTATTAAAACGAATGAACTACATTTTGGATAGAAGCAGGCGTTACTTTGCGGAAGTCCATCATAATTAAGGAACTAGAAGTTTCTTCACAATCGTGCATTGTGGAGGCAACATCTGAAGATGCTCCGGTATAGGAGTGAAACGTACGTTGAGGGTAGTTTTGGGGGATTTCTGTTGTGTGGTGAATGCGGAATACACACTGTACCACATAGATTTTCCTGTTGTCGCGGATTATAGCGAATTAAACTTCTAGTTCCTCCATTAGAATGAACTAGAAGTTTAATTCGCTATAATCCGCCACAGTGGACAAATCTATGTGGTATAGTGTGTGTCTTTGCACTCGATAATGCACGATTGTGAAGATTTACAATCGTACACTGTCGAGTCCAGGGACTGAAAACAGATTCTTATAGGTTACGGAAATATAAGAGTTACAGAATGAAATTGTAACAGAATCGAAGCTGTAACACTTTTTAATGTGTTTTTAATTCTGTTAACCCAAAACACTTACATTTCTGTAACAGAAATGAATCTGTACCAGAAATAAAGGGTTTTTAAGTGTAACCGAAATAGCGACGTTGCCAAATTTACTGTTGACGCGTATACAAATTTGAACCTAAGGTGAAAGCACCGATGGTTGCAATTGTTTTAAGAAAAACATGGCCATGTTGTGTCAGTGTGTGTAAAGTCCAATGAAGTGAGAAGAACGCGTTGTCACACCGTGCAGTTTGTTTTTTTTTAAAATGAAACTACAATTCTGCTGTTATTATAATACAGCACCCTTGGAAGCTTTCCTATAATATTCCTTTTTTATTGATCCGTTTAGTTGTATAAAAACACTTATTAACAGAAATAAACGGTTACAGATAGATTGGATTCGGTTGGGTTGGGTTCTGTTTCCGTTATAAGTGTTTCAGTTTTATAGAAGTTTCAAAAAACAGTGTTTAAACCCCTTATTTCGGTTACTGTTTCAGTCCTTAGTCGAGTCAACATCTCCTGAAGATGCTCCGGTGTCGGAGTGAAACGTACATTGAGCGTGATTTGGAGGATTTGTGTGGTGCAGTGCCTGTGCGAATTACTGGGTGGTGGGTGTCGCTTGCTGCAGGTGGAAGACACCCACTGTACTACATAGATTTGTCTACTTTGGCGGATTATAGCGAATTAAACTTCTAGTTCATTCATTATCATGGACTCCCGCAAAGTAACGCCTGCTTATAAGTATTAAAACAATCTCCAGTTAATAAATCCATACTTAATATTATAAATGTGAAAGTGTTTTTGTCCGTCTGCTACGTCTTCACGGCCCATCTTTTTCAAACGATTTCGATGAAATTTAGTACACAAATAGGTTGTATCCCGGGGAAGGATATATGTACTTTTTAACCCGGAAAATTCAAGAGTTCTCCCGGGAATCAAAAAAACCTAGTTACAAACTACTTATTTGCAGAAGGATCTGTAGTGTAATAATAATGTCCTCCCGACCGAATTTCGGCCACGGCGGCCAATCTCCAAAGAGATTAGTCATCTACACGGGAGATATTATAGTGCACAAGTGTTTGCGCAAACACAGGTGCACTCTCAGTTCATTTACTCGCATAGCCCGATGGGACGGAAAATTCGACACGACCGGAGAGTAATCAGGCGCAGGACCGACGGCTTAACGTCATCTCCGAGACACGGGGGTGAAACAACGCCATCTTCCTAACTCCGGGCTAGTGCTGAGAATTTCTTGTCAGAAAACACCCAATACTTGTTATGGCCCGACCCGGGACTAGAGGTAGACCGACCGAGACCGACAAGGCAGTTATGACAAAAATAGTGACAGATACTATTTTTAGAGTTCAATATTACCTTGAACCGCATCCTTTTTGGAAATAAGTTGTGGTGCGGCGGTGAGCACGGAGACGTGTAGCGGAGGTGGCGGCACCAAGGGTCGGAGCAGGCGAGGCGGGGCCCCGGGCGGAGGCCCTGGGGGACGCAGGCCCCCTCGCGTGGGGAGCCCGGGAGGAGGGCCCGGCGGTGCGCCTGTGGGCATAACGGGCAAGCCTGGAGGTCCTCCTACGTAGAAAAAAAAGCATAATAGTTAGAACGGTCATCATTTAGCATGGGCCCCTTCAAAATGAGAAGAGTTTAGGCCATAGTCTACCACACTGGCCAAGTGATTGGCATACTTCTTTTCTCTTAGGTGGTGTTTTATAGTACCAAGTAGCTATTACAACAGGTTACCTGGCATTCCGAGGGGCGGTCCGGGATGGGGTCCAGGCGGTGGTCCAGGCGGTCCGCCGTGCGGGACACCAGGGGGCACGCCTGGAGGAGCTCCGGGAGGCGCACCGGGCGGCCTCAGCATCGGCGGTCGGAGCCCTAATAATCATAAAAAAAATTAAAATCTTCCCAAAAACTAAGGTCGGACTTCAACTCATAGGACGCGAGGTCTCGAGTCACATGGTTCAGGCACACTTGCAACGCGTGACGTCGCTGTCAAGTGTCACGGCGCTATTGGCGATATTTAATCCCCTCACTTGCGGCTCGGCTAAGATTCGAAAATTTGGGTATCAACTGTAATTCTCTACTTTACGCACTCGCAACGTAAATTATTGTTGTTTACGTGTTATTATGCTGGGTTATTAATTCGTTTATAGTTAAGTTTTGTACGTTTTTATGAGATTAATTTCAATAACCAGCAACGTGTTATTATGCTGAGATATTACGTACGTATATATACGGCATGAAATAGTGTCTCTAGAATTTTAAAATGTACCAACTTACTTTAACCTATTACAACAAATAAAGAAATTTTGAAGTTTGATATTAGCGAGTGCGTAAAGCTCCATATTATAGGTGTTATCATATCGCTAAACGGTTAAACGGTTAACGGCTGTAAACGGTAGTAAAAAAACAATGTTTTTTTTTCACAGGAGTAAAGATCGTACACTACCGTTAACCGCTAACCGTTTAACAAACGGTACTACAAAAAACAATGTTTTTTTTATTGAATAGAAGAAGCCGTTACTTTGCGGAAGTCCATGATAGTGAATGAACTAGAAGTTTAATTCGCTATAATCCGCTACAGTAGACAAATCTGTGTGGTACAGTGCGTGTCTTTCACCTGCAGCATGCGACACCCACCACCCAGTAATTCGCACAGGCACAGCACCACACAAATCCTCCAAATCCGTACGTTTCACTTCGACACCGGAGCATCTTCAGGAGATGTTGACTCGACAATGCACGATTGTGAAGAAACTTCTAGTTCCTTAATTATGATGGACTGCCGCAAAGTAACGCCTGCTTCTATCCAAAATGTAGTTCATTCGTTTTAATAGTTTATTTATTTGCTCAATATTTTTTCACAGGCGCAACGATAAGCGCGAATCCCCAAATCAGAAATCTTTCGGCCGATGTCACTCGGTTCGTACCATCAGCGTTGCGGGTGAAACGAGAAGACAAGAAAACCAGGCCCGAGGTCACTTCACAATCGTCCATTGTCGAGTCTTGTCAATCGTATCGATGTGCATTGTTAACCGTTTAACCGTTTAGCGATATGACAACACCTGTACTCCATATGTCCTCACCTGGCGGCAGCAGTGGCGGCGGAATCTGCCTGACCTCCGCGCCGGGCGGCTCGAGCGCGAAATCGTGGTGGCTGTGATGGTGCGCCCCGTGGGGCTCCGTGTCGCTGTCCGAATCGCTGTCTCTAGCGCCGTGCCCCGTACGCTTCAGAGCACTTAATCTGAGGACAAATAATAATGAATAATACCTTTTCATTTCAGGCAAGTTCTACAAACTGACAGCCCATAATTTGTTAGTAACAATCACCTATCTTAAGTTAGTAAATAACAAAACAAATTACCGAACCTAACTTATTTTTATACGACTGCCTAAAAAAAAGGAATATATTGTGTTCAGGGTTCATGTATGTTTTTATGTATGTATGTATGTGAGTTTGTATATTCCACCATAACTTCTATACGCCTGAACCGATTTTGATAAATGAGGTATCGTTTGAATCCTTAGCTTATTCCAGGTGACATAGGCTAGTAAAATTAAAAAAAAAACGATGGGGTGACCATGGTCCCGCATTAAAGACTAAATTTGAAAAAAAAAATCGAAAATAAGATTAACTATATAATCATCATCTAGAAAATGATAAGTAGATTCCAAAAATATATAACACTGCGTTTTTGTTAAGACTCATGAAAATCTGTTCACAAAGGCATTTGAGGTATATCCAAGAAGTAGCAGAAACCGAGATCGCTTGGTCATGAGACATCAACCAAAGAGTTGCCACTACAATAAAAGTTGTGATACTATGTGCGTCAAGATTTACAATAAATTACCAGCCGAACTAAAAAGATTACCTTTAGTGCCATTCAAAAATCGACTTTTCGCTTGGCTGCTGGATAAATGTTATTATTCAGTTAATGACTATTTTTCATAGTAAAAATATTTTTTATTTTTAAGACTTATCATAAAGTAGTTACAATTATGGGTGTTTTTATAAATGATGTAATGTAATGATGATAATGTATGATGATAATTCAATGTATTATCTAATTTATTGACATTTATTGAGATTTTGAAGCTAGTGTCATATTTTAAATAATGTGCTTTAGGACTAAAGTGAATGATTGCATGCCATTTCATGGCTGATTGTGGCTTGGCTTCTATTTTTACCTGTAACACCTCTTTTGTATACCTACAATCTAGCAAATAAAGGATTATTATTATTATTATTATACTTCAATATCCAGTGATTCACAAAAAAATATCATTTAATAAAAAATGTAAATAAGATTCTAATATAACTAGAGTAAGCGGATTCTTATTATTTTTAGAAAGGCTATGCAAATCGCTTCATAAGGAGGTAAACCCCAAAAATAATATGGCAGGGCAGTCGTATTTTTTAATCCGTTAAATTAAGTTCACTTGTTATACTTAAAGCCTCGGCACATCTACAGGGCTCTTTGGGGGCCTCCTAGCGAGAATGTGTGCACCATTCTAGCACCTCCAGAGAGGTTATTTTGCTCGTAAAGTGGCTATTACTTCACCGCTATTAAAACTAGTCACGTACCACCTTTGGGCAAATAAAATATTACCGCGCAGTTATTAGCACACAACGCCGTGCGGTAATATGAGGACCGCCATACATAAGCACAGCTGTTTTGATGATGAAATGAAGCAGAAGGATAGAATAAGAAGGAAGGATAGGATGTTAAAAACTATTTTCTTCCCAATTTAATTTATTACAGTACCAATGCTCGTAAGGCTCTTACTTCGATGAAAAGTCTAAGGTCGCGGTCACTTCTGATGCGAATTTGTACGTTAACGTACAAATTGAGTACGGATCCGTTACGTTTTACGTTTTTTGTCCGTAAATAGGCAGTACCCCGGTGATATCGCTTTCGTAAATCTAAATAGCGCCCGCACCCTGGGATATACCGACGGGGGTTCAGGCGCCTGCGTTGCGGCGTTTTGTGGGGGACATTTCACTGCAGTGGCGTAACAATAGGGTGGCAGGGCTGGCAAAATGCCACGGGCCCCCGACCCAAGAGGGCCCCGGCCCAAGAGGCCGCGAGCTCAAAAATATTTTTTACATTGTACCTGAGTATTTTATTTTATTTGAAAAGAATATTTTAATAAGTTCTGCTTAAAATCCAAAGTGAGACAACTAAAGACCATAATACATTTTCAAGCTAATCGTTAAGCATTTCAACCAACCTAAACAAAAAGATGTTGATTTATTTTTAGAGATGTAAACGTTACCCGTGACGAGTAATTTTACGTACTTGTGACCGTCAAAAAACCGTCAATCAAAATACCGGTAATTGCACATGTCTATTCATTTTAAATCCATTGGTTTGGTGGAGTTCAAAAACTCATAAAAGATGTCGAGCCAAATGCCGTATATGTTCACTGTGCTGCTCATAATTTAAATCTAGTACCTACTCAATAATGCAGTGAGAGAGGTTATTGATATGCAAAATTTTTTTGAAACAGTTCAACAAATTTATAATTTTTTTGGGCATAGTATCAAAAGATGGAATATTTTATCAAGTTTTATATCTAATAAAGAAAGTGAGTCTTCAACTTCAATTACATTAAAAATATTAAACCCTACTAGATGGGCAGGACGTTAAAACCGTTAACCGTTAAGGCCGTTTTTGTTTTAAATTTCGGTCCAAATCCAATCCGGTTTGAAGTCCAAAAAGCGCTAACGAAAACAATTCTGTTAAATTAAATTGCAAATCAGATGAAAGAAATGAAGCTGTTTCACTCAAAAAGAAGATCGAAAACTACAATTTTATTATAATATTGGTTTTCCATTGCAAGATCCTACTACTATTACTATCGATGCAGCCTCTAAAGCCACCGACCGATCTTTCAAATGCCTTAAAAGTTTGAAAATTTGTCTAGAAGAATTAGAAATTTATCGAGATGAATTTGAAAATTTAAAAATGGAAGCAAATAGTGTAGCAGAAAAATGCTTGATGTAGCGTTTCCTTCCAATGAATTAAATTGTTTCAAATTTCAGTGTTTGGCAGCCTTCCACTTTAAAAGTTTTAAATGACACTGATCTATTAAAAAAAGCTCTAGAATTTGTTGAGATATATAAAAAAGACATATCTGAATCATTTGCCAGAGAAGTTCTCAGTTTTCGATCCACTTTCAGAGACGAAATAGAAAAATCTTCGTGTATTAGAGACCTTGCTGATTTATTAATAATAAAAAATCATTTTATGTCCTACAGCTTTCCTGAAGTATGCACTGCATTAATGTTATTTCTTACAATTTCTGTGACTACAGCTAGTGCTGAACGATCATTTTCAAAACTAAAATTGATAAAAACCAGTTTAAGAAACTTTATGAGACAAGACAGGCTACGTAACTTGGCTATTCTCTCTATTGAAAATTCTATGGCCCGATCTTTAAACTTTGATGATGTTATAGACACTGCGGAACAGAAAGCTCGAAAAAAAGATTTTTCCTAATAAATATCTTATTGAAATTAAATTGTTATTTTTATTTCATTGTTTACAAATGTATGCAGGTTTCCTCACGATGTTGTTCCTTCACCGAAAAGCTAGCGAATAGATGATGAATGCATTGAGATATCATGTTCTATGGATGAATGTGAAGTCTCCAATACGCATTGGGCTAGCCTGGAGACTACAGACCATTCCCTCTTGCCTAAGAGAGGAGGCCTATGGCCATTAGTGGGACATATACAACGTGTAATTGAGTACGCTGAAAATCTCGATGTTTATTGAAATTAAACTGAGTACAACGTGATGATTTTTACTGATAGGGCCCCATCAAAAGAATTTGCCACGGGCCCCAGATGGTATAGTTACGCCACTGTTTCACTGTCTTCAGACATGGCTCATAATCATCAACTCTACCTCTTTTACCCTTACTGATGATGAATGGAAGGAGTATGCACTCCTAATTCCGTCTCTTTCATAGTCTGTCCTGGTGCCGCTAGAATATGTTGCTGTAAGAAATAAAGAAAAAAGCCAGAAGCAACTTACCGAGCTGTTAGATCGGCAGCTCTATCTCTTTCTCTCTTCTTGTGTACTTCCTCCATCTCTTTCATGAATTCGTCAATATTCTGTCCGGATAGCGCCAGCATCCTCTGTTGTAGCGAAGTGGGTTTGGTCGCCTGCGGGGCTGCGTGTGGCGGGGACATTTCATGGTCTTCATCCATGGCTTCTCCGTCCAGATCTTCGTGTTCTATGTCTTCTGGAACTGGCTGATGTACTGCTTGTGGAGGCTGGCTTGGTCTCTGTAGTTATTGAGAGAAATTGTGCTCGGTATTTATATTGGTAAAAATATTATTTTATCTTTATCAAATAGATAGCTTGAGAATTTTTGGAAATGAACTCCGTAAAACACATATAATTGGCTGAGCAGTGTAAAGAACACCCAACAAAATTTCTATTCTATTACCCAGCCAATGCATTTCTTCAAAAGATTGTACACCATACCATCTACAAGGACTTATTTTTTTGAAAAATAAGATTTTAAGAAAGACAAACAAAAAACTTACAGTTTCTCCTGGCGGCCCTTCATCGGGCAGATCGGAAAAGCGAAGGGTTTTCTTTTCCTTGTGTAGCTTGTCAACCGCATTCGCAGCCTCTTGTAATAGTGCTTCGTAATCCGGGGGCGGGCCGGGCGGCACCCCGGGCGGTTCCAATCCAGATGGCCTCTCCTAGGAAGTATGAAAACTAAATTACAAGTAAGTAATAGTTATTTATGCAACAGTTGTGTAATAAGGGGTATTAAAACACGAATGTTAGTTTATCACACGACGCGAAGCGGAGTGTAATAATAGTATCATATGAGTGTTTTAATACCTAATTATCAACAGTTGCATACAAGACTTTATCTACTCCCATGCTATGAATCCTCTATAACAGATTCTGAAATAGTTAGCTTACTGCTAACGTTAAAACATCCAGTCCTAGTAACCTGAGAAAAATGGCGGGGAAAATTCTAATACCTACTTTATTTTTACTGCGCGCGGCGTTCTGGTAGTGAAACGCGCTTGTATGACAATGTTCTTTTTTTGAAATTCGTATAGATGTTCTTTTTTTGTAATTCATACAGATACCACGCATCGAGCAGATGTGGCTGTCTGTTGAGTTAACCCATTGCGCAAAGGGGATCGAAAAAAAAATGAGGAAAAGTAGTGTTGTTATGAAATTCAGTACAACATTACATCACCCGTTTGGATGATGTTATGGTTATTAGGACATTGGGTGTTTTAATGTTGGCAATAAGCTAACTGTTTCAGAACCTGATAAAGAGGATTTATAGCATGGGAGTAGATAAAGGTAAATTTTAGGAATGTATGTTTGTTGATACCCCCACCACCACCGTTACAGGCTATTAACGTATCACTGCTGGACACAGGCCTCCACTCTCATGGGATTTCAGATTTCAGGTGATGTCAGCCCTTGCTTCGCTCAGGCAGGCAACTTCACCCTCGTCTGAAATCGTCTTATTTCACCACTAAGCACACAATATACTATTTATTACTACCTTAGTGCTAATTGCACATAGTTGATCTGACTGAATTTTAAACTTTGTACAGTTTTTGTTCAAAATAGCCTAACTATTTTCAATACAGCACCTACCATCAACGGAATAAAATAAATGATATAGAAGATCAATAAAATTTTGTGATTACACCTAAGTTTTTTTTAAATGTAAATCTTACTTTATAAACGGAGTCCTTCTTCAAAATAGGTCTAACTGGCAAATTAGGATGCACTGTGTCCAACGGCAGAGGGATCTGAGACGGGACATTGCCGTAAATGATATTTTCAGGAACCTGTAAAACATAAACATGTTAAAGTAAACACAGAATAAAAATTTTGTATGGCCCAACACATGTTTAAGCTTTTTGTGGTAATTCCATCAAGGTTTTGGCACAGTCTATGTGAATATATATCTACAAGACATGACAGTGAAAAGTAAATGTAATAATTATTAATGGGCTACTTGTATTAACTTTAAGATCGCAGAAAAAAATTGTGGCATCCAAATATATACAGCTTTACACAGATATGCTGATACAATACAATCTGGTCAAGTATAGACGACATTTTTGTTACGAGACGGCTAATGATACGAAATGGTCGAAATGGGCGTCCATGCTTAAAATACTAGAACCCGATACGTTACGCGTGATCATGATACGTCGAAGTTATCAAATGTAGACCTGACCTTGACACTTTGGCGGCCATAACATTACAGCACTAGTGTGAGAATGAACTTTACCACACTCCTTTGTATAACGAATGATAAATGAATATCTTACTTGTAATGTAGGTAAGGGGATGTCATCAACTTGAACGGACTGTGCGTGTTTGACTGACTCATAATATGATATCAGGTGGGCTCTACGCTTCTCGTACTCCATTTCTTGACGCTTTAATTCTACCCATTTTTCTGAATCATCTTTGTCCTGTAATACAATCAATACCTCTTATTATTAACTAAGCATTAAATTTTAATGTAAAGAAATGAAATGCTATCCATAATATTAGAGTTGGGTCATACTAGGAAAAACTAAATACTGAGTAGAACAGCAACTGTGACTTTAAACAACCAGTGGCAAAATACTATGTTGAGCCAAGGACTTCAATCTTGAAGCTTTGAAATAGTAGCCTTCTGTCCCTATCTCTTGAGTGACTTTAATCATAAGAGGAAAATAAATAAACCTATTTTGAAATTCATAAGTGAATTTCTTTCTCTTCTATGTAAAAGGAAAGATGCCAGGCTTGTATTTCGAATCTCGCAACGCCATCTATTGAAAGTACAAAAATTCTATATTAATAACGCCATCTGTGACGTTAACGATGAACTTTGGAAAAAATTGTCTTACCTGCATACTGTTTACAACTCTATTTTACAATGGAATAAGAATGATATTTATTTGTTTAAGCAAATTTAAATGATGTGTTGTAAAATCACAGGTGCTTCCATTACACAATCATAATAGATTTACTCTGCGAATCTGGAGCAGGACCACCGGCGCGGCTTACTTTTTACATAGGCAGTAAATACTCGTGGTAGCAAGTATTTGTGTGACCAGGGAGCAGTGACAGGCTGTGACATATTACTGGCAAGTATTTGTAACTGTGATGATAAATACGCCTAACCTCTGATCCATACAAATATTATGACTATTGTTAGTAAAATAATAATGATATTTAAATTCACTTCAAAAGTTAAGAGCAACACAAAAACAAATAATATTATTTTATTCTATTCAATAATTTAGTTCACATCAACTGGTTTTTGAACCACAAAATGAACAACTACTATAATATTATGTTATATAAAAGTTTATGTCAATTTTGTTTTTATGTTATTAATCCATATCCATAATATGATAAATGCGAAAGTGTGTCTGTCTGTCTGTCTGATACGTTTTCATGGCCCATCTATTCAACCAATTTTAATAAAATTTGGTGTAGAGGTGGGTTACATCCCGGGGAAGGACATAGGATACTTTTTATCCTGAAAAATTAAGGAATACCCCCAGGAATGTAAAAAAACTTACATCATCCAAGAGGATGAGGTTGTGGGCATCGTCTAGTTCACCATAAACAGCTAGGGCTTTTTAATACTTACATACATCTTCAAAACCCTATCAAATGTCTCTTTTAATTTTTTTCTTTTCTCTTTCAATACTTTTTCATTAAGGGGTGATGGTTGCAACACATTATACTCTGAAAATTAAAATTAAACAAGCATTATAACAGTGGTGTTCCCAGCTTTAGCCTGTTGGCCAGTAATCTTATGGTGACATATGTCTTTTGCATATGTCACCGTAAGATTGTAAAACCGTTAGATTATAATCTAACTCGCGAAATTGCAAACTGTCGAAAGATTACAATTTGACGCATTATTTTTTGGTAAATTGTAATCTGTTAGTTATATTAACCCGATAGAAACTAAGTGCCCGGCCGCAGTACCTGGTTCAATATGTCGAACCCTAACCTAACCTACAAGAAAGACACAATAAAACGTAAATACAATTAATATTTCAAAGACACTCAGAACATTGAACGGTTCACAATCTGTCGACAGTTTACAATTTTGCGAGTTAGATTATAATCTAACGGTTTTTACAATCTTACGGTGACACATATACATTGGTCCACAATCACACATACCCATTTCATCAATTTTCTGGAGTTCTTCTAGAATTTGAGTGGGATCTTTCATTTTTAGCACTGCTGCTCTCACCATCTGCCTTTGTTTTTTATTTTTCTTCAATTCTTTCTTACGAGCCTCCTTACCTGTAATGGAATAATGATCAAATTATTTTAAGGCTCATATTGAGGCCAGTTATCATACATACATAATATTATAAATATGAAAATGTGTTTGTTTGAACAACGGATCAACATGATTTTTGGCATGAGTATACATGCCCCTTGCACTAGAAGGTACGCATGATGGAGGCTGATTGGCTGACAAGCAAAATATGACATTGTGATGCAACTTGTGCAGTATTCTTAGATTAATACGACTGCACAGCTAAATACAAACTTCCTTTGATTGTCATAGCAGTCTGTGTAACCTTTTCACCCATAAACTGCTGCAGCTGTCAGTGTACAAATGCTGTTCATAGTAAATGATTAGTAAAGACTAGCTACAGTTTAAGACTTCAGTAATGATGTCACACACATTATTATCGTTTATTATATTCTATATAACATATCTTTCATAAATCTTTCTATTAATGCTGGAAACAGGCTCAAGACTGTTCCGTGCTGATCCATGTTGGAGATTTTCGTCCAACAGTTTCTATATAATATGAAGCTTTACCACATTACTTTTCGTAATTTTATCAACGGAATATTAAAACTACTTACGTGCTTGATCTGTGGGGTTCATGTATTTACCACTCTTGGTGGTGTTTATAGAGCGCCGACCCATCTCAGCGGATTCTTTTCTTATTCACGTTCCTGTACCAACAAAATGATAAACACTCATAAAGGCTAATATTACGAGATTAATTTATTATACTTCTACTAAATTTAGCGAAAATCGAAGCCGCGAGCAAAAGCCTTTTTTTTCTGGTCGGTGGCAAAAGCCATCACATTTCGTTCTCGAAATGTCAAATATGTCAAACGTCAAACTCAGTGAAACAATGTCAAATTGACAATCATTGACAATGACAGACAGTTGACAAATGTAGCTCGACACCTGACACCACAACAGATAAGAAAAACTACAGACAATGAAGGTATAATGATTGGTTTACACTGTTGTTCTACTACTTCACTAGTGAATTGTTCACAGAATCGTCAGTAAAACAATAGTACATTGTTCAGTGAGGGACGAAAGTGACCGATTACAAACGAGGGTGTCGTTTGTGTGCAATACACGCGAGTTAGGAATTTAACCAATTACTTTTTCGCACGTAATTCTGACCAATATATTTTTGTTTAGACATTGTGTTAAACAGAATTGGCCACAATGAACGTCATTATTATACTACCAACAATGGGGTTCAACCATCTAGCAGTTTTTAAAGTTCCACCCTCAAAGGGGTTAAATGGGGATGGAAGTTTGTTTCTATGTGATTTTTATGAAACTAATTCCACGCAGACGAAGTCTCGGGCAAAAGCTAGTTATCCTATATATAACATCGATCTAGGCTGGCTCGTGGCTGCACTGCAATGCCTCGGTCACCGCCGTGAGTACTACAATCACGGCGGTGACCGAAGCATTGAAGTTACGCCAGAAGAGACAAGTCTTCTAGCTCTAACTATGTGCAGTACTATAATTAATTTATTATTCTGTGCTTTCAGCATCAAGAGCCGTTAGCTGATACTTAGTAGAGCCAATAAAGAGGTGACTGCAGAAAATTATTAATTAGTACCTAATTAATCTCGTTAGTTTGTACCATCAACTCCTATGCACATAGTAGGTCTAATGGTCTCTTACGCATTTAGCAAGAAGTTAATTATTTGTTTACCTTTGATGTAAGTTCAGGGAAAATAGACTGTTTTGCGTCGATCTAAGTGATTGTAGTGGAAATAGTTCCCAAACATAGTGGGACACTGGGACAAGCAATTTCCCACGGCTTTGTGTGAATCAGTGATGAGAAAATTATTTAATTATTTAATGGTTTTATGAATGAATTGTTCATTCCATTCATATTCTAACACCCTAAAGGTATATATAATCTAGGTATTGTGTACGTATGATAAGTGCTTAACTTAGTAGATAGATAGTAGACATAGTGATGTTACGTCACACTTGGTGCCATTTTTATTGCGCCATACCATGCCATTTTTAATCCGCTCTGAGACAGCTTGCTAAAATAAACTGAAAAGGTTATCAAATGAAGATATGCTCATTCTAAAATAATCAAAAACTTTATCATCCTCTGTTCTCAAACCATAGTAGGTATTTTCGAATAAAATAGTTTTCATCAGCGTTCATTATTGTAATAAGTGGATGTACCCAAAATGTTCTTTTTTTCTATATTAATTTAACAATAACAGCACTGCAACACGCTTCTTTCGATCCATGTTGCTACTTTTATAAACAGGTCCAGTACAGGAGCGTATCGTCACCTGAATCAACGCCTTGCCGCACGAAATCGTATCGCAGCAATTCGCATCGCAGGTTCCTGCGATGCGGCGTCATATCGCATCGCATCGCAATTTTGTGTGGGAGCCCAAAACCGGCCGGACATTTTAAACCAGTGTCTAAGTCGGTTAGTTTGGACTTTGGATTTTATTTTGTTTTATTTTATTTTATTGCAAAGGTACACAAAACAGATTGCCATCTAAGCATTGTCAAAATACAAGAAATTAAAAACAGGATCCAGACAACAACCCTACTTATGTGTACACAACATTATTTAGAAAATACAATATATTAAATTAAAATCACAATAATAGATATAGTTAGATAAGTAGTAGTTAATATTACTTACTTAAAAATTTGAAAAAAAAATAGAGTGCAATTTTAAAATATGTAAAAAAAAAGCTCTAAATACAATTGTCAAAGTTTAAAATAATTACAGTAATCAAGTTATAAAAAGTCAAGAATAATAATAATAAAAACATGCATGATTATAAGGTCGGAAAAAAATTATGAATTTGTTTTTTAAATAGGTTTAGAATATTCAATATCATGAACGAATAAAATTATTATGTACTTACCTACTTATTTTATTCGTCCGTGGTTTGGGTTCCTTGGTAGAGCCAAAAATAGGAATCACTCATATTATTCTGCAGACATTAGACGCGAAGGATAAAAGTAAACAGTCGGTAGAGTCAAAAGTACGATCACAAAAGTAAGAGCATCCGATAATTCCAGAGTCCAGATTTCCCCATCTACCTACTTAATCCCATTCTGAATTACCTATTTGTTCAGAAGATACTATACAAATTCGAGGTAGAAGAAAAAAGATTAGTATATAGTTAACGAGTAAAGCTTTATCCCGATAGATAACCGATCAAGCTAATCGTACCTAGTTCATGCTTAGAAAATGACTTAGATTTACATAAAAAAATCGAGATGTAAAGCATGGATGTGAGATAAAAAAATATAAGAATTGCCTACCTAAAAGTTTTGAAAATTTAAAGCATTATTCATTAACAGATATTTGGACAGAAATTCGGGACAGAAATTGCTGAATCAGAAAATCATTGGATCTTACCTATTTATTATTCGCACCGGAGTTGAACGCAGGGCTTAGGAATGTGCTAATGCTATGACCTTATTACTGACAGTCATATCGATAAATTACAAAAACAAGCAGTGGTTGTATTATTTTAAAAACATTTAAAATATTTATTGAAACACAATAATAAAGTTCAAAATTGACATAATTTCATAAGTAAAGAAAATAAAATCATTCGGACAAGTAGGGACGATTGTTTTAGTCAGATAAAAGTCTTCTTTAGTTCTGTTAATTACACTACGATTAAAACATCTTTTTTACGAAGAACGAAGAGGTAAGGACCTCTTGGTTTTTCGTAAGCTTCTTTTTGTATTCTTTTTGATACTCCGGTATATCGACTTGGTCTGCCGTTAAAGCCAAGGTCAAAAAGTTAGTTTGCCTTTCTTCAGTACACATATGTAAAGCATTTTTCGCCATTTCGCGTGCTTGGCGATGAATAAAAACATTGTTTTTTGTTTCTGAACCTCTTAAATCAGTCATTTTTATAAATTTAAGAAGTAAAAGGATGGGCAACACCAGAAGACTCGCTTTGTCGCCCCTTCATTCAGCTTCAACTCGCTTCATTCAGAACCTCCTTCGCGAGCTTCTGGTTTCACACTTTACAAAATCACTCTAGAGGTAGGGCAAACAAGACTAAGTTGAGTCGGGTTATGCTGATTCGATTTTGGGACAGTCCACCATCACCACCACTGACACCACCACCATCAACTCAACCTGTTTTCTCAACTCTAACGAATGCTTGGCCGTTTGACAATTACTCGTATTACCCGTATCCGTTTACTCCGTACTATCTAGGAAATGTCTACTTACATATCTAACCTAGGACTTGCCTCGAAAAATACCCGTTGTATTATCTAACTAGTATCTACCTGTAAATAGGTACTTACCTAGTCAAATATCTAACGACTCTACATTTCGTCAAGCGATGAACCTGGAAGAGCTGAGGTTCCTCTAGGGGTGAGATCCACAGAGCGAACTTTGACTTTGCTTAGACATAAGACATTGTTAAAACGAGATAGATTTATGATACCTACTCACATAGGTAAGTCAATCTCGTTTTAACTCTAAGTAAAGTCTGAGCCAAGTGAAAGTACGCTCTATAGACCTCAGCCTAAGTCTTTCCGAATTCCTACTTTCCTTAGATTTTGTTGCTCTTTAATCTATATTTATCGCTAATACACCATCCTCATTTCGACTCTTTGCTGTGCTCTTTGCTGTGCTCTTTGCTTTCCATAGGTATGTTAATAGGATAATAACACTCTTTTTATCTGTGTTCCTCTTATGTACTAGAATGTTCTTGTATTAGTTATGTATTAATACTGTCACTCGAGGGAAAAGGGTAGAATGCTCACTGACATCCTAAATCCTATACATTATATCTAGATACTAGCGGTCCGCCCTGGCTTCGTACGGGTAGCACTAATCATCATAATAGTCCATACACATTACCCAATAATAGCCAGCCGGCACTGGGCAGCACATTAGGTTTTACACTAGCACTGCGATATCTTTTCACCCCGCCTGCCATTGCAGGTCGCGGGCCGCGGCCCCTATTTCTATTGCGCGTTACATTATTTCTGATATCTTCTAAGATAGGTATTCAATATTCAAAATAAAAGAAGCAAGAGATTATTTTTATTTGTTGTTATAGGTACCTATAGCGGCAAGTGTTGTTATAGTGTTTGTAGCGGCAATAGAAATACACAATATCATCATCATCATCCTGTAGACGTCAATTGTTGGACATAGGCCTTCCCTAATGAAACACACACTTTGTGAAAATTTTTACTACCAAGAACCCCAACGCCCTTGCTGTTTACCTATTACGGTTCATGAAATAGCTAGGTGCCTACTGACAGACAGACGGATGGAAAGACAGCGGTGGCTTATTCATAAGTAATAGTGTGAAGGGTCCCGTAACACGTCGGTTTCCTTTGGGTGGAACCTTACAAATATAAAACTAAAATAATTGTAATGATTGAGTGTTCATATATCTAAACTCTAAAGTATTATGTATAATTGACATGTCATTTACACATCACGTAGAGTCACTCTAGCCAACTATCCAATCTTTCTACAGCAGCTTTAAATCGTTGCACAAATTACTAATTAGTCAACTCAGTAGGTACCTACTAATTACGCAATCGTGCAGTGGATCCATCGTGCCCAAATATAAAAAAACTACAGTACTTTTTACGTGCATTGTCTAGACTCTAGGAGCCTGTGCTAGACTAGAAGCATTTTGTATAATGTACCTAGAAGTCTACATAGTATTTACACGTATTTACGCGAGACGGCGGCGGCGAAAGCGACGCTTGTATTACGTCGTAGCACGTAGTACGTACACACACACACACGTAAAACTATACGAGACGTCGTCGGCGCGCAGACACCTATATTCGTATTCACTACTCACTGATTTCATTCATGTACAGAAACTAGACCTCTCTTTCTATCTCATTCATGCTAACGGTGACGCTGTACGTATGAGCAGGCCGGGTAATATCGCGTACGAAATAGCGTTTGTTGAACCAAATAGCCGCGTCGGTCGAAGCGAACTCGAGTGTAGCTCCCTCGCGCAGTAGCGAACAACGTTCGAGACGTGCGTTTGACTCGCGGGACATATCAGTTCATTATTGATGCAAAACTTCCACGATGGTTGATCATAACGAGAAATTGTTGCAGGAGTTGTTAAAGAAACCCGGGAATAATGTGTGTGCCGATTGTGGGAGCGAGGGTATGTTATAGTGTTGTTCTAGTGATTTACCTTGTAAGCGTGGTATTTCAATGGGGTGGCTACGCGGGGGGAGGACGTGTGCGTCCATGCTGGAGTTCAGTGACCTCGACGTAAAATGCATTCAATGAAAACAAATCATCGACATTGAGCACAATAACAATGAAATCAAGCGGATATAGTAAGTAGGCAGCGTAAGAATACGCCTAATATATAAGGCTCATTCCGGTTATAATCTCAATTCTCATCATAGTATAGGTTTGCCTAATAGTAAATTAATTTCGTATGACTAACAGAGCCATCGACCGACGCGACGGCGTGCTTTTACGCGCCCTTTTCGACAAAATGAGCTTTTTCATTTGCAATTGAAGCTCACCATGCTTCGATGTTTTTCATGTTTTATTTTGTGTGTTCAGAGAACTTTACACGTTTTGAGAGACTAGTTATTTAGAACAGCTACATTACTTGATTTAAATTAAGATTCTGTAATATACGATTAAAGAATATTAATTTTAACCCCAAACAAACATCACAAAGTAGAGTCCATAGTCAGTCGTTGATAATTGATATCTAAATTTAGAGGCAAAAATAAAATACAAGTTTCACATATTTTATGCTTTAATCGACAATTACTCTTTTCGTATGCGATACCACACTATTTAATGGCTAAAAAAAACTACTCAGCATCGTAAACATTGCACCAAAATAATGCCATATTGACTTGCTACATGGCGCGGCAACACGGCGCGGGAAACAGTAAAAGATAGAGTCAAATGATTTAAAAATCTGTTTGGTATATACATATTCCACTATAATAGCAAAAGACGGACATACGGCCACTAGGCATTTTTATACCAGAAATATGATTTTTTTAAAAACCTAAATCCATGCGGATTAAGCAAGTCATCAGTCATCATCGACTTGTGATATAAAGTAGGTACACTACAATGAATCTACATAGGTAGGTATGTATATTATAAAGCCCAATGATGTTTTCGTATGTACTTCTATGATAAAGCATGGCTAAAGCCCATTAAAATTTTAATTATTTACCTATGTAAGTCCACGCAGTCAACGGTCAAGCTTTTTGCATGATAGGTACCTACCTATATATGCATTATTATACCTAATAATATACATTATAACTACATTCGAAATTCCAATAGAATTATAGGTGAGCATCCTTTTGTTTAAATTACGCATGAATTTATATGGCTTTAATATAGGAACCTAAAGAGAAAGCCTACATTACTAGGAGCTCAATGAATACCTAACAACTGTTAAAATATAACTGTCAAGATCTCCCGAAAATTTGGCATAAACCAAGCAATACTTATAGGATGTTTCAGTGTTGTATTGGCCATGAAGTAGTCTAGGTAGTTGAACCTAATAACTTCCATTTTAAAATAAATATTTATAATTATGGTATTTCTCAGAGATACATTCTGTAATTACCTATATTATAACTAAATGATGCCCGCAACTTCATCCGCATGAATTTAGTTGAATTTGTGGGTACCTACCCGAGGGACTCTTTAATTTTCCGGGATAAAAGTAGCCTAGGTAGGTACCTATGTCATTCTCCAGGTCCTCAACTCCAATGAGTTAGTCGATTCCGGCGTGATTAAAGGACAAACCAACAAACGTACCTACATGCTTTCGCATTTATACTATTACGTATTAGAAAGGTTCATTTTATACAGACGCGAAAAAAACAATATTATGTTTTAAGCCATTATTCATTCTTTTAATAATTTTTTGGCCGTGATCAAGGACATATTACCTATGTACTACATTGTTATACCTAAAGTGTTGTGTAAGTGTCAACCTTTATGTGTATAAATAATACAATACAAATACTCGTATATTACAATGATAAAGTACCTAATAATAATACAAAATTTCTTCATAGAATTCATTTTGAACATATTATTAAATTTTAATTATTCACTACAAGTTAGCTCTTGACTGCATTCTTCTTGACTTAGCTCTTGACTGCATTCTTCTTGACTTAGCTCTGACCATGGCAATTGGTAAGTGATGATGTAGTCTAAGATTGGTAGCGGGCTAACCTACCTATTAGGGGTATGGCAGTTACCTACAAGCTACACAGCATAGTACCAGAATGATAAATCGCTTGGAGGCACGTTTTTGCCGGTAAAGTGGTAACTAGCCACGGCCGAAGCCCATCAGGTCAGATCAGAGGAAATTCAGAAATTAAATTCCCAAATTGACCCTTGTGGGGGTCGAACCCGGGACCTCCCACGTTAAGACAGCAGCGTACAACACTGCGCCAGGGAGGTCGTTAACTTGTTATGATTTTAATAGTTAGCTATTATACTTTTCACATGAAGGTTAAGCCGTCTTGCAGAATGTGAAAGGTCAAGGTTTATTTAAATATTGTGTTTTCTTTATATTTCAATAGCTGTTTAGCATTCTAGCAGCTCTATCATACTGATTAAGTTATTATTAGCCTTTTTTGTCTCAGTAACTAACAGTATCGGTATATAAATAAAACACGGATTAAGTTTATGAAGCTACAGCGAAGCAGACAGTTTAATTTCCAAGTACAGTAAATAACAGTAACATAGCGGTTCGATCGTGCCAAATTATGGTTTTCCTCATAGCATGGCTGAGTCATTCTGAAGCACGTCTAGTCGTGGGGTGCGACTTCTACCTATAGTCCATTTTCATACTTTCCAATGAGTCATGCTGTGAAAACAGTTTTCGCTGCATTTAGAGTTGTTTTGATAGGAAAAGGTCAGATCTAGAAAAAGTTCTGTCCGTTTAAATATTCTGCAATGATAAAGCAATGAGGACATTCACATTCAATACAAGTTCCGGTCAAATATTTTTTCTCACTGTAGTATGTTTACCGAAGCTTTACCACCATAGATCTATAGAAGAACAAATAGTTTTCGCATATAAAATATGCGAAAACTATTGGTTCTTAGCAGGTACTTATAGCTTATTCACAGAAAAGCGTAATTCAGCCAGTGAAAAAAGTATTTAAGTAAGTAATTTATTTTTAATTTGAGACCCTGGGGTCGTGGAGCGAAGATGGAGATCCTTAAAGAAGGAGAAGATCATTTTTTAAGGATCTTCTCCTTCTTTAAGGATCATCTCGTCTCACAGAGTCTGCAGGTGACCGGAGGGCGGGCAGCAGTTACTCCGGCCAACATAATATAAGTTTGGCTATTCAGACTCAGAGGGGTAACGCTGCCAGTGCACAGTGCAGTGCAAGTGCGTTTGGGCAAATTGCTTCATTGGAGCAATTTGGATAATATCGATAGATGTTTAGTTTTTTAATTTAGATTTTAATGTTAATTTAATTTTCATTCCATATTACAATTAATTGGGGAAAGCTGGAGTTATTTTTAGTGTTGAAGTAGTTTATTGAGAAGCTGATTTGTAGTAGTATTCAAAGAAGTTGAAGTAGTATTTTGAGTAGTTGATAGTTTTTGTATAGCTACATAAAATAACTGATATCGTTATGTACCTAATCTCGGTAAAAAATACCACGATAATTACAACAGTTATCGAATGCTTTAATGGGTCGGTTAGCTATTAAAAGCTTTCTAAATCCATACATACTACCTAATATACCTCATAAATGCGAATGTGTGTCTCTCTGTCTGTCTGTCTGCTATGCTCATCTGTGCAACCGATTTTGATTAAAGAACAATGGCGAAATTGGACCCACATAATTTAAAAATTAAGGAGGCATCGTTCAAGTACAAGTTTATATTATTATTATAATCATATGTCTATATGATGTTTATATAAAAAAAATTTGAGACTCTGAGATACGGGATTCAAAAGAAAGAAATTATTATAATTTATTAAAAAATAAGTCATCTTGCACTAATGGAACGCAATTGACATAGATAAACATTTTGTTGACATGACAACACTTGTCATTATTATTTATTTTTGTAAGGATGTTCCGACACCATCGATATATCATCGATACCTAATCGTATCGATACTATTTAATTTTTATGTAAATGATTTTATCAGTATCAGTGATCACTACTTATATGACACTAGCTGATGCCCGCGACTTCCTTCTCATGGATTTGGTTATAAGAGAAAGAAAAAAGCTCTCATAGGAAAAGTAAATAAGTACTTAATGCAAGTGTTAATGAAAGTATATAGAGGAATAAAACGCTTAATGTAAGGAAGATCAGGCTATAGAATGGGAAAACAATCTGAATTATCATCGATACCTACTGAAATGAGTATTCTTAATATTACTATCGTCTTGTGATACTAACACGAGTACTTTAAAAGTATCGATACCTAATCGTATCGATACTATTAAATTTTTATGTAAATGATTTTATCAGTATCAGTGATCACTACTTATATGACACTAGCTGATGCCCGCGACTTCCTTCTCATGGATTTGGTTATAAGAGAAAGAAAAAAGCTCTCATAGGAAAAGTAAATAAGTACTTAATGCAAGTGTTAATCAAAGTATATAGAGGAATAAAACGCTTAATGTAAGGAAGATCAGGCTATAGAATGGGAAAACAATCTGAATTATTGGTCAGCGAATCACTTCAACTTGGGCTATAGGTGTCGAAGAATTCATTGGCCAGAATCCGCATAGAGGTACCAGTGGTGCAAAAGAGATCTATTTTGATATTATTGTTACTCAATTTGTTAAAAGATAAGAAAGATCTAAGCAGATAAGAGTTATTTAGAAGTATGGTGTGAGTAGAATTATTGCGGAATTCTCGCAGACATAAGTACCTACCCAATTATAACTAGGCATAAGTACCTACCTACTCATTCATACTAATACTGATACAAATTATTGATAGAAATACATAGTTTTTGATTAATAATTTTTAGGTTATATTCTACTTTTAGGTGTATCTTTTTTCTCCCACATTTTTAGACTTACTTACTATTTGCTTTTTTCTTAGTTTTGTTACGTTCTACAATTAACTAAGTTTCCATGATGAACGCTACCCTTTTCAGTGGGTCCCAAAATACATGCATTTTCGCCATCCTCCTTTGGTACAGAGATAGGTTGTATCCCGGGGAAGGGCATAAGCTATTTTTGTAACCCGGAAAATTCAAGGGTTCCCGCGAGAATCTCAAAATTCTGCTGTAAACAATAATGTTATTAGGTACGTACCTACTCACGTTGGAGACTGGAGTCTATGATTCACATCGAGGAATTAGTCACTTTGCAATCAGCAGATCATAATTAATTTTGATTTACAAACTAATTACCTACATACCTACTTAAAGGTTGCCTGGTAGAGATTTTTCAGTAAGCAATAAGGCTGCCTTTGCATACCTAGTTTTTAGTTAACTTTACTCACTCATTTTCACGTGTGCAATAAAGTATTCATCTATCTCTCTACTTACTGTTCATTTTAATAACAATTATTTGTAACTAGGCTTGCGGAAACTCAATAATTTACGAATTTTTAAACGTACCAAATACCAAAACTTTCATACCTACCAAACTTAGCCAAATCCGTTCAGCCGTAGTGGCGTTGAGGAGTAACAAACATCCAAACTTTAACATTTGATTGCACTTATTTCAATGTAGAGATTTGTCCTTTAACTCTCCTTTTTTTCCAGAGTAGCATTGCTCTTGCTAAAATTATAAAATAACTAGCTGATGCCCGCGACTCCGTTCGCGTGGATTGAGGTTTTTTGGTTCCCACGGAAACTCTTTAATTTTCCGGGATAGAAAGTAGCCTATGTGCTATTCCAGACTATAATCTATCTCTGTGCCAAATTTCAGCTAGATCCGTTCAGCCGTTGGGGCGTGATTGAGTAACAAACATCCATACGTACATACATCCATCAAAACTTTCGCATTTATAATATTAGTAAGATTGCACTTAATATCCTCATAGAATTATTATTTCATAATTTATTCAATGTACACGCACAGATACTAAAGATGTGTTAGTATCGATAACGTAATATCGACTAAATCACAACTCTATCTCATTACGTTGCATAATTACGTCAACATTCTTTATGATTCCTCGGACCTCGCGCGCGAACTGGACTTTACTTAGTAAAAATCTGACAGAGAAAAAAATGTAAGAATTTGATTAGGTAGAGTATGTAGGTATAATAGGTATTTTAAACTTGATACCTACGTAATAAATAGCCTTGAATACTATCACTTGTTCCGAATGTGACAGTATTGTTGAATGGAGTGAATGCGATGGCCCACTTTGGAACTGGTCTGTGCTGATTTCTTCTTTAGCATCGGCGAACATCAATCAAATCTTATCGCCTTTATTGCGAACATGAGTCGACCAGTGTTAGTAAATTGTCTTTTCTCGATACAATTTACTTATACTGTGTATTACTTACTACATACTCGGAACGAAAATAAGGTAGGCAATGAAGTTCAGGGCCCAAATCGACGCAAATAACATGAGAAGGACAGATTAATGCGCTGTAGTGTACCGGAAAAGAGATCACAATAAAGTAATATTAGCCGCGACGGGAGGAGAAAATCAAAGTATATTAGACTACTTACAGATATTAAAATAAAACTTTCACATACTTAGTATACATATACTTAATTAGTTTTGACAATTTTAATAATTATATTTAAAAATAAATATTTATAAAACTTTTAATGGATTCTTACTTCATATTAATTTTTTTGCAATTTAGCCCTATTAGGGCGAAGCAAGTATACAAGGTGTAAGGTAAATGGTATAACATACCGGCGGCTACCCATGCAATTTTGACGTTATAAACACTATGGCGGTGTTAAAAATTCAAAATTAATTATCTAAAACTTTCATACAAAATTAATTAGTTAATTAAGGAAAATAAATTTTGGCAACCCTGTGGCGATTAACAACCTCATACCTATTATTATTACGTAATACATAACTTACGCAACATCAATTTCTATTGCCCTAGTACAAACGACTAAGTTAACGACCTTTTGTTGTCCGAATGCCGCCGCGCAACTTTGACATCACTGACGACCTGCAGGTGCAGATGACCCAGCAGGGCGACCGAGTATCTTCTGCATCAATCATTGTTACAGTATCAATTGTTGTGATTGGCTGAATTTATGGTATTCTTGCTGCGTCTATGGATTTTGTCCAATAGTGGAAGAGTGTTATCCAATCAGAGGTGATTGCGATCGTTACACTGTAGCCGTCAGAGATACGCGGTCGCCCAGCTGACGAAGACGGTATTTAATGTCCAGTAGTGTTGTCATTGATGATAACGAGGTCTTGTGTTCGATTCCCGGGTCGGTTCAAATCTTGACTATTGACTAGGAATTCTCAGTAGGTAAGTAAATTGGCGTTGATTACCTACCTACTCCCGTTCCTCGTAGAACATGTTAAGCCGTCTATCACTAGTAACGAGATCCTATCCTACCTATTTGTCGCTAAACCCACCAAACGCGGGTTAAAATGGAGCAGCATGGAAGCATGGATGTACTAATACATACTTCTGAGCTTAGAAGGTCTAATTTTAGGTCTTAATCACTACCTATTTCCTAGTCTAATTCTGTACATAAAACTCAAACCTAAAAATTTTATGACCGAAATAGGACCGAAATCGAAATCGAACCCAGACTACGAGATTCGCAACCAAACCTGTAAACCACTGGTCACTCAGACGCATTACATGTAGGTACGCTAGTTCATCATATTTAATAAAAATACAAAATGCTCTCCAAATCAACTTCTCACTACAGACAATCTCTTAAAATTTTATGTAAACCTGGTACATGCTAGAACGGATGGACGCTACCTACTAACACGCGGTATCCTCTTTGTAAACACCGCGCCTTTGATAGGTAGATAGATAGATGCCGCCGCTCGCGCCGCGGGCCGACTTTGCAAAATGAATGATATTTTTTGGTAAGTTGTACCTACACCTAATTAACTTGAATACTTCTACCTACCACTAGATACCTAACTACTTAATAAACAGTTACTAGTTAGTACTACGTTTTTTTTGGTATCTTCCCACGTGGCTGACTAGGACACGATGTTTAGGTTCCCAGACAGGGCATTCTTTAAGAGTGTGCTGCGCAGAGTCCTGGCGACGTGGTGTGTAGTGGTGGCGGTGGCTACAGTGGTGACACCGCGGTGTCACGACTGTAGCCACCGCGAACCTACTACCTACTTTCTTAGCATGTACTTCTAACTACTAGTACTACCTACTTACTCGTAAAAGGGATCCAGATACCAGCATCCTGATGAAAGATGACAGTAGCACAGCTCACACCTCGTAGATGATGCACACACACACACACACACATACACACACACACACACGTACTACACAGGTCATACAGCAAAAAATGTAAGCTTGCTCACAGAAAGGGTTCAATGTGTGAACCCGCTTTTTCTGTGCACAATTCCAATCTGCGCAGCACTGAGCACATCACACGAGTAAGCAATTTGGGGTGTTACTGTCTGAAATGCATTTCTTCACTACTATTGCACTCCACTGCGTATCATAAAATAGTCTGAATTTGAATAACTCATTGTCACTTAGGTACTTGCCACCGTGACAGTTTACGTGCAACTGTTGAAATCTCGAAAAACTAATAAAATAATACGTTTCAAAAACAGGGTTCCAGTCACGATTTTGATTTTACCCTACTAAAAAATATCCTTTATAAACCCTAAAAAAATTCTAAATTTCTAAATTTGGCAAGTTTACTATTTGTTGTAAGTAAGTTGGACTTTTTAAACGGATTTTTTTACGTACGATGTAAAAGTCGGTAAACTTTATTTTACAATTTTCTTTGTAACTTTACTTTACTTTTTCTTTGTAATAACTTTACTTTACAGTTAAGCTGAAATAAATATTTTCATTTTCATTATTTTAGTTATGTACCTAACAATTTAAACTGAGCATTCACAATTTTACCCAAAGTCGTTCTGTAAAATTCTTGTTTAATTTGTGTTATGTTTTTCCCCCAAGTTAGGGTAAAATTCCGAAAAGAAAACACTATCAAAAATTTTTTTTCTAAAAATCTACTTTGTTCCATGCGTTCCTAGTACCGTCGGACGTCGCCCGTCAGCTTGGCTTTTTTAATTTACCGACAATCATTTACGTGTACACAGGAATACGTCTAAACTCCGCCCTACGACAATATGGCCGAATTATTAGGGTTCCATTGCAAGATAATTGAAATTATGAAAATATCTTTAGTCACGAAGAAACTAAGTACTTACTAGCTATCAAAAAAATATTGTAATTTGCGTAGGAGTTGAAGGGATTTTTGTTCACCAATTAATCCATCACTGTGCACTGCAGGCCTAATCTTTCATGAGAGATGTAGAAACGATTCCACGCTGCTCCAATGCGGGTTGGTTGGTTCTAACGATTATTTGGACTTCAGGTTAAGTACTGATAAGTGATAATAACTGGGACCACCGTAGCATCGTGGAGAAAAATTCTTCAATCGACCGAAGAACGGGTTTCTTTTCTCGTTGGTAATAAAAATTTATTGGCAGAAAAACTCAAATTCTAATGATTTGATGGCTGACGATCGAATCTGGAACCCCAAGACCCGCAGCCGATCAAAGTACTACCAAAGACCATTAGAAACATTAACAACTAGTTAAAATTGAAAAATACGGGACCCACCTCGTGAATTAAAATGATTTAATAGGTTACTTAAATCTCTTTAATAGTCATAATTTCCTGGTATCTCGATTAAGTTTACTTACGTAAATGCACCAGTGGCGGTGTCTTTTGTACCTAAAGTCGGAACTGTACTACAAGCGATAATATTAATTATTATTATTGTATCGTTATGCAATTTGCCAATTCATTACAATTTACAAATCATTCAAAAAACAAACTACTCAGAATAATTAATTATTGATCAAAACTTCAACGAAGTAAGTCGAGAAATTAATCACAGAGAAAGGCGGCTCATAAAATAAGGATAAGGGACTGAATTTGACTTACGAAGTCCGAAACTAGTCGGGCATTTTTTTACAAAAATACGTGAGTTCTAGCCGGGTTTTTACTTTGAGAATTTTATTTCATGCCGAATAATGATTACTTAGCATCGCTATTGGATTTTATCGCAACGCTCGCGCTGGCAACGAGGCTTAAGATACGGTATTATTCGCAGTTCATTGGTATTGAATCGGCTGTTTTAAGGGATGCCACCTGCAGGCCTATTCGCTAAATATTTGACAACAAGTTACCAACACTCTATTGTTGGTAACTCATTAGTGGTTGCTAATGCTTACGTCACATGTTTCGTATTCAGTAAAACATTTTAATGTCAACTGCATAAAATGACTATCAGATTGCTTGATAGTCACTGCTAATTTTATCGACTATAATGTGGTCAAATTAAACATTGCGATGTTTGGTGGCAACTCCAAATATTGGCGGACCTGTTCCTAATTAGTCTATTCCGTTAGAGTTAATATTTTAATGCATAAGTGCCTCTTTTATTGATTATATTGTTATTGTAATTTCTACTGCGACTAAGTATATTATATAACAGTTAAATTGGGACAATATGCCACCTGCCACTACTCTGATTGTATTCACCATCATACTTCTGTTCATGGCGTTCTGACAAGATTCCATTTAAGTAAGTGTAATGCAAGCCATGTCTTCTTCTTCTTCTTCTTCTTCTTCACGGCTGTCCTTCGACGAACGGCTGGGAGAAGATCCCTGAGTTCTTCAAGAACCTGTAGGTACCCAACCTTGCTCAATCGAAAGTTCGCAATGGACTCTCTTTCTGGCAGCTCCATAGGATCGTAAAAGTCCCGCAGCCTACGCCTATGAACGCGTAAAGCTTTCTCTTTACGCAGTTCGTCAGCATGTGCAATTAAAATTGCGCGAGTCATTGTCGTTCGCTTGGCTGTTGTTTGTTTTACCTTTAATTATATAAATGGACGCTATTTCACTTCTATTACTGTTGTGAGCCTAAATTCATTGAAAATAATTTAAATTTTCTTTATCTTACTAACTTGTTAACATTGTTGATGTTCAAAAACACTGCTCTCTACTAGTTGCTAAAGATATAGGCACTTGTCTTATTGAGTTTTCAACAATGACCTGTCATTCTGCTTAGCGAATACGAAAGTATAGTTGTCGATACGATAATTTAAGGCAAAATGCGTTTCCAGTCGCCATCCCAACACTATGCGTGGCCATCTCACTAAAGATGTACTTTTGACGTCATTTCGATTATCAACCTCTTGTCAACTGAGTTACAGAATACAAAATTTGATTTTGACAATTTTAGATTCTAACAGACAAGCCGGTGCCCATCAAATTTTAAAAGCCACTGAGATACAGAATAGGCCGGCTGGACATTTATGCAAAAATTTTGAAGTCCTCATAACTCCCCCAGGATTTGAGCTACACGTCTCATGATATTTTTCCAGTATATCTATACACCATCTAACATAGGTAGCCGCCGGTATGTTATACCATTTACCTTACACCGTATACATTAATAAAATTACAATAATTAAATACGTTACATTAAGTTACCTTAACTTCATTATTACATTTATATTAAAATTATAATTAAAATCAAAACAAACAGATCTCATTAAATAAAAGTATGTTAAGTACCTAACTTCAATAAACTTTTATATCATGTCAAAATTAAATTATGAAATATTAAATAGATTAAATTATGTCAAATACAATAAATTATTACATTATTTCAAAACAGGTTTTTCGCGCAATTTGTTTAATTGGCCAATAATTCATCTACCTCATAGAATCCCTTCTGGGTTAACAGGGTCTGGAGTTCTTTCTTAAATTTACTAGGTATCAGATTCAGATACAGATACTTTCTTAGCAAATATTTGATTCGAGACGAAAATTGTAGCCGACTAAGTTTCTGTCAATAAATAATAAATTTAAATTTAAAGACCCAAAAGCACATAAGTAGACCCTAGAAAGTAGAAGTAGAAGCACCAAGAAATATCAAAGTTATTGAATTTATAGTTTTATAATAAAAAGTTTTCAAACATCGCAAAGAAGTTTAAACGGCATATTTCAAAGTCTGCTTTTAATATTATAAAAAAATTAGATGATGCTAAATCTCTTCATCTCTCTGGTTACCGAAGTTAGTACTCAGTATAACTAGTAACAGGTACAAAATAGGTAATTAACTGTTAGTATTACCCAATGGGTACTTCTCGTAGAATACAACTAAATTGTATAGCCAGAATAGGCCTGCAAATAACCATAATACTTGGTGATCAACTTGAACTTAGGTACCGAGTTTATAGAAATATCGTGTTAGTTAGTTAGTTTGTCCTTCAACACAATAGTGTAATTACACGGCTATAGTGTCTTACCTTGTGCCGCGTGCACAGTTGTGTTCTGTGGACACTGGACATCCATCCAGGACACCTTTGTCCAGCTGTGGATGTCTATAGGTTGAGAGTTGAGACGACTTATTTTACTTACATAATAATGCCTATAATACCTAATAATATTATTTATTCAGTGTTTATCTTAATCTTGAGTCGGATTACGGATTTATCAGTCCGGAAATGTCAATTCCAAACTGCTAGCCCAAGCAGTTCCAAACAGTTTTTTTCCGGATGAAATGAAATTGAAATGTTTTTTTTTTTTTTGTAAACTATTACATTTGATCTTATTTCTAAGAACGATTGTTCGACAATCGTTCGAACTAACAGTCTTACACGAGTCACGATTCATGATATATAGAAGTGTGGTTTGGAATCCTACCTTTTCTACCAGAATTAATCATAATATCATATCATATTTCATCATACTATATATAATAACTACACTACTAACTAACATACTAATATTATAAATGCGAAAGTGTGTTTGTTTGTTGGTTTGCCCTTTAATTACGCTGCAACGGAGTAACGGATCAACGTGATTTTTTGCATGGGTATACCTAGTTGAGGACCTGGAGAGTGACATAGGCTACTTTTTATTCCAGAAAATTGAGGTGTTCCTGTGGGAATTTAAAAAAACAGTGGGAATTGAAATAAACTACTATTACTGGCTACTTATTCATATTTTAATTTGAAAAGTGTTAGGTATAGTGGTATGATGAGACATTAATTAATAAATTATAAACATTAATTTTATGATAACTACTTATGTATAATTTAAGCAAAAATTACGATTAATAACAAAGAGTTGGTTTAGGTTTCATTTAAACAACTTTGGTACAAACTCCGACGTGGCCGTAAATCGTCAATTAATAAATATTCTTTCCAAAAAACCGACTTCCAAAACCACTTTACAAGTAAAAAATAATTTTGATTTCTACACACCATGTTGAAGTCGGGCGAGCCTGATGCGTCAACTTTGCTTATCTTTGTTATACCCGCCCGACTTCAACATAGTGTGTAGAAATCAAAATAATTTTGTACTTTACAGTGGCTTTGGAAGTCGGTTTATTGGAAATCATTTTTAATTTAAACTTTTTAGTGTCAGGGTTGAAGATTTGGAGTCAGAATTTTTTATGGGACCACCTCGAAAGCTTCCTTTAAGGACTAAAAAAAAATTTACAAATCGGTTCAGAAATCAAGGAGATATGCACCGACATACATTAAAAAAAAATACATACCGAATTGAGAACCTCCATTTTATATACATAATAGTGAATCGAAATTGGCTGTCCCGACTTCCGACTCGCCCGCGGGGCGAGAATAAACTAGTGGTTGCCCCGAACTGAGACCTCGCGGTATCCATGAGATAGTTTTAACTATATAATATTATAATAGTTAACTTTTAACATTAGACGCAAAAGAGCTAAAGAGTTATTGGAGAAACGAATAAACTTTTACAGAACGCCATCTATTGACGTCATTGTGAAGAGGGAGAAGACCCACACAACAACAAAGCTCATTAAAAATTAAGTAATTTCGTTTCCTTATAATATTTATCTTATTTTAGTATTTGTTATTCAAGTAAAGGATAATTCAAATAATTGATCAAATTTCAGGCTCAGCCTTTCGGAAAATTGAGAGTTCTGAGGTCAACTTTGGACATTAGAAAATCTCCACTTTGAAAGCCATTTAGACAATTTTAGGGGAAAAATTAAAAAAATATTTTTTTGTACTCTATTCCTAATTATCTTTAAAATTATATACCGGAACCCTAATATAACGCTATAAAAATATTTTACTTCGCATTCGCTTCTATGATGCTCCCCTGAAATAAACATTTTTATTACTTTTTAAGCCATATTCGGCTGGAGGCATTACGTTCAGTAATTCAGAAGTTATAAGGCTCTGACAGACGGATGGACGGACGGACGGACAAGTGCAAATTCACTCAAGTAGATTCAGAGACCT
Organism: Erebia palarica; assembly: GCA_964035005.1. Classification (NCBI taxonomy): domain Eukaryota; kingdom Metazoa; phylum Arthropoda; class Insecta; order Lepidoptera; family Nymphalidae; genus Erebia; species Erebia palarica. The sequence goes on along the minus strand of OZ035987.1, from coordinate 11,314,657 downwards.
TCGCTTCGCTCGGTCAAATATGCCTAAATTCCGAATGTGAGATATGAAAAATATTTTGTATTAGGAGAAAGGAATTTTTTATATTCTGTAACAAGTTAACTAATATAATTTTAATCATAATTACGAATACCTACGTAACGTACGTAGTTAAAAGAATTCTGCGAGCCGCAAACCGCTAAGAGATCATTGGGTCATTTTAAACAACTTAACAAACATTGAAATACGAATTGAATAAGCATTACTCATGCCCGCGACTTTTGCGAACGTTTTGAATTTCCGGGCCAATAATTGACCCTATGAATAAAGTCCCAACTTATTTAGTTTGGACTTTATTCATAGGGTCATACATATGTAATTACATATCTATTTTTTATCATCAAAAACAGGTAAACGGATAGAGCGTGTAAAAGTTATAGACAGTCAGACAGACTTTCACATTTATAATATTAGAATGGATTTAAAGTTAAGTAGTTGTGTAGGTAGGTACAATAAATGTAAATAGAATTTTCTTTCCTAAAATTCTACATCAATGTTTCTAACATTAGGTAACTGATGTTTTTACCTTGAACCCTGACGCACGGGCGGTTTTGTCGAAATATGGTGCGAATTATGGAATAATAGACTTAATAATAGAAATTCATTAGAATTAATGAGGCGAGGATTAATGAGGGAGGAAAAATAATAGTATTTTTGTATACCTTAAAGTTCTGGTCTATACTATGTAACGTAGACTCCCACACTTCACGATATCACTGCGACAAAAAAATAGTTTGCATGCTCTATGGACCCTCATCATGAAAATTAAGTGAAAAATAAATTGGTCGTGTATATTTGTATTTATTTAAAACTTATTAAAACTTAACTGATGGTATTCTTTAATTTTTTATGGAAAAAAAGGAATGAGGCAAAAAATCTTAAAAATAGATAAAGGTAAGTTTATTTTTAGCTAATCCGGGAATAAACCGCAATATTTTTCTGTTGTAGAGACGTCGTATTTTGGTCAATATTTATTTAACTTTGCTTTTTGGTCTTTATTTATTTTCCTCATATATGTGATATAAAAAGTACGGGGAAAATACCATTCACATCCTCAGAATATGTATGCGCGAGCGTAAATAATAAAACAATTTCTATTAGGGGACCACACAAGGCATCATGAGTCATGATACCTTGTGTGGTCCCCTAAATAGATGATGACTGACAACTCTCAACTCTCATAATCATGATAATGAGAGATGAGAGTTGAGACCGCATGGCCATAGTGATCGATGATAGCTCTACGTATTTTTAAGCCTAGTGGTTTACTTTAGAGCCCCCGTATCCTATTCGGATGGTCGGGGGTTCGATCTCCGGCAATGCATTTAATATTATGATAATACTGTAAGGGTTTCTAACTTTCGCAGCTATATCAATTCTCATTTTGGTGTTTTTTTTTGTGCATGTGATTTAAAACGAGACATTCTTGTAGTATTTCTCGAAGTAGTTAATATTTTAAGGATTTTTTATATTTATTATAATATTAAAATAATTATTTAAATCAATCAAAAGAGTGTTGAAAATGTCACCTCCATGCCGTGTGCAAGGTTCACTAAGGATAATTTATCTAAAAATAAATGTTACAAATTTTAAACGATTTAACGAGTGCCTACTATTTTGCTATAATAGATCGAATAAAGTTTCTAAAAAACACCAGAAAACTTAAACAGCGGTAAAATAACGATTTTAAAATATTTCATAACATTTGTGCATTGTGGAAATGTCACCTCCATGAACAAACCTATTGAAAGCAGCCATAATTTATTGAATAGGTAAAAAAATATTTAAAGGGTTATAGACGACGGGTATGTCACCATCTTGCAATTTTTTGAGAGTTTGCCAATTCAAGGGGAATAATGCCGGAGCTCTGACTTAAAAGGTGAGATAAAAAAAAAAACATATGCTATTTCTAATAATACGAAATTTTAGCCATTTTAGAGGTATTTCATTGTTTTTTATAATAAATTAATGAGTTTATGAAAAAAACGGTGTTTAAATTGAAAATGCCACCTCCATGGTTGTCACCCACGTGGATTCTAGTTCATGGAAGTAACAATATTATTACCATTTTGTAACCAATTTGAATAAAAATTTGTTTTGGTATTAGTAATCATGGCACCATATAAACAGTCAAGTCTTAGATTAGACTTATGAAAAGATGATGATGAGTACACAGAGTTTGTCTAGCCACAATGTGAGTGTGTTTCGAAAGTAAATGATGATAATATCATCGTAAAACCATGGAAAATCTGTATTTTTTAGCATAATTCGTTTTTTCGTCTTCACAGTTAATTAATACATAAATAGTTAAAAAAATATGTTGAATTCTGCAACAATTCAATTAAGTATAACTGATATTATTTTGAAAATGTCACTTCCGCAGAAAGAGTTTTTTTTTTAATTTTCAAGAAAACTACAGTGAAAATAGCTCGGTTCATAATTGGAAAATATATAAGGACACTGTATTTTTAATCCCATCAAAAACATAAATGTAAAATGAGAGCCAAGTTCAAAATTGTGATATATATGCCTTGGTTGTTGACTTTAGCGACAAAAGAAGTGAGATCTAAATGGGTGCCAAGTTCAATGGTCAGTCCTGCAATTTATTTATCCCATCAAAAACATAAATGTGAAATGAGAGCCAAATTCAAAATTGTGATATATATGCCTTGGTTGTTGACTTCAGCGACAAAAGAAGTGAGATCTAAATGGGTGCCAAGTTCAATGGTCAGTCCTGAAATTTATTTATAACAACATATAATATTTTATAACAACTTAAAATATCATCTTCTTATAACTTAGTATAAAATGTTGAAGACTAAGGCTTTGGCTTGGCTAGTTTTCATATACGAATTATAGCCTTCACAAGTTGTAAAGCTGTAAGGTCTTATTTTATTCTTCCGAAAATTTGGCTTGCTGGTAGAAACTGTACTTTTAGGTACCTACTTAATAATAATTCGTATATAGAAACTAGCCAAGCCAAAGCCTTAGTCTTCAACATTTTATACTAAGTTATAAAAAGAAATGACAACAAAAATATATAGTGTACCTAGAGTTACACTGACATTGACAGATTACATCTATGGTCAGACTACCTCTACAGCACATTTCTACATCTCATCAATTTTGATTGCAAAAGTTCAAAATCAAAAGTTTTTACTGAAACATTGAAAACAAGCACGGTAAACAGTCGATATCACTAAAACCACTATAAACAATGAATACAAATCACAATGACTGACAGCTTGAACTGACGACTTCAAATACGTTTCTTCTTCTTTTCTGTCAATGACGTTTCGTTGCACAAAATGCATGAATACGAAGGTAAGGTTTTAATGCAACTATATTATTATTCATTATTATTTACATTAAAATAATAATTATGTGTCATTTTCAATAGTTAAGGAGTTACTACCACCGCTTAAAGCAGTATTGTTTCAAAATAACGGTTGAATGTCACGTACTTTGACTTCCTTAAAATAATGATTATAACACTACATCATAAACGTCAACAATATTAAAATAATACGGCTTTAAGCAATGGTAGTATGTCCCGTGTAACAACTTAAAATATCATCTTCTTATAACTTAGTATAAAATGTTGAAGACTAAGGCTTTGGCTTGGCTAGTTTTCATATACGAATTATAGCCTTCACAAGTTGTAAAGCTGTAAGGTCTTATTTTATTCTTCCGAAAATTTGGCTTGCTGGTAGAAACTGTACTTTTAGGTACCTACTTAATAATAATTCGTATATAGAAACTAGCCAAGCCAAAGCCTTAGTCTTCAACATTTTATACTAAGTTATAAAAAGAAATGATATTTTAAGTTGTTATAAAATATTATATGTTGTTATAAATAAATTTCAGGACTGACCATTGAACTTGGCACCCATTTAGATCTCACTTCTTTTGTCGCTGAAGTCAACAACCAAGGCATATATATCACAATTTTGAATTTGGCTCTCATTTCACATTTATGTTTTTGATGGGATAAATAAATTGCAGGACTGACCATTGAACTTGGCACCCATTTAGATCTCACTTCTTTTGTCGCTAAAGTCAACAACCAAGGCATATATATCACAATTTTGAACTTGGCTCTCATTTTACATTTATGTTTTTGATGGGATATCATTACTTTTTGTACAGAAATTATTGAACTCAATCTCAAACTCAAAACATATTTATTCAAAATATGTACCTACAAAGTACACGTCATGCTTACAGAGCATAATACGTGATGGTGATAATTAACTACGGTATCTTAATACTAAAGCTACGAGGGTTCCAAACGTGCCCTGGTCTGAGAAGAGCCCGCAATAAACTTCGCTTTTTTTTATTATCACCATCTCACAAATATTTGAAATTATATATATGTACTTATCATATAACATTACATAATCAGCCGCTGTAACAATTCATACCCATGCTTTGCTATCATTCAAATCATCCTTTACACTGTAATAGGACTTTTCTATTAGTTTAGTTTACGTTTTACATTAGTAGGTACTTATTATTCGGTGTAAGGTCAGTGTGTCACCCACCAGTAATTCTATTGTACGACTCATTGAGAAGAACACAACACAAGATAATTAAAGACGAGAATTCTCAAGAAAAATATATAGTGTACCTAGAGTTACACTGACATTGACAGATTACATCTATGGTCAGACTACCTCTACAGCACATTTCTACATCTCATCAATTTTGATTGCAAAAGTTCAAAATCAAAAGTTTTTACTGAAACATTGAAAACAAGCACGGTAAACAGTCGATATCACTAAAACCACTATAAACAATGAATACAAATCACAATGACTGACAGCTTGAACTGACGACTTCAAATACGTTTCTTCTTCTTTTCTGTCAATGACGTTTCGTTGCACAAAATGCATGAATACGAAGGTAAGGTTTTAATGCAACTATATTATTATTCATTATTATTTACATTAAAATAATAATTATGTGTCATTTTCAATAGTTAAGGAGTTACTACCACCGCTTAAAGCAGTATTGTTTCAAAATAACGGTTGAATGTCACGTACTTTGACTTCCTTAAAATAATGATTATAACACTACATCATAAACGTCAACAATATTAAAATAATACGGCTTTAAGCAATGGTAGTATGTCCCGTGTCAGAGTTTTGATCTATACCTAGGTAGAGCATAATAATGACGATTTTTGTACGTTTATATCTTAATAACCATTTGAGGTGTGCTTATGAAATTTGGAGCACATATGTACCTCACGGGTCTCAATATATGCGCCAAATTTGACATGTTTATGTGAAATAGTTTTTGAGTTATGAGGGGGTCAAAAGTGGCTCCAAATGGTTCGTGTAATATTACACACGGTGCTGCTCGCCAGTTTTTTTGAACTTTGGCTGGACACGCTTCCGCGTGTCTTGATTTAAGACTACTTCGGACCATATCAAAAATCATTTTCATTTTCAAAAATTTTAGGTCAGTTTTTGAGAATTGCCCATATGTGTGTTTTAAGAAATTAAAAATCACTTGTTTAACGCTGAAGGAAACATCATTCGAGGAAACCTGCATGCCTGAGAGACCCATTCAAAATGTTCTCAAATAGCATCTGCAGTACTCTACTATAAGAAGCAACTGTGACGGACGAACAGACAGAGCTCAGCATTATGGTTCAGTTTTTTACCATTTTGGCACGGATAACGGAACCCTAAAAGTTAAAAAGAACTTATTTCTCGGGGTACGCTTTTGCGGAAACAACTCAGAAATAAAATTCGCAATGATCCGTGAAAAGAAAAAAGCGCTCACAAAATATGACGCTTCGTTGAAGCGGGACGTGAAGAATTTTTTGACTACCTTTATCGGTCGGTGAATAATATCAACTGCTAGGTAGATACTTATAGATAAGCATAGAAGATGCCTGTCTCTGCGTGGTTTGGGTTTTTGAAAATCCTGCGGGAACTCTTTGATTTTTCGGTATAAAAAGTAACCTTTGTCGTTCCCCAGATGTAACCTATCTCTGTAGTTTGTACTGAAGTTAAAACTGGCAGACAGAGAAAATTTCTTTGTAAATTTTTGTTCGAACTTTAAGCAGTTTTATTACATGAGAGATGTGGGCGAAGGACGAGTGATTTGATGTGACGTAAACTACTAGCATAGAATAGGTTACTAGCGCGTGAACTACACTGCGCGTGTGACACGCACTTGGCCAGTTTTTTTTCTAAGAGACAAGAGTATAGGTAATTAGGAAAGATAAGGACAAATCGTAGAAACCTTTTTAGCTTTCCCTCAGCCCTTTGACGTTTTTGAGTTATGTTTTTCACACAATTTTTTAATCGTTAGTTCGCGGTAAGGTAACGCGTCACCGTCCTAGCCGTGCAAAACTCTTCGCGTTTTGCAGCGAGAAGCTCTTTGTTTATCTTTTTTCTGAAGAAAAACAGCCTATTATGCAAAGCAGCGTTATAGCTAGTTAGCCGAGTGATGAAATTGTGGTGTAATTCTTATTATTTTCGAATGTCATTGACCCTAATGTTTCAACTATTCCTATGATTAAATTATTATCACGGTCTGCCGTATGTTTGCTAAAAGTAAGATAGGTAATAGGAATTAAATAGAAAATTACGTCGTTTGTCGATAATGCGCATTCATGTTTACGTTGATGGTTACCTGAACTATATGTACTACATGTAAGTTGGGTTTCATGAAAATTACTAACAAGAATGGCGCATTGTTGAGCGCTGTTGTCTTAACGTGCGGCGGTTCCGGGTTCGATCCCCGGCAGGGTCAACTTCGGAATTTATAATTACAGAATTTTCCCTGGTCTGGCCTGGTGGGAGGCTTAGGCCGTTACCACCCTACCGGCACAGACGTGCCGCCAAGCGATTTAGCGTTCCGATACGATGCCGTATGTAAACCGAATACGGGTATGGGTTTAATATAACTGTCATGCCCCTAACAGGTCAGCCCGCTACCATCTTATCACAAAAAAAATTAAAAATTAAAGACTAATAAATGAAGAATTCCGGATTAGAAGAGTGCTTTCCGAAGGAACGACTGGTCTCCCAGTACTGTTTTTCACCAGTCATGTTGAGGCCAATTTACGGGACATCGCTGACATTAGTGATATTATGGCAATTTGTAGAGCCACTAATCATCAATTTTGTACATGCATTATGTTCACTTATAGCTTGTTTTTAAACCCCCAAATTAGAAAATCACGCCTTTTCCCCCAGGGGCCAAGTTGTTGACAAGTCAGGTTGAGGCCATTTGGCTTATCTCGATTTGTAGAATCAGTAAACAACAGTTTTGTACAACTTGCATCCTGTTTTAGTGCTTAAATTTATCTGGATTTTCCCACTATACTTATTTGTTGTTCAACACTATTTTTGTACCTAAATCATTGACCATACACGACAACATTTGTGAGCAATCATATGTACAAACTACAAAGGTTGTTCATCACCATTCAGTATACCAAATGTCAAAAGTTCACCCTGGTAATGGACACCGTTGACTAACCCTTGGACAGGATCCTGGGAGGGACTAGCATTACTTCTTCAATACCAGAACTTCAATGTTGCTGATGCCCGCGATTTCTTCCGCATATTGACTTTTTAGATTCAGATGACAAGTAAAATAGAAATAGGAAATCTAATACCAAATGATAATCTAGTTAAATAATATATAATAATCTAGTTATCGGAGATAATTTAATCTTGCCAGCGAATGTTGATTATTATCAAGCATGTTGTTGTTTATGTGGGAATGTTCATCAGCCGAGTTGTATATCTCACCGTAAGATTGTAAAAACCGTTAGATTATAATCTAACTCGTGAAATTGCAAACGGTAGATTGTAATCTGATAGATATATAAACCCGATAAAACCTACCTGATTGTTTATGTCAAACCCTAACCTAACCTAGAAGAAACAGACAAGAAAACGTAAATTCAATGAATATTGCAAAAGTTGACACTCAGAAAATTGAACGGTTTACAATCTTTCGACAGTTTACAATTTCGCGAGTTAGTTTATAATCTAACGGTTTTTATAATCTTACGGTGATATATTCGACTGGACGAGTCTTCTTATACCAAATACCAACGTTCTAATTTACGGCTATATCTTTATTTAAAACAAACTAACAAATACTATTAGTCTATTATATCAAATAGGTATTAAACTTCTTAATTTTCTTGGAGATTTTAATATTATATGCATTGTGCACCCTGGTGTTTTCTCTTTTACCATCTCGCAGGTAAGCGACGTGATACCTAGCCGTCTTTACAGTTACTAAAAGGACTAATAGTACGCCCTCCATTTGGTATGTGACTAATTGAGCCAAGAACCCAATACAATTTTTACCTTTAATTTTCATCAATATTATGTAAAACCTCCAACGTGCTATATATACAGTTATTATATATTTAGCAATTAGTTATTATATTATAGTATAGATATAGCAATTTAGCAAAAAAATATACCTATGCCTGACCTTCTTTAGGTCGAAAAGTAGACACCATTGTGTATAAATGAGTAAAATGTTCCCACGAAATAATATTATACAAGTTTAAATTACACGAGAAGATTCACCCACAAGCTACAACTGTTAGGACTTGACCAAAACATAGCGTGTTATTTAGGTTCGATAGAGAGAGGCCATCTGCCTCTGTGTGCGTGAGTGTGACGTCGTGTCGGTGTGTCCCAGTAAACATAATAATATTGTTGGTGATGCAAAGCTATTTTCAATAGAACTAAATCCGTCTCAAGTCTGACAGGACAGCAAAACGAAACTTTGCGGGAGTTGTGGACTGTGGGATTGTAGTTCTATTTCCAATGGACCCTCGCGAAGCACAGTTTTAATTTAGGTCTTACCTACCACGTAAGGCCTAAGATAGGTACGTCACTATAATCACATCATTCATAGCCCTTCGTCTGGCGCGCAATTTTATTCGGTTACCGCGGATCTGCGCCAATCTCAAGGCCAATCTCAAGATATCAAGTGGCGGTGTCGAATTTCGCCGGCCGGGCGTGTTTATTTAAATCATATCGTATCACTTGTACGAGCTACGTAAACACACAGTACGTCATTCAAATCGTGACGAAACATAGCTATAGATTACAGTTAAAAAGGTTATCGCACTTCTAATAGAGTTTACACAAAAAAATAACAAAAACAACAACAAAAAATGACCCCGTTTTTGAAATAAAAACATCAACAAAATAAACAATATAACCTCTAACTTTGTTTTTAAAGGTTTATTGACACTATGATTAGTCATTCCAGAGTAAAACAACAAGAACCAAAGATTCTGTTCCATTTGTCTATTTCAAGAACAAAAACCAAAAATAAAAAATAGAGGGTATCACCTTACATTTCGTGTTTCACTCGCACGAAATTTCTACCCATAAATTCATGTCATAGATCAGGTTCTCCAAAAAATTCATACTCTGTCCTTGTCTAACCTATTCGCATAGAAAAAAATTTCAAAGGAATCGAGTTCGTAAATATTTTGAAATTAATTCCCAAACTTCACGACCCTTTGACTGCGGAGCGACAGTCTAACTGCCTTTGATGTTTACCGGGCAACTGCGGAAGAGCAGTCTAAAGGCCTCGGAATCAGCCGGGAAATGGTCGCGTGCCAGTTGAAGGGTAAGCTAGGTATTCCTACGCACACGCGCAAAGGCAAACGGATGTGGCTTGCGTTTGCGTTCATTTTTTATTGATTTGTTATTTGCAAAGCTATCGCAATTGGCGGTTGTATTTCTTAAGTTGACGTCATGAAATATGTTATTGTAGATTATGTGGCAGTTTATCCGATAAGCGTACAAGTAAACTGTTTATACCGCATAGTTACTTATTCACCTATATATATGTTGTTTCTTACATGCATAGGTAGATAGAAGAACGTAAATCGATGCAAGAACTATGGAAGGAATGAAGGTTTGAAATCTTTGTTCATGAGTTCAGGTATACGCACGTTATCTCATTCATAAAATGGGATGATAAATAGAAGTGGCGACAGGAGTCATCCCTGCTAATTCCAGAAGTTATTGCAATGGGGAAACTTACTGCCGCGTCGTGAAAAACCCAGCAGATGCTCCCGTTATGCGAGTTGACCACAAAGAAGACTAGTTCCCAGTGTCGAATGCTTCCTCGAAGCCTACGAAAACAAGATACAGTACTGGCATTCGAAAATCTTTTCAATAAGGATCCTTATTACTTAGGAGTAGGACGAATACCAGCTTGGTATTCTATTGATGCTTCAGATGATTCGCATATAATTTGATAGGCTCTAACAACTTTTAGTTACCTACCTACCAACCTAGAGATAGAATAACTTGGAAATGGACTAACAAGAATATTGCCTAGACCTAAGTGTTAATTACGTTTGTTGATTGCGATTAGATGTCGAGTGTGCGATAATGTAACACAAGCACGTCTGCGGTTAGCAAACACGTGACGTGTACACATTCCATTGTTTCCGCTGATGACGATCACTTTTTCATAAGATTATACTCATACTATCAAAATTATACTCAAGGAGATAGTAAAAAAAAGAATTCCAAATTCAAAAATTAAAGTTAATTGATGCAATGCAATTGACTGCCTCGTTGGTCTAGTGGTTATCATGTTCGACTGCGGCTGACGAGGTCCTGGGTTCGAATCCCAGGTCGGGCCATAATTGAGTGTTGGGTTTTCTGATTAGAAATTCTCCGTACTAGCCCGGAGTTAGGAAGTTGGCGGTGTTTCACCCCCGTGCCTCGGAGAGCACGTTAAGCCGTCGGTCCCGGTTATTATCACTAACATGACAATAGTCGTTAAAGCCCGCCAACCCGCATTGGAGCAGCGTGGTGGGTCTAAGCTCTAATTCCCTCTCTCCTATGAGAGTGGAGGCCTGTGCCCTGCAGCAGTGCGACGTTAATAGGCTGTAGTGGATGCAATTGCTAGAGTTGGCAAATAAAATCGATAACGTTAATTGGGTTATGGTAGGCTAGCTTTAAGTTCTATATTTTTTTCTAAAAAAGTTTTAGAAAACGCCACTATTCTTTTTATAAAGGACATTTATAAAAGGGAATAGTGGCGTACCTAACTACCTACACGCAACGGAAATTTGACAATGAATGAAACTCAATAACACGTTATCACAAGGCTAGAGAGGCCTCTACTGGTCCCGTTATTGTCGTTGGTTAGTCATTTTACCAACAGGCGTACCTATACATTTTACTCGTGTAGGTAATTAGATAAAACGTATAAATTAAAAAAAATGCTAATTGCCTCATGGTGGTTAATGTTTTGAGAATACGTCAGCTTTGTCAACAATCAGACCATCCACCACCACCACTAGCCCAATAACGTCCCACTGGGACATAACAGGCCTCCGCTCTCATAGGAGAGAGGGAGTCAGACCATAATAATATATAATTATGCAAATCTTGACTTTATGAAAAACTAGCGTGCCCGGCAAACTTTGTCCTGCCCTGAACCTAGAACCCGATTGCAGCGCGCCCTACCGGATCCAATTGTGAATATAAACCATCTCGGGACCCACTCAAACCCACACAAACAATTTCATCAGAATCATTTTAGCGTTCTGCGACTTTCAAGTGATGCGAGAACATAGACGTACATTTCGGCAATTGATTTTTATTTAAAAAAATAAATAAGTTCAAGTTATAGAGAGCACGAAATTTTGATTTTAATATAAAGTAATAAAATACTACAAAATATTAACTAGTTAATAGCCAGTTACTACAATTTTTTTTAATAACAATTTGCTGCATGTGGAAAAGTCAACAGCAGTTTTGTGAGACTTTCTAATTCTAGAGAATTTTGCGATTTCGTCAACGTCACAGACGATGTATTAGTTTAAATACAGATTTCATTTTCAGATCCCGAATGGGCCTCATACAACCTGGGAATATTCATCTGCATGCGGTGCGCGAGTATTCACCGGGGCATGGGCGCACACATCAGCAAAGTGAAACATCTAGAACTGGACCGATGGGAGGACTCCCAGGTGCAGCGAATGAAGGAGGTTGGCAACATTGCGGCGAAGAATAAATACGAAGAGCGGGTACCGCCGTGTTATAGACGTCCGACGAAGAATGATCCACAGTAAGTTATAATTTTTTTTTTAAGTTAAGCAGCTTGACTGGACCGATTGAGGAGGTTCAAGGAAATGAAAAAAGGCGGTGATATCGCTGCGAAAAACAAACTCAGTAATTGTCATTATCATTATTATAATCCATAATAATAATTTGTTCTGATTGATAATTAAGTCAACTAAGTAGTTGAAATAGAAATTGTTCTATTATATATTATGGTTACATACAACTTACAATGTCATTGATGAAACCAAAACTACCCCTATAAACCTTCTAAGCCTAGCCTAACCTAAGCCATTAACATCTATTAACACCTATAATTAACAACGAGTACCTTGTTTGAAAAGACATAAACATCAAAATCTTGACCTAGTATGCACTATCATACTCATTTTATCAAACGTCCCATAGAATCCGCATCCCATATTTACTGAATGATAATGGTAACTTGATAAGCATGAAAACAGAGTAATGTAATCTCATTTCTCATCTTCTTCTGTCTTCCCTTTAAACTTTTCTTTATTGTTATTGATTTTAAGTGTGTGCAATAAAGAGTTCATCTATCTATCTATATATCTTCTTTCGTATGTAGCAAAAATAAAGGTAGATTAATTGTTTACACAATAATTAAATTAACTATTTATAGGTATATATTTTTTTAAGAAAGGTGACTTTTTCCACGTAGAATCTTATTATTTCGTATCTTCATATTATCGTGGATGATAAAATAGCTTTATAGAGATTATGTCCCTCCCCGCAATACAACCTAGATGTAAAAATCAGTTATAACTAGTAAATTTGATTGATAGAATAACTCTTTATTGCACATAGTAAAATAGAAACAATACACAAAGATAAAAAAATTATACAGAAGGGTGTAAAGGCGGTTTTATTGCTAAATAGGTAGTCTTGACATGTCATAAGTGGCACATGAGTGGTCCTACGTGAAATAAATAAATAAATCATTTATCATTTAAAGCAGTCTCTTCCAGACAACCTTAATTTTGTAGTAAAGTAAATAATTTAGTTGTACTATTTTGATGACAATATAATAATATTATACCATTGAGCTGGTATGATAAAGGATATTAGACAACGCAACGAATGGAATTTGGACTTGTATGGCTTGTCCCGGTTATCTCTTCGGTAACATTTTTTTAAAGTATAATTTTCAGACGGATGTCAGCCGTAGTGTTTTCGAGACTGGAGTACCTACTACCATAGTCGTAGAAAGAGTTTTTTTCAATTCCATGCCTACCATATAGTCGGGTTTTTAATTTTTGAACTTGTATCTTGTTCTATTGCAGAGTTTTGATCGAACAATGGATTCGTGCAAAGTACCAGCGCGAAGAGTTCTGCCACCCAGAACGTCAGAACTACCTCTCTGGCATGATGGAGGGGTTTCTCATGAAGAGAGGCAAAGAAGACAGCCGATACCAGCTCAGAAAGTTTGTCCTTAACGAAAACGAGGACACCTTGAAGTAAGCCCCTATACTAGCTTCTACTGTTGATTCTACGATTTAAATATATAAACACATTTTTAAAAATATAGTTCATATTGTGGATAGCTTAAATGTAACTGTAGAATCAACAGTCGCGAAATGTCATAAAATTATGTCTTATGCGCCATGTCCACAACAATAAAAATTTGCACCATGTGACACATTCAAATTCAGTAACCAGAATTTTGAAATGCTTCACTATAACTTGCGCCGAAAACGATGCAACCTAAATTTTCATTGGAGTGGACACAACTTTATGAGTTAACAAAGCTGAAGTGTCTAACTGCATGCTATTCCGTTCATTGCCATTTTCATTTCAATGTTTGACCATCATACATGAATCAGCTGCGATATACTTACCGAATAGACTGAAATTTATCTCAATACAATTGCATACGAGTTTTTCAGTGCATTCTGCGTCAAATTCAATTAAATTGCGAATTTAAGAAATTTTCAAATAAACAGATGTACATACCTAACCAGTTGTTATTTAATCTGTTAATACTCTTGCCAAAAAATTGCAAATGTTGTTTACCGAACGCTCGCGTTGATAAGAATGATAAGGCGTAAAGTCCGTTCTTGTTTGTCACCGTTGTGTTACAATGTAGTTTTATCATGAACCTCGTTAAAATTGAGATTTAAGGAATGATATTAAGGTGCATTTTTGAAGGGCGTTGAAGTTACGCTCTCAATGAACGTCTCCATGGTGTCCTATGACGTGAAATTTACGAAAACTTCCACACCTCTACTTATGTCAAGATTCTAGAGGCTGGTGGTATTTGCCTAAACTCCACGTAATTCACGTTTGCGTTCATGACTATACACTTCGAGATCATGCGAATACTATCGAAGTTTTGTGAATCACACAATGATGAAATATTCTTAATGCAGATAGATACATTATTTATTGCACATATTAAGAATAAAGCTTAATAAGAGCCGAAGTATCTAACGTCAGGTTTAAAAAGTTGAAGGATATAGTCTATCTACGCTAAAAGTATTTTATGTCTGCAGCAGTAAAAAAAATGGTAGAATTTGAAAATCTGTTCATGTAAACACAGTCTTTACTGCGTAAAAGCGCATTTGATAATTGTGTTATAATAGGTTTTTGTTCTTAATCTGTTTTCCTAAGACAGTGTGGTCATTCATTCATTCATACCCCTGATTTTAGAAAAGTGCATTAGGTACTTAGATCTTTTAGATGTTAGAGGTAAATAGTATCTAGTGACTACCTATATTATCATATTTATCACTGTCGATTTGTTGATAGAGGCACAGAATATATGTTTAATAGTACTATACGTTATAGAGACGACTCTGTTATATGAATGATAAATAAAATAATTTACGCAGATGTCGGTACAGTATAATATTGTGTTGACTCACGCGAGCAAAATGAAGTAGATTTGGCAAACATATAAGCCTGGATACAAAGCATTTAGGTTATCAAATGAATCATTAGCCCTATTGCACATTTTAAGAAAATGTCTTGTGTCTTTTATGTTATATCTTATATTTCGTCTGATAAGATATAAGAAAAGTACCTTGTAATAGGTATGTATTTACCATTGCGACTGAATTTCTTATCAGACATTTCTAGACAAGACAAGAAATTTTCTTTTAATACGCAATAAGCTTTAGGGTTTATTCAAGAAGAAAAAGAATATAGAACGAGATGAAGACACATAATGGCTACGATAGATAGCTTTTCCAAGGAACCGTATTATAACGTAACCGTATATCAACGGAAATGACGTAAACAGAAAAATGCTTTCGTTACTAAGGCTAGGCTTATTGGGTAATTATTATAATCGGGTGAAAAATTGGCAGTCATAGGGACAGAAGTGAAAATGAATATTGTTTTTTTTTCTCTAATTAAAAAAATAATAATTAAAAAAAAACAATTCTAATATAACCTTAAAACTAAGGCATTTATGTTTAATTACGAATGTTTAATATTATACCTAAGACCTTTTGTCTGTCTGAAGAATGGTGTCGATCACGCGTATTCACATTTTACCCCCTACAACAAGTGCTCAACGCGCCTAAAGAAGTTTTCACTTCAAAAACAGTCGATCGCGTCAGAATCTGCAATCATTTGAAGACGTGCGCAAAAATTCTGTAAACTAGTTATTACGTCGTTTCCAATAACAATTATACTGACGCGGACCAGCGTGTACTTGTATGTAAAAGAAGTAGATTAATCACGTCTACGTCACTACTCAATGTGCCTACGCCAAGCCTACGCGAACCTTGCATTGTGATTGTCATCTACGTAATATTTACGCCATTACTTACACCATTTAGATTTCAGTAGGTACATTCTCGACAATGGGACTTGTGTATAATGCATATTGATTTAAAATCTTAATGTTGGGAACTTCTCATCTTGACAAAATATCATGGTTTAACAATTTTACTTAATTGCAAGAAATATCGACTTTTCCCGTTTAGAGTGGAAGTCGAATTATAAACCACAAGCTTATTCCCTGTTCTGTCCCCGGTAAAAACTACGGTTGTTTAAAAATAGAAACTGCTTTAGGATTTACTTCCTTTTTCACAAAACAAGACTTATACCTTAACTATGCCCGCGACTTCGTCTGCGTGGTTTGAGGTTTTTTGGGTGAGCCTATGTGCTATTCCTGACTATAATCTATCTGTGTGCCAAATTTCAGCCAGATCCGTTCAGCCGTTGGGGCGTGATTGAGTAACAAACATCCATACATCCATACATCCATCCAAACTTTCCCATTTATAATATTATAATAGTAATATATTATAGTAGGTATATAGTAAGATTAGTAAGATAGAAAGACAACGAATACGGGTAGGTCATTGCAAAAGGGAGATACCTACCAGCAGCACCAGTCTTAGGAGATGCCGGTTTTTTATTATAATTTTTTTTATTTATATAGACTTTTATTATGTAATAAACAAGTTCTCATTATTAGACATGGTACTAGTAGGTAACTAGACGACGATTTTGGTTTTTGATAAATCTTTGTTTTTCCGGGATAAAAAGTAGCGTAAAATCCCCGGATCCGGTAATAACCCGATTTTTTTTCTGAATAAAAAGTAGCCTATGTGCTATTCCAGACTATAATCTATCTCTGTGCTAAATTTCAGCCAGATCCGTTTAGCCGTTGGGGCGTGATTGAGTAACAAACATCCATACATCCATCCAAACTTTCGCATTTATAATATTAGTAAGAAGTAAGACAAGACATTGTCTTTTTTTATTACGAATGTAATTTTCTTCCATTATTCCATTATTTATTCCATAAGTACTTACACTTTAATATACCTAATATCTGTAAAGTTTATAATAATTCATGTCATATTAAATGTATGTATAATGTAGATTACGTACTGAGTACTCATTTGAACAGTCTCTCGTTACGAGTGTTAATTAGTATGAATTAAAATAGTGGGTTTTGTCTTTACTGTATAAATATGCTAATATGCCGCATCACTTATTTGTACAAATGATAAGTTTAAATTTTTATTAAGCACTTTTTAGTTTATCGTTGCGTGTTATTAGGTAATAGCAAGGCCAAGTCGGGAAAGACAAATTATATTTATAAGATTTTAAAATAAAGAAAATTTGGTGGGTTTTTGTCAAGGGAAGGGTTTTTGTCCAGGGAAGAAAATTTGAAGGGGTTTTGTCCAGGGATAAATATTTCTTATATTATAGATTGTGGAATCGATATTTGTGATGATCACTGGGAACTCCAGATATTGATTTTGAAAGGCTCAGCGACAAAAAAACGTAAAAATCCGTCACTATTTTTTCATCTATTGGAAAAAAAAAAAAATAAGAAACAATTTTCAAAATTTGAAATAGGTATCTATTTAAATTTTTTGAAATTGTTTCTTCATATCGATTTTGAAATGAGTCGGTCCAATAACATAAAAACAAAAAATCAGTCACTTATAATATTATTCTTATTTGCAAACACTGAGAACCCCAAATATCGATTTTTAAAGGAGTCGGTCAAATCACAAATAACAAAAAAACCGTCGATATTTGTCTGGTGGTGGTTTTTTTTATAGTTAGCTAAAGGAAAATTTAAAAGGCTATTATATATGCAAACTTAACAGGACAAAATATTTTTGCGGAAACAACATTTTGTTTGGACGATTGTGAGGCATTAAAATTTATTATCCCCATAACGTTTCAATAAACAGGAAAAAGCGCCTTTATTATCCTCAGTTTTTATTAAAGCTGCGTTTACACGTTTGTAAAAAGATCGATATGTTTTGGGGGCCCAAAATCGGCGAAAATATTCTATGATGACATCTCGAAGCCGTCGTCGTCGTCAACCGATAGACGTCCACTGCTGGTCTCCATTGCGGGATTTCCACGCTTATAGGGTCATAAAGGATCTTAAAAGATAAAACTGACTGACTGACACATCAGCGTACCCACAGCATCAGGCGCTAAGTACAGATGACCTATACCTAAAGTTTTGCATGATAGAGGAAGGATTTTCAGAAATTTTCCCGGGCCGATGACGTAGCTAGTTAGGTTAGGTAGTTTATTCTTTATAATATACAGTAGTTTAGTTAATAACCTAGTTTCTCTTAATTCGGAATGGTCTTTAGGTATCACCACCCTTCTGACGGCTGTGGCCGTGCCTCGGGTTGTCTCGGTCGGATTTTCGAACGACTCCGACTCAAAAACTTGAGTCGTTTGAGGTAAGAAGCGAAACGATTTAAGCACAAATAAAAGTAAGCACCCTTTAATAAAACCGAATCTGTATTATCTATTAATATTAATTAATTATTTATTAAGCTTATAGAAAATTCGATCGAAATAAGCGGTCGAAAACTACTTCACGTATTTACCTACGTAGATACTTGTTAATATACTTCCGATGTACACATTGCTTTATTTGTCATTTCACATCGACATTTTCATTCGATTTATTATTAACACTGAATAACAATATAACTAAGGCATGAATTAATGCTTGGGTAAAATTAACCATGAAAAATATTCATTCTATGTCATTCGTCGAAAAGTTTGATAAAATATTATGTTACATATCGACTTTGCCTTGTTTAGTATCTACCTACCTACTAATTTCTTCTGCTATACCAAACAGACGCGAAATCCTGGCTTGTAGGTATATTACGCCTACCTACCTATGTATCTACAAGTTTATTGCGGACTAACTACGTCCTAACTATACGTTAGAAATGATGGTCAGAGTTGAGCCAGATTTTCGCACCGTGTGGTGAAGGAGATAAGCTATCATTACCCATCAAAAAATATGCTTTAGCATGAAAATCATTGCCATAAAGTAATGGTACGTACACGTCACATTTATACTATTGTAGATTTTGTAACACACTGAGTAAAGAGCCGAAGCGCAGCAACTGAATTCTCACTACGTGTTCAACTGTTCACATAATATTTTCTTTGGAAATGGTTCACGAATGCGCGACGAACGATGACGTGCGTTTTGGCCTCTTTTCTTCAGTTTGCTTGTACGTTACGTATGTACGTATGTACCAATATGACTTGAGCCTCACATACGATGATATAACATTAGTACTATACGTAACTGCCAGACTTATCAGATATAATCTATCTATAGTTTATAAAGTTGTTATACTCTATTCCAGTGAATTAAAGGATTCATATTAAAGTAATATACCTAAGTACTTATAGTCTACTGTTTCCATTAGGAAAAGATTGGCAGGTTTCCTAATGTTCACTCTGTAGTGATTTCTATTATAATATTAGTAACTAGCAGACGTGCCCGCGACTTCGTCCGCGTGAAATAATTTTTTTAAATTCCCACGGGTACTTTTTTGGGATAATATATATTATATAGCCTACGACACTCACAAATATTGTGGCTTTCTATTGGTGCCAGAATTTTCAAAATCGCTTCGGTAGATCCAGAGATACCCCCTACAACGTCACAAACTCACAAACTTTACCTCTTTATAATATTAGTATAGATTAAGCCTCGACTGCTTATCGACACGACCTACCTACCAGCATTCGATTCTTTCAATCACATTACGATATCAAAGTATTGGTCGTTCTGTATTTGCCTAGAGCTAGACGATCATGAAACCTTGTGCGAAAATTTTTCGGATTCTAATAATATGGAAATGGTCAACCATTATTTTTTTGGATAATGCAGTTAATGTGATTACCACTACCAATCAGCTGTTGATCTTTCAAAACTAGCAGACTGGAATTATTCGTGGCAATAAAGCTAATCACTTACAGCAGCTACATTTTTAACCGATTTCCAAAAAAGGAGGTTCTCAATTCGGTGCGTATCTTTTTAGTAGTACGAAAAATGCGTAACTACTCGAGTTATGCGGGCTCAACTTGTAACTTTAGCTCAGGTTTATATAGGCTCGTATTAGTAGACATTAGCTCAGTACAAATTCCCAAGTATCGGAACCTGAGGCCCAATTGTCTAAGCAAATCTTAAACATTTGACATTGTTTACGCAGTTCATACATGTTTTTTGACGTGCAGGCAACTATGAACTCCTTAAAATAAGTCGAAATAAACGTTTTACAAACTAGTACGATTACGATTTCCTTACACAATCGGGGGGCTTTTTCGATTAGTTCGATGTCAGTTTTTAATACGGGCCTTACAATTGTCGTTGGGTACTTGTCAAAAATTGTATGATTTTAATTTTGTAAACAATTTCGGTCGGTAATGGGGTATAAAAAAGATTGTTTGTCTGGTGAATATCACATCGAACCACCTGCCGCGGCAAAGCGTGGGGACGCAGTTCGCTATCAATTTTATATTACTCTCTCAAAAGATTACCAAGTCGCTTCTTGGGCCTCAAAATTCTGTTTTGAACTACTAAAACTCTGCAGTTAACAGTCCTCTCCTATAACGGTAAAAAAACGGAAAAATAAAACGAAGTATAAAATCTTGCACTGCTTGACCTCTATGTCGCTGCAGGAGGTGCCATGTGTCATTCGCCTATGCTGTTGTATTTCCATACAGGATATTATATTCTTTTTATAACCTGTGGAATTTATTGTTAGGAAATCCCCTGCTCAAAATAATTATCCTGCTTCCTAGGTACCACGTTAAGGAAAACAAGGAGCCGAAAGGCGTTCTGAAGCTGTCCGAACTGAATGTATCGTTCGCTCCAGCAAAAATGGGTCACATGAACTCCATGCAACTGACCTTTATGAAGGACGGATCTACGAGACACATCTACGTTTACCATGACGACCCAGAAGTTATAAACGGCTGGTAAGATTTCGTTTATCTTCTTTGCATGCACTAGAAAGTATATATTTGACCTAGGCCCCTATTCCACATCGGCCCATTTTGGACTGTTTTTACTAAACAAATCGTATGAGATGTTATCAATATATAAAAACTAGAACCGAAGGCCCGTGGAATGTCTAAGACACGGTAATAATTTAATTAAAGATGTAGAATGCAAAGTTTCGCTTCTACCACTGTGCCTTGAACCTTAGTTTTATCAAATAATCGATATGTCACCGTAAGATTGTAAAAACCGTTAGATTATAATCTAACTCGCGAAATTGCAAACTGTCGAAATATTACAATTTAACGCATTATTTTTCGGTAGATTGTAATCTGTTAGGTATATTAACCCGATAAAACCTGGCCTGGCAGGCACTGCCTGCTTATTTATGTCGAACCCTAACCTAACCTACATGAAACAGACAAGAAAACGTAAATACAATGAATATTTCTAAAATTGACACTCAGAACTTTGAACGGTTCACAATCGTTCGACAGTTTACAATTTCGCGAGTTACATTATAATCTAACGGTTTTTACAATCTTACGGTGACAGATACATTTTGGTGGTTCATTGGGGGTGTCAGTGTCACTGTCGTACGGAGTTCTTTTTACCCAACCAAAGCAAAGCGTTATGATTTTAGCACGTATATGTTTGTATTTATGTAGGTAATTAGATATTTTCCACCGTAGCGCCTAAACTTCTAGGTAACTTCAAAGGTGTCAATCAATTCGTTAATATTATTATGGTCCGGGTGACGTAGGCTACATTTTACGTGAACAAAATTGATATGACATAATATGTTACTTCCAAAAAGTGGGCGTCTCTGATTTTTTTAAATACTTTGTTTTTAATATATACCTAAGCTAACTGTTGGTGTTATGTACTCACAGGTACACATCAATCCGCTGCGCGAAGCTCCATCTTCTCCAAGTGGCGTTTCCATCAACACCACAATCAGATCTGATTCTCCGTCTGCCCAAGGACTTTGCGCGCGAAGGTTGGCTGTGGAAGACGGGTCCTAGACCGTCGGACGTGCATCGACGTCGCTGGTTCACACTTGATAACAGGAAGCTGATGTACCACGATGAACCTCTTGACGCGTATCCCAAAGGCGAAATATTTATCGGTTAGCCTTTATAATATTGTAACGACTATTTTATAAAGTTATATCCATTTTGAAACTAAGATGGCCGTCATGTTTTTTTAGAATGGCATTAAGAAATTCAACAGTCAGGCAGTTGTGCTCAGTCTATACAAGGAAAAAAACCTGCCTCGTTGGTCTAGTGGTTAGCATGTTCGACTGCGGCTGACGAGGTTCTAGGTTCGAATCCCGGGTCTCAGTACAAGCCCGGAGTTAGTCAGTTGGATGTGTTTCTCCCCCGTGTCGTATCGGATTTTCCGTCCCATCTAGCTATGAGAGTAAAGGAACAGAGAGTGCACCTGTTCTTGCTCACACACTAGTGCACTATAATATCTCCTGCGAATCTGCGTCAATCTCCAGAGAGATTAGCCATCTGGCTAATTTCTCTAGAGATTAACCGTCGCGGCCGAAATTCGGTCGGGAGGACATTATACTAGGAGAAATTGCTGTTGCAACTAATATACTTTTGTGTTACAGGCCACGAGTCCAGCGGCTACCATATCAAAGTTTCAAACACTGGCAACGGTTGCAAAGAGGCGCGGTTTCCCTTCCACCTCGTTACGCCGGAACGGACGTTCTGTCTCGCCGCCACCACGCACGAGGATAGAGCTGGCTGGCTCGCGGTCATACAGCAGACCCTGAAGAGACAGCTCACACCGCAAGAGTCCACAAGTAAGTTATTTATTATGGGACTGGGGAAGCTGACGTGAGTGAACGTCCTGCCTAGCCGCCACCACGCACGAGGATAGAGCTGGCTGGCTCGCGGTCATACAGCAGACCCTGAAGAGACAGCTCACACCGCAAGAGTCCACAAGTAAGTTATTTATTATGGGACTGGGGAACCTGACGTGAGTGAACGTCCTGCCTAGCCGCCACCACGCACGAGGATAGAGCTGGCTGGCTCGCGGTCATACAGCAGACCCTGAAGAGACAGCTCACACCGCAAGAGTCCACAAGTAAGTTATTTATTATGGGACTGGGGAACCTGACGTGAGTGAACGTCCTGCCTAGCCGCCACCACGCACGAGGATAGAGCTGGCTGGCTCGCGGTCATACAGCAGACCCTGAAGAGACAGCTCACACCGCAAGAGTCCACAAGTAAGTTATTTATTATGGGACTGGGGAACCTGACGTGAGTGAACGTCTTGCCTAGCCGCCACCACGCACGAGGATAGAGCTGGCTGGCTCGCGGTCATACAGCAGACCCTGAAGAGATAGCTCACACCGCAAGAGTCCACAAGTAAGTTATTTATTATGGGACTGGGGAACCTGACGTGAGTGAACGTCCTGCCTAGCCGCCACCACGCACGAGGATAGAGCTGGCTGGCTCGCGGTCATACAGCAGACCCTGAAGAGACAGCTCACACCGCAAGAGTCCACAAGTAAGTTATTTATTATGGGACTGGGGAACCTGACGTGAGTGAACGTCTTGCCTAGCCGCCACCACGCACGAGGATAGAGCTGGCTGGCTCGCGGTCATACAGCAGACCCTGAAGAGATAGCTCACACCGCAAGAGTCCACAAGTAAGTTATTTATTATGGAACTGGGGAACCTGACGTGAGTGAACGTCCTGCCTAGCCGCCACCACGCACGAGGATAGAGCTGGCTGGCTCGCGGTCATACAGCAGACCCTGAAGAGACAGCTCACACCGCAAGAGTCCACAAGTAAGTTATTTATTATGGGACTGGGGAACCTGACGTGAGTGAACGTCCTGCCTAGCCGCCACCACGCACGAGGATAGAGCTGGCTGGCTCGCGGTCATACAGCAGACCCTGAAGAGACAGCTCACACCGCAAGAGTCCACAAGTAAGTTATTTATTATGGGACTGGGGAACCTGACGTGAGTGAACGTCTTGCCTAGCCGCCACCACGCACGAGGATAGAGCTGGCTGGCTCGCGGTCATACAGCAGACCCTGAAGAGATAGCTCACACCGCAAGAGTCCACAAGTAAGTTATTTATTATGGGACTGGGGAACCTGACGTGAGTGAACGTCCTGCCTAGCCGCCACCACGCACGAGGATAGAGCTGGCTGGCTCGCGGTCATACAGCAGACCCTGAAGAGACAGCTCACACCGCAAGAGTCCACAAGTAAGTTATTTATTATGGGACTGGGGAACCTGACGTGAGTGAACGTCTTGCCTAGCCGCCACCACGCACGAGGATAGAGCTGGCTGGCTCGCGGTCATACAGCAGACCCTGAAGAGATAGCTCACACCGCAAGAGTCCACAAGTAAGTTATTTATTATGGAACTGGGGAACGTGACGTAAGTGAACGTCCTGCCTAGCCGCCACCATGCACGAGGATAACGCTGGCTGGCTCGCGGTCATACAGCAGTCCCTGAAGGGACAGCTCACACTGCAAGAGTCCACAAGTAAGTTATTTATTATGGAACTGGGGAACGTGACGTGAGTGAACGTCCTGCCTAGCCGCCACCATGCACGAAGATAGCGCTGGCTGGCTCGCGGTCATACAGCAGACCCTGAAGGGACAGCTCACACCGCAAGAGTCCACAAGTTATTTATTATGGAACTAGGGAACGTGACGTGAGTGAACGTCCTGCCTAGCCGCCACCATGCACGAGGATAGCGCTGGCTGGCTCGCGGTCAGACAGCAGACCCTGAAGGGACAGCTCACACCGCAAGAGTCCACAAGTAAGTTATTTATAACGAGCTTATGCCCGCGACTTCGCCCGCGCGGTTTAATTTTATTCTCGCGGGAACTCCTTAATTCTCCGAGATAAAAAGTAGCCTATGTCACTCTCCAGGTGATCAACTATACCTATGCCAAAAATCGCGTTGATCCGTTGCTCCGTTGTGGCGTGATTGAAGAATAAACCAACAAACACACTTTCGCATTTATAATATTAGTATGATGGAACTGGGGAACGTGACGTGAGTGGACGATTTATAGAGAACTAGATGATTCCCGCGACTTCGTCCGATTGGTGGATTAAGATTTTTTTATTCCCGCGGGAACTCTTTAATTTTTCGGGGTAAAAACCTATGCCCTTCCCCGGGATACAAACTATCCCCATACCAAATTTCATCAAAATCAGTTGGACAGATGGGCCGTGAAAGCGTAGCAGACACGCAGACACTTTCTCATTTATAATATTAGTATGGATTGGATGGAACTTGCAGGTGTTACCTCGCGATAACTCGTATCATGAACAAATAAATCGACATTATGCTTATTACTATACATCATGTGGTGTGAATTAATCGGACTAATTATTAGGGCCTCTTAAGTTCGTTTCTTTTCTGAATGAACTAGTTTAGAAACGAATATTGAATAGAAGCAGGTCCATGATATTGAATGAACTAGAAGTTTAATTCGCTATAATCCGCCACGGTAGACAAATCTATGTGGTACAGTGCGCGTAAAGATACTTTACAATAGTGCATTGTTGAATCAACATCTCCTGAAGATGCTCCGGTGTCGGAACGTACGTTTGTACGTTGAGAGTGATTTGGAGGATTTGTGTGCTGCTGTGCCGAATTACTGGGTGGCGGGGGTCGCATGCTGTAGGTGAAAGACACGCACTGTATCACTGATACCTCATCAAAAAAGTTTGTTATTAGTCTTAGTACCCTTCCCTAATTTTAATTTCAAAAATTAATTTGACACTACTTTCTTTTCAGTTGAAGCTACCCTCGTACGCAAGCGCACAACATCAAATTCCATCAGTATATTCTCAGGGAGGTAGTTTAAAAAAATACTATATAAGATTAAGGCATCGGTTAAACTGAAACAGCTTCCGTGCGGGTTGCGGGATGTGAATTACTGCGAATTTGATTATTTTATTGGCGTAATTGGGTATTTGACAAATAGTCAAATAAGCAACTTTTTTATCAAACGTCAAAACGCGTCCTAAGTATGGGATTTATATGAAATTCTGAAATTTGTCGTCATTTTAAAGTTCAACGCACTTTTTTACTTTAATCGATTGTTTAAAATGGTTATTCAACTTAAAACTATCAGGAGACGTGGATATTAAGACTTTTGGGAGATTCTCTATTTAGTAATCACTAAAAAATAATTTATTTGAATAGTAGTCAAATACCCGATTGGCATTTAAACGAATTACTTTCCGATTCCCGCGCAGGATTTGCTTCGATTTGATTGAAGCACCGATCACATTGTAATTTATAAATAATTATAATATTTTGATTGCGTTATATTTTATACATCTATATTTTCAATTGCCAATTAAATTATGTTAAAAAGATAATTATTTTACCCACAGACCTATTTTTAGAATATTTTATTTGTAAATAAATTTGTTTCGGTTAATTATTATCTTAAGATAATATTTTTGATTATTTTATTTAAATCTGTTGATTATAAGTTTACTGTAAGATTTATTTGTTAGTCTATTATAAGTTTCAAATGTAAATAATTTATTTTATGAGTGATTGATTAATTTTCTCTATAAAAACAACAGTGAAGGGACTGAATCTGTAATTTATACATAAATTATTGTTATTTTTACGTTTTTAATTAAGTTCACTTGCTTCATCAAATATGCAGGTACAAAACAATATTCGTTTTAAAACTAGGCTTAACGCACAAGAAATCAACATTTTTACCTTAATAGTATTTTGCTTTTGTAGGGAATGTCACATATTACCTATATACACATTTATTTGTAAAATGTATGCAGATTTTAGAGCTTGAGATAAATCAAGAAATCCGCGAGCGGGATTCCTCTACAATGTATAATGGAAAATGATTCGATATATTGGACTTTTAATAATATTTTCAATACTTTACTACAAAATAATAAATAGGTAATAGACTGCGAAGACGTCCAAGAAAACTTCGCCATTTTGGTAGTAATCGTCTGATCGCGGATTTTCGCTAGCGTGTCTTTAGCCTTAATTGCAGTTAGACTCGTAGAAAACGTTTTCTTAAAAAAATTATGTATGGCTCTCTCATTCGTATGGAAAAGACATTGTACAGGGAATTCGTATAGTTAAATTATTCGTACGTAAAAGTACCATAAATATCTTAAATAATAATGCTTTAGTGTTTTAAGCAATATAATATAGCGTTAAAATATGCCTAAAACGTGTAGTGTAAACTACTACTCACAATTGAATAAAATATAAAGATATGGTAGATTTTGTACGCAATATGTGGTTTAAAATTAATCATATAAATGAAATCATTACATATTATTGTTATGTGACGCATTATATGAAAATTATAAATTAATACTAATGCGTAATTAATACTAATGCGTAATGTGTTATTAGTGCGTAAAATATATATTTTTTATTTACAGTTCTGTAACTGTAAATACTTTTTAAAAAGATAAGATCTGCGAACTCGTACTTATGGTACTGCTGTCTTAAGTAAGAGTTCGCAGATCTTAATATAGTATCATATTAAGAAGTATTGAAAGTTGAAACACTAAAGTCTATTTTTTAATCCCAGAGACTAAAATGACAGCTACTAATGTCAAATGTAAAAATAATGATACCAGCTCTATAATAATAGTGTTGTCTTCATGGTTCTGATTCAGATAAAAATCGATAATAAAATAATATTTTGTGTATAAGGAGTAAAATAAACTATCCTCAGTAAGACGAAAAATATTGCCATTCCCTTCCGCTGGGCCCTCAAATACGCGATATCTCGAATTATTTTGACTTTGTAAGTCGAACAAAGTGGTATTTCCCTGCGAGGTATTCATAGTACATATTTATACTCTATAACTCGT
This sequence comes from Erebia palarica, assembly GCA_964035005.1. Lineage (NCBI taxonomy): Eukaryota > Metazoa > Arthropoda > Insecta > Lepidoptera > Nymphalidae > Erebia > Erebia palarica. The sequence continues at coordinate 11,286,879 of OZ035987.1, read as the reverse complement.
AGGCTACATTTTATCCTGGAAAATTAAACAATTCCCGCGGGAACAAAAAACCTTAATCCACGTAGACGAATTCGCGGGCATCAGCTAGTATTTTATAAATATTCGCAATTTATATTTATATTTGACGAAATACGTAGGTAACGTTTAGTTTTCAATATACAGGTTTTTAAATATAATGTCAAATGCATAAAATGGTGAATTTATTACAATTTTGTAATAATATGAAAAACATGAAATGAGAATCAGCTCATACATTTAATTTGAATTTAAATAATATTTCCTACACATTTTGTTGTCTTATACACATCTGACATGAATACCTACCTACAAATTTTTATCGGTAAATAAGTATCGACTGCACCACATCACTATTTAAGAGCCATAAAAAACAGGCAACACAGGAAACGTCATTTTTGTCTCCGGGATTAAAAAATAGACTTTAATTTCAGAATATAATGGATTTTGTTTTAAATTCGTAATTCAGCAAAGCCGAGATTTATTTCGTAGTTTCCGCAATGTTTTCGTTAAATAGCTCACTGTAGTACTGTTCAATTTCGCCTGTAATTAAAGAATTCTATTATATCTGATAATAGAATCAACATTTATTGCCCATTTTACTTTAAAATCTAGCGGGTACATCCATCGGTTCAAATTAATATTAAAATCAAATAATGTATTTATTAAATCAAAAAAGAAATACATAATCCCGCAAATTATTGAAGTAGGTATTCTTTGTAGAAAAAATAATTGATGTCTCCATGATATCACTAGTTAATTAGTTGAACTATTGTCGCTGTATTGTAATTAGCTATGGTTTCGTATCAATATCATATAATATGTAGTATTTCTGTCTCAGGCGTGTTTAACGTATATTAATTAACTATTAATTACTAGTAAACTATGGTAGTGTTTAAGCCTCGAAGGCAAATTGCACTTTCTATTAATTCAATCGCTTTTATAGATTTTATTAATAGAATAATTTTGAATTTTTGAAACAGTAAGTATAGGTTACGGCTATAGTTTTTGATTATTTTCAAAAGATAACATAATTATGGACTCCTTAATCAATCGAATGAAATTATATTAAAAAAATAAGGATAACAAAGCCGAAAAATAAATATTCATAGGTAATAGCATTATTGTATCGATATCAATACACCTTCAAGTATTCTCCAATTACATCTCTATAGCAATAATTAATTATGATTTGAATAGTAGACGTAGAATAAATTATAAATTATTTCTTGCGATTCATTAATTTTGGCAGTAACTTAATAGTAAATCGCTAAAAGCATTTTAGTCAAATTTAGTGAAGTCTATTTAAATAGATAATATTTCGTAGTATGATTTGTTATTCGGGAGATTACGGGACTTATATTCTTAAACACATACTTTGCCAAAGTTTAAATATCTTACTATATCCTTCGACACATTTATACTAATCTGTAGGAAAAAAATATTGAGAAAAGAAAGTAACAGAATAATTCTCAAGCAAGTATTAGATTTTTCAACTACTTCATACTACAAAAAATTTAAATTACTCACAATTTAATATGTTTTTAAGAATTTTTCTTGGTTATAAAATATGTATGTTGCAAAAGTACGCTATTACTAAGATTTTAATGGTTTTGGAATACATCAATTAATTTAAAATATGTACCTTGTTGTACCAAGTTGACCAGTTGAAAGTTCTACTGTAATACTACTATTTGCAGACATTTTGTTTTAGAAATTATGTTGATTAGTGTGTGCAAAGCAGGTGAAAAGTTATGAGCAACGCTGGGAGGCTACCAAAAAGGGTAGAGTAATATTATAGTATACTACCTATTGGATATGATACAGGTCTGAAAGTATGTGGAATGAATAAAATTCATCATTGTGTGTATAATTAAAGATAAGAAAAACTATCGGCCCATAATTATGTATTGGGTTTTTCTACCTAGAAATTCTCAGTACTAGCCCGGAGTTAGGAAGTTGGCGGTGTTTCACCCCCGTGCCTCGGAGAGGACGTTAAGCCATCGGTCCAGGCGTTAAAGCCTGCCAATCCGCATTGGGGCAGCGTGGTAGGTGTAAGCTCTAATTCCCTCTCTCCTTTGAGAGTGGAGGCCTGTGCCCAGCAGTGGGACATTAATGGGCTTTAGTGATGGTGGACTTATTTCAGATTATTTTCTGACCCTGGTGTAACTTTTTAAATCAACTAAGTGTAACTTAAGAGATTTTTATATTATAGCATATGCATATCCGCAAGAGGTGCAAGCTATTGAAATAACAACTCAATAACGAGTTTCGTGTTCAAAATGTTTTGTTTAAAATTCATACACTTACTAACATACTTTTACACTTTTATGACAACAAATAGTTAGCATTGATAGAAAGGTACATAATAAACCTAGACTGGTACGTCTTATATTATATTATTTTCTCGTAAATCTTATAGCTCTAGGTTTATGGAAATACTTATTTCTGTATTGACTGTAATAATCAAAAGTACAGTTAATACAGTACAGTAATAAAAAGTACATATAATATATGTATCTCGTTCACTCGATAACATTTCGTTCTTGTCACGATTTTTAAAGATTCTATTTTCCCTCTACATAATAGACAAAAACTAATTACATAATCAAGTGTCTTAAAGACAAAACTAAAAATGAATTCAAGAAAAATAAGGGTTTCTTAGAAAATTGCCGGTGAGTTCAAATTATACAATTATAAATGTGAATACAGCCTATTTCAATCTAGTAAAAATATTTAAGAATACCAGGTTTAATGCCGAGAACATAGAAGGGCGAAAAATAATAATTATAAATATTTATTTAAACATACTAGACGATGCCCATGATTTTATCCGCGTAGATTAGGTTTTTTAATTCCCACGGGAACCCCATCATATTCCGGGATGCTAATTTGTAGCCCCTCTGTACCGAATTTCATTAAAATTGGTTTTAAAGATGACCGGAAAAGCATAGCAGACAGACAGACACACTTTCGCATTAATAATATTAGTATGGATTAGTATTTAATAATTATTTACCAATTGAAATAAAAAATAATTAATTTATATTATTACTGCCACTATAATTACCCATATTGTAGTATTAGAAATATACCACCCTAATGATAACAGTAGATTTATTCTTACTAGGTACTCCATGGATTAACCTAAAATTGCCTGACTGGCTATTCAAATCGTTAAATCTTGCTAGCAAGATAATAGCCCAGAAGTCTTGATTTACCTACTTGCGTGGATTGTGACAGCGATTTTGTGGCTTGACAATTGTCAAAATGCTAGCCCGTTTATTACCTTTATGCGGTAATCTCAAAAGTGGTTTAGCTAATCTTTCTCTCCTGCGCGTTTATTTTAAGGCTTATAGGAATTAGTTAAGTAGTGCTGTATGCAGTATAATTATTTTAAAAAAATACCAAAACGTTGCCTCGCTTAAGTTACATTTTTATTATTATATTGTTGTAAATATCATTTTAGTGTGCCCTGGCATAATACATACATGTAATTGGTTAATTAATTATTTTTAATAAGATTAATAAAACTTTTCACCGGCTAAAACTATCTTTTATTGCTTCAAGCTCAAGTCCTGTCCTAAATTTTCATGCGGCTTAGAATTTTTTTTAAATATAGGTAAGTATTTTTCTTGTTGGCGTGTTAAAGTATTTGTAAACTGAGACTATTCAAATCAGATGCGGTAACATCTGATTTAAATAGTCTCAGTTTACAAATGCACACACTCAGTTTAGTCTCACATCCCGTCCACAAACTTGAATAGGGCGTGTTCAAAGTTCAAACTGATGCATTTGCAGTTTGCGCTATTTTGCATCCCGCAACTCTCGCGGGATTTGCTTTTCTTTGACCGAAGTTTTATAAAACAATTGATTGAAAGAGACCCACATTTGAATTAAGGTAGGTACGTAATTATTATATCGTTAATAATAAATTATTGTTGTTTCACAAGAAAAATGTAAATGAAAATCCCACTATCAAATTCTCATGAACGTGTAAAATCAGTGAATGTATTTTTGCGGAACTGTTTGTTTTGTCAGGTTCCCCTGTCAGGGGAGTGTTAAGATATTGGGTTACCACTTAAACGGTGCTTTCATCTAAGATCAAAAGGTTGACGTAGTTTGTCGTCTTTGCTAACTCGTATCGGGTAACCATTAACAAAATTAATTTGTCGTAAAATTTTAATAAATTACTCAGTAGGTACCTAAATATTTTTAATGCAATTTTACGATGTTATACACACTTTGATATAATTTGCTATAATTAAATATTTTTATACTTACTTAAGACTTCTTAAAAAATCCAGAATAATTATTATAAAAATAAAGAAATTACTTTGTAATATAAGGCAGGCAATCGATAATATCGGCAGTATTCTATCTGATGGTATTAATACATAAATATTACTTACATGAGCCTCGCTTTTTCTGAGTGAATTTGGGTTTCTAAAAATCTCATTAGAACTCTTTTTAACCGACTTCAAAAAAAGGACGCGGTTCTCAATTAGACGCGTATTTATCATATACATATTTTTATTATGTAGTTTATGATCATTTTCGGGATGATGCATGCAAGCTAATAACTAGCAATGTAGGTAGATACTCGCCCGTTCAAATCGGTTAAGTTTTCCCACGTACTTTTTTTATCCACTACGATCTCACCTAAAGGTAAGTGATGATGCAGTCAAAGATGGTAGCGGGCTAACCTGTTATATGAATATTAGGTACCTACCCATAATCGGTTTCTATAATACACCGGCACGACTTATTGCAAAGTAATTTCAATCCCCTACGCTTCACACATTTTAAAAAAGGTTTCCAATTTAAAAAATATATCACACATTCATCAATCCGTCCGATGAATACAAATTTCGCATTTCATAATAATTTTCCTTGTATCCATAGTTAGTGTATTGCATGGGATCGCACCCTTCGTTCGTCTCGTCGTAGTTTCTATCATCGTAATCGTTTTCGGAATACTCCTGTCCGTAAGTATCGTTGCAGTTGCTTTGGATCTCTCTTTGCGGTTGCTGGTGCCTGGTTGATTCGAGGTTTTGCTGATTGAGACTCCACCGCTGGGAAATCGTACAGCTTAGAGATCCGCCGTGTTGAAAAGCGAACGGCCAAGCCTGAAAAAAAAGAAGAGAAAATTACTCCTAACCACTCTTACATAACTTAATTAGCTACCAACAGAGACGATAGATCAAAATAGGGTCGGAAATGTATTAAATTTTATTTTCTGTTCATGTAATTTTTTTGTTAACTACAAAGAAACAAACAAAATATGATTAAAAGTTGGATAAACAAACTCTCAAACATCTCGTGGTCTGTTCAATTTCGACGGATTTCGAGTCGACCTCCCAAGTTGGACATTGGATATGCAAACTGTGAACTGCAATGATAAAATTGTTGCGAAAAAATACCTATACATTAAGACTAAAGCTATCTAATACTTGGCTTTTTACACGATTTAATTACATTTTTTTTTCGTTGTCATTCATAGCAATGTAATCTTAATTTATGGAAATATTTCAGCATGATCTTAACCAAGTATTTAAGGATTTCTCTTTAATCCCGAGGCCCGGTGCAAACGCTCCCTCCGTGCTCCGGGTCTGTCAACTATTACTTTAGCCCTAAGTAAACTCCGTTCGGTCCTCGGCTTTTCGGATTGTTGTCAGTGGAAGGCCAGTGACTGATTTAACCTGGTCAGACCAGCGACTAGGTGCGTGGTCTTTTGCCCTCTACTTTGCCTACGATTGTTAGGTTTTAACACTCTCTAAGTATCATGTACGAAGGCACCTACCACTTTTAACTCCTTACAATCATTCAAACAAAGCGCGCCCAGGGAGACAATAAAACTGGATGATCTCTTAAACGTCCGGAGATAAACTTTATTTATACCCCAAACAGCTGCAAACTTTTGGTCAGCTCGCGCGCAACGCGTAAAACGTGTTTATTGTTATAATCTTTTTGTTACTATCTCTGCGCCCCGGTTCCAAATACCCAGCGTGTTTATTTTTGTTTCAAAAGGCTTAACCTCTTGCTTTAAGGGTGTAAAAAATTTCGGTTTGTTTTTTGAGGATATGTGCCACCGGAACCCCCAAGAAGACGCGTATTGGTAGGTACATCTATTATAACCCAATTGGGTATTTGACTACTAGTGAAATAAATTATTTTTTAGTTATTATTAAATAAAGGATCTCCCAAAAGTCGTAATGTCCACGACCCTTGCTAGTTTTATTTTGAATAACCATTTAAACTATCGATTAAAGTAAAAAAAGTGTATCGAACTTTGATGACGTCACAACTTAAAATTTCAGACAAAATCCATACTAAGCACGCGTTTTGACGTTTGAAAAAAAGTTGCTGATTTGACTAGTTGTCAAATACCCAAATAAGATACTAAAAATAGTAAGTCTGTTTTCCTCAAAGATAAACCGGATACCGATAGAATACTAACTGTCATCATACATACCTAGATGTACCTATAATTTTAGTTGTAATCATTATATTTCGATTGTCATCATAATATTATTATCGAGCAATTATCATAGACTTACCTAGTTAGTTAGGTAGAGTACCCATTGAGTATTTCTTTGTGGGTGTAACGTAATACAACTAGCTGATGTCCGCGACTACGTCCGCGTGGATTGAGATTTTTGGTTCCCGCGGGAATTCCTTAATTTCCCGGGATAAAAAGTACCCTATGTGTTATGCCAGACTGTAATCTATCCCTGTGCCAAATTTCATCCAAATATGTTAAGCCGTTCGTTTTGATTGAGTAACAAACATCCGTACATCCATCCAAACTTTAGCATTTATAATATTAGTATAGAAGTATTCTACGTCGACGTCAATTAACTACCTAGTCAGTTTTACCATTTAACTCAGAATCAGACTTATCTCAAAAGCTAGTTGAGTACCTAGTTCGTAGTGACCTATGTCTAGACACCTAACAATCATTGGGGGATAGGCGATAAACTGCTCTAAATATATTCTTAAAATCATCCCCATTTGCGGCTTTAATGCCTTCAGCTCAGCCCATTTGTCACTCGGAGACCTTCGTGGAACGAGCGTCCTAATCCGCCGGTGACAGCTTCGCGTCGCGGTGGCGTTTAGCAAATACTTACGCCTGATTCATTGCTGCGGTGATAGTCTAGTGGTGTAGACACCCGATATCCTATACCGGATCACGGGTTCGATCCCCGGGAACCTCTGACTTTTAGGATTCGTTATGGGCGTTTTAAAAAATTCAATATCACTTGCTTCAAACGGCGAAGGAAAGTAAGCTCTTCATAATGGAAGGTGGGTGAAGTCTGCCAATCCGCACTTGGTCTGCGTTGACAATGGCCAAACTCTTGTCATTCCGAGAGGAGACTCGGGCTCAGTAGTGACCCAGCAATGGGTTGAAATTATGATTCATTGCTTTCCCATCTTTCACGTGAAGGAAAATGATGATCAACGAACAAAGAGCGCGGCGGTACTGACACCTCTGCCTCACTCTGTATCACGAATTTTTGTTTCGTTGTGAGTTGTGACCTCTTTAGAATGTGCTTCAGTTTGAAGAATTCGACGCGACGCGACGGCACATACTGCACATTGTTACCGTCGCGCGCTGTGTGTTTCAGGCTTTAAATAATGTGCACATGGCTTTATTCCCTAAACCGCCCCCGTGTCACGGATGAATTGACGCGATGACAAGTGGGACAGGGAATAAATTGTGGTTTTGACGCTTCGTGGTTTCAGATTCTCAAGTCCATTTACTTGCGACTAGATAATATACCGTACCTACTACGGGTATAGATTGTATTCTGTGCTACAGGCTACAGCCATCCCCTACAGGGTACGAGAATGTTGAGTTTTGACGGTTTCCTATTAGCTAGTACCTATGGCACAGGTACCTATAATCTGCTTCATCAAATAAAATTATCTGTACCGTGGTCTTTAAACATAAAAATGATTGCTACATACCGCTACAGTGTAACGTTCAAAATCAACTCATAATTTGTTAATATTCTTCCCCTATTGGCCAAAATCCAATGTTGCAGCAAGAATAAGTACCTAAGCATAAATTCAGCCAACCACAACAATTGATTGTACTCGTATTTACTATTACATCAACAACATTGATGTAATTGTAAATTGTAGTTTTTAAAAGAGCATCCACCGAGTTGCTTGCGGGTTCTTCTCGGTAGGAATGTCATTCCGAACCAGTGGTAGATTTTCTCGACTAGTATTCAAAAGCACTTGTCAAAGTCTACTTGAATAAAAAAGTTTTGTATTTCTTGTATTTGTATTGTGAGTTATATAGTAGCATAACAATAATAATTGATGCAGGTCTTAATTATTTTGCGATTGCCATCTTCTTCTTCTTCGGGTGCCTAGCTCTGATCAACGAAGGTTGGCAATCAGCTTTGCATATTCATTTCGGTTCTTCGCAAGGCGAAATAATTCTGCGGCACTTGGAATTCCGGTCCACTCCCGTATGTTGCGTAGCCAAGACTTTGCAACCAACGCTTCTGTTTCCAGCAACATTTCCCATCATAAGTTGTACACTGAACACGTGCCCCAAATACGTGCGACTTTTCTCACCTTGATAGTCTGCAAAAGTTTGTGTGTTTGATTGACGCGTCGCAGACTTCCTCGTTCGTGACTTTATGAGTCCAACAAATGGCCAGCATACGCCTATAAGCCCACATCTCAAACGCTTCTATCCGTTCCCTGGGGTCTTTAATCGTCCACGCCTCACATTCGAAGGGTCAGGCCATCTTTTATTCTCTACTACACCTACTTACCTCGCTGACCAAGTGTGGATTAGCAGACCTCACACATTTTTGAGAACATTGTTTCAACGTAATGTTTTCCTTTACCGTTTAAAGCAAGTGATATTTAAGTAATTCCTTAAGTTAGATGGTAGAAGAGAAGGTTAAGTTTAAAAGTTAGAGGTGCTTGCCAGGGGATCTAGCCCCCGGCCACCTTATAGGGGATAGCCTATCCCCTGTAAGCTATCCCCGATTTCTTATTGTTACTTAATAAACAGTTTTCAACTTATCTGGCTCTTTTCTCTATATTGAAAACATTAGGTACAAACAAACTGGCTAACCTAACTTTAAATCATGCCCGCGTGGAATGTTGGCAAAAATGGCGGCTGCATTCCCGCGCTGGACAGTCAAGCTGATCCTTTGCGAAAACTTACAAGGTTTAATGGATGTGGAGGAGTATGCGCGGACCGTGGCTCGTGGAGGAGTGCCCTCAGATGCGCTATGTATGAAGCCGCCAGCCGCAGTGTGTCAAGTTTTGACAGTTTCGTATCGGCCGGCACCCATGGCAAAGTGGTTTTCAACCTAAAATCCGTTTCGTATTATTTAATAGTGTTAAAAATAGTTAATTCTTTGTTTTATTTGCCTTTTGCCAAGAGCTTTTAACATATTTCATTCAAATAAACAGTGACGAATGGATGTCTTTTCATTTCATTTAAACAATGACGAGTCACGAGTGGATCTCTATGCCAGAATGCAGGCTTGCTTTGAAAACCTTTTGGAAAATCTTCTAAAATTATACCCAATAGAACAAAAGCAGCGTGGTGCGACCGGCAAATACCTAATGATTCTAATATTTGTTTGCAATATAGTCAATAGAATATTAGTTATACATAAGAAACCATAGGAGGTATAAAATAAAATCTATGATAGCGACGTTCAATTTGCGAAGACCTGGGGAGTGACATGCTACTTTTTATACCGGGATATTTTGAATCTCCCGCGGGAATAACAAAAAATTAAACCACGCGGACGATTTCGCGGGCATCAGTTAGTATTTTTATGTATTTTTTAATCGCACACATTCGTTGAAACTTCATTTTGGTTACGTACGAATTTAGTAAAAACATTTATACTATCTATATAGTACTTACAAGATTGAGTGGCAATGTTAAAAATCGATTGGCATGAGGTTCCAATATGCTTGAATGGCGACCTCGCACACGTTTAACGACCCGCAATTAGCTGGACGGACGATTTCAAGCGAGTTGTTGGAATCAAGCGGCACGAGACCGAACCTGTAGGTGCAGGTTACATTCGTCCAATGGACGTCTATCGGTTATGATGGCGGCGACTTACCTACAAAAAGCCTTCGAAAGAACCCTCATTCGAGCTCGTTCGCGTGCATTAGCAGCGTTCCTGTGTTGGGGCTCGTGTCCACTTCTACCTGTTAGAAAAAAATAAAACAAAATAATGCTAATTAATATCTATGCTAGTGGTTTAGCTTGGACACCCGACCTCCTATACGGGGTCGTGGGTTTGATCCCCGGTCACGCACCTCTAACTTTAGTATTAATAAATTAAGTAAATGTTTTAAACGGTGATGGAAACATCGTGAGGAAACATACATTCCCGACTCCCCGATCTTCATAATGTTCTCGAAGGTGTGTGAAGTCAATTCGCACTTGGCTAACGTGGTGAATTTTAAATTAAATGAAATGATTTAATATTTCACGTAGGAAAACTTAAGTGTCACTTATGATTAGTTAAGACCATACCACCGGTTCGGAAAAATGAAACCTGAAACTGAGAAGAGCCGCAAAGAAACTTAGCATTTTAGATTATTTTTCAGATTATGGCCAAACCCTCATTTCGCAAGGAGACTCGTGCTTCTAGTACAGAGCCGGCAATGAGTTCAAGAATGATGTATGATGACTCTTATATTGTAGTATCAGCGGTGGCCTAAGTATCGGGAGACCCAGGATAGCATCACTGAATGAAGCCCTCCGGTATATTTGCTAGTCTTTGGTTAAAGGTTAAAGCTATATGAAATTACCTAGTAACCACTGAAGCCGGCACAGAATTTTCCTAACTTCCTTATCTAAGTAACAGAAAATACAAATGTCATTAGGAATTGTAAGTGCCAGCGAAGCGAGCACGTTTTTTTTCATTAATGATACGGAAATCGTCCTAATAGCCGTGAAACCACTTATTTTCTAAAACTAGCATTTCTCATCGTTGTGAAAAGTTGAAATGCATATATTTTTTTTGTATTCTGTATGCTTAGGTAATAAGTATATACATATATTTATATATGCTTTGTTGTCTAGTCCTTCCCGAGGCGGGCGGGCGTCTATAGTAATAGTTACGGGGGCAAAGGAATTTTTTTTTTTTTTTTTTTAATTAAAATTATAGAACTGCCACCTCACCTGGTGGTAAATGACAGGGAATAGCAGTTGCTTTAACCCATACTACTAAAATATAATTAAGAACACTTCTATTCACTTATTATATAGGTATGCGTAATTCGTACCGGAACGGTAAAAAAGAACGCTAGGCCTCCATGCATATAAACTTATAAGCCACCATTGTACCACACAAAACTTGAGCGAATTTAGAGTTAATGATTTACTTCTGATACATTCCCCAGCCGGGAATCGAATCTAGAACCAGATCGAATCAAAGTAGGTATACCTACGTTAGGTCAAATCAAATTAAAAGAATTTTTATTCAAATACGTCTTAATTAGGTAAACTGTTTCAGTATGCCATGCCTACCTAACACTAAGATTCAGTATGAAACTCGGCTAGTAGCCGGCTCATCTCAGTAGAATTCTTTCCGAACCGCTGGTAGAGTCAAAACATGACGTAACATAAGAGAAACATGTACCTATGTCCTACATCGAATAAAGTATTGAGCTGATTGTGACTAAACAAAATGTCTCGAGTCTTGCTACAGTTTTTTTCCACTTACCCGAACTGGATTGAGAGTCATCAAAAAGAAAATCATCGTCATCCACGTCATCTCTCTTTTCCGCGGGAGATCTACGTTTCCTAGGCATTTTTATTGCACAAATCACATGAACACATAACTTTTATTAATAATTTTCAGCGTAACATATTTGGCAATTTAAAATTTATTTGCAATCAAAACCGATGTTTATACAAAATAGGATCGAATTATCAGGGGTAAGGAGTTAAGGACCCTTGTCTTGTCGTGTCTAGGGACGGATGTCTTTTGAGTATGTGCAGTGGGATTGTAAGGCGGGCGCGGTTGGGCGGCGCCTACGCAGTATGCACGCCCCTCCCGCTTATTTTCAGGATTATCGGCGGACAAATGAGAAATACTGAGCGATTTGACACTTATTTATTGCATTTTAAATAAATGGTTTTTAAACTCTAATTACCTACCTATGCAGTTTTATGCAATAATTTTAATACTCAGATTTTAGAACGTATTGAATAGGACACAGGAGTTTCCTTTTCAGTTTTCACCTCCCAAAGTTTAACTAGCCGATTTTGATGAAATTTGATAAAGTTTTGGTGATGATAGATTTTTTCTTAATTCTTATAGAAATGTGCCTAAGAAGCTACCTATCTAGGTTATAATGGATCATACAATAAGGATTTCCAAAACATACATTGTACGGGTAAAATTGTCTGGTAGGCAAGGTATATTAGCTCTGAGAGGATGCAAATCTATGATTGACAGCAAGGTCGTCGGGTCTCGCTTCCGATTTTGCTTTTTGACACTCAATACTTTGTGAACTTAACACGTGCTGAGCACCCCTTACGATCCAAAGTGAGGTAAAAAATTTGGAGCCATTTCCATAATACTTATCATTTGTAATTACGTCCAGATCTACTTACCTTCTATTTCCTACATGTATTATCGAATTCATGGATTTGCAGGTCGTAAGCATAGGTAAGCTTCATACACCTCCAAGAGACTAGGTTCATCTATTTAATCATAGTACCTATTACCTATATTTGTATTAGCAAATACGAGTTAGGTATGTTCTTTTAATTTTTTTTTAATTTGTTGATCTTTTGTTTGAGTTGTTCCTAATTGTGGAAGTGATCAAGTACCGGCTTTCGACTGAGATGTAAGATGGAGCGCTTCAAATAGGATTCAGTTAGGGTTGGCACTTGGCAATTCTAAACAGTAGGCACGTACTCATTCACCAGAGTAATGGAAATATTGAATGCATTGTATTCCGTGAACTACTATTTATATCGATATGCGTGTGAAAGATTTCTAGGACATCACTTAGAAGGCGTTCGAGGGGAAGCGTGCGACGAAGGAACGAGGTTCTCAGCGCTTCAACACAGGGTCCGAATGTAGATATTCAATTCGGGCGCGTACTGTAGTTATCTAACTAGGTAGGTACCTACAGTCCTCAACTAAATATTATGTTGCTCCTGCAGGCCGAACTTAATAATTGCCGATCGATACCGAGGTACGATTTCAATTCAGAATAATCGTAAACCGAATCGAATCGGCGTAGTTATCGTTCGATAATTTGGATTAAACGCTATTACCGCAACTACAGCCCATTAACGTCCCACTGCTGGGCACAGGCCTCCACTCTCATGGAATTAGACATTAGACCCGCTACGCTGCTCCAATGCGGGTTGTTGGACTTTTGACACTGTTGGCAAAGCGGCCCCGAATACGATTTAACATAAAGCGGTAAAGCTGGTACTCGCAGTACGTACCTACTGATTCTGATTGTACAAAAATACTTTACTTCCAACCTTATCAACTTTCTTCTTGAACCGAATTCTAGACAGGCAGACATACACGTTTAGACCATATTTGTGAATTGGTTATGTTAGAGTGCCAAAGTGCCAACCCTACCTACTCATCCAGGTGCGGAATATCAAAGCCGGAGCTGAAAACGTCGAGGTGATTCGTTTTAAGCGCTAACTCCGTTGACTTACGAGGCGATGTTGTTTCTACAAATATTGTTCTTTATTCCACTTACACGTTGTATTACTAATATCTTTAAATTAAAGGTAGGTAAGTAGGTAAATATATTATTTATTATTTTATTCAAACTTTTGTCCACGTGTACTATGATCGTCGTTTTCCCGTTTGACAAAAATTCCTCAACTGATGTGCTCATGGAACTATTAGGTACATACTAAAGCTTTGCTTGCGAAATACGAAATTCTCTTCCTAGAAAGTCTCGTACTGGTGGTCTTGTATGATGTATAATACAAAAGCATACCTAATTACCATTAAGGAACGTCCAATGGTATTCAAGCGTGAATTCACGAAGCTTGCTATTTTCCCGAAATTTTATTTATTATTCAATTCATGGTAGGTACCTATTGCTTTTATTAGTGTCACGCCAGCAAAATGCACCTTACCAATGACACGTGGAGTTATAAATTACCTTCTAATAATTAAATTAGAAAATTTCAATAAATTTTCGCATCGCCCTTTAGACATAAAGCCACACTAGGAACATTTATATTTTACGGTTATGTTTATTTACTCCTTTTATGTATCTATCTATTAAGGCGCAGTGACTTCAGGTGCAGATCAAAAAAGGGTTTTGGAAATACCCTTCTTTGATCTCAACTTTAGATATGTCTCTTAAAGACACTCTATGTAAAATTCTAAATTTACAGATTGATGACCGCACCCAGGTGCGGTCCTCAATCCAGGTGGGTCCATACCCAAGCGAGCCTACCTGTGAAATACGGGGGCTTAGGCATACGTTCCATCTCAAGCGTAGCGCTTCCGGCTTTCTTATCTTCCGTTTCTGGTTCTATCGCTCTCATCAGTCAGATCCTTAATCTGACTAGTCCGACTGATATTGTGGTGCAGAGTCTAGCGGAGTGCATCTTGTCCGGGGAGAGTTTTCCATCGGCTGTGGAATGTCAGAGTCTTTGGGAAAAACCGCGTATTGTCTTGACACATGCGGATTTCGTAGCACAGTGTAGCTCTGAAACGGATAAAGCCCGTGTTTTAGCCGTATCCGGAAAAGAGTCAGATCACTGGCTACACGTTCTGCCATCTCATAGCTTGGGAACGATTTTCGACCGGACAGCGCTTCGTGTGGCAGTTTGCTTGCGCTTGGGAATCAAGATATGTGAGCCTCATTACTGTCCTTGTGGCAGCCACGTGGATCAGTTTGGTCACCATGGACTCAGTTACATTCGGAGCGCAGGTCGCTTGTATCGCCACGGTGCTCTCAATGATATCTATATAGTCCGACGCGCTCTGGCCAGTGCCTCCATCCCTACAAAACTGGAACCCTCTGGTTTGTTCGGGGATGACGGCAAGAGGTCGGACGGGATGACTGTAGTACCGTGGTCGATGGGTCGTGTGGGTCACTGGTGTGTGGATCACTGGTGTGGGATGCAACTTGCGTTGATACGCTGGCAGCGTCCCACCTACCAGGCTCGAGCCTAAAGGCGGGTGCAGCTGCTGAATCGGCTCAGTTGCTTAAGCGCCGCAAAATATACCCAGCCATTACTAAGGACTACGTTTTTGCAGCGCTTGCTTTTGAGACTCTGGGTCATCGGACACGAAGAATTTTATAAATGTCGTGTCACAAAAACGGATCCACGCCTCTGGTGACCAAAGAGCTGGCGCTTTTTAGCCCAGCGGTTTAGGCTTGCCATTCAACGAGGCATTAGCGCCAGTGTTTTGGGCACCATGCCCATTAACGATCACTTGGTAGTACCGTACGACCAGTCTTCGTTTTCTTAATACATTTGTATTCTGTATTTTTATCATTTCTTCATTATTTTAATTCAAATTATCTATTTTATTAAATACAGAATATTATTTGTTGAGCGAAACTCAAACTCAAGTGTCGAAACGACTTTGACAATGACATTTGACAACACAAAACACAAATCAAAACGAAGGAAACGAGTTTGTCAATTGTCTCATCAATAATTATCTTAAATGTTACTTGTCTCTGTCAATGTCAAATCAACTTCGAGTTGGGCACAGGAGCTGGGTTTCGCCGATACTGTATTATTTCTTTATCTTTGCTGATTTATTTATTATTATATGTAGAACTGATTTATAAAATCTCAAATAAATGAGCTACTGTCATAATATGTGTTAATTAAAAACAATAGTTATTTCATCAAAATGCTGCCCGGTATAGGTGTCTTCGGGACTGGGTCTGTTGCTAAAGTTTTGGTGCCGTTCTTGAGGGAAAAAGGGTTCCCAGTGGAGGCAATATGGGGTGTGACTGTACAAGAAGCTGAAAACACTGCAAAGGAGCTGAAAATACCATTCTTTACTAATAAAATAGATGATGTTTTGTTGAAGAAGAACGTGAACCTCGTATTCATTGTGTGTGCGCCTAATTTACACGCTCAAATATCAGTAAAAGCTCTCGGTATCGGCAAACATGTCGTGTGTGATAAGCCTGCCGGACTTTGCCAGGCGGAGGCCTTGAAAATGGTGCGAGCCGCTCAGTACTATCCCACCCTTATATCAATAATAAATCATTCGCTCAGGTTCCTGCCTGCATTTAGCCATATGCGAAAATGTATTCTTGATGGTTACCTGGGTAATCCAAGTGAATTGACGTTAATCGATGTGCGAGTGCAAATGGGATCTTTACTCGGTGAAACTTTTAATTGGCTTTGTGATGACACTATGGGCGGTGGCACACTTACATTAGTTGGCAGTCATGTCATAGATTTGGTTTCGTATTTGAGTGGCCAGAAAGTTATGAAAGTACATGGTGTGTTAAGAACATTTGTAGAGGAAACTGCGAAAGTTAATGGAATCAGAAAAATAACAGCACCAGACTTCTGTACATTCCAATTACAAATGGACAAAGGACTGCTTGTGACAGCTACTTTGAATAATCATTTACCGGGGCCCTGTTTTAATCAGGAAATCTATGTGTGTAGTAAAAATGGCTACCTAGTTGTTAGAGGAGGAGACTTGCATGGCAGATTACACAAGTCATACTCTAAAAGTATAACAGAAGAAGAAGGTAAAAGGCCACATGATAAGGAGGAAGTTATTTACGTAGACATTGAGGACTTAAGCTGTACTTCAAGTGTAATCCCCAAGCCATATATCAAAGGACTCTGCAAGATGATAAGTGCACTTAAAGAAGCCTTTTTACCTGTAAAGGAACAAATGGATTGGATAAAAGAGCCAGTAAAAGCTGCAGCTACATTTGAAGATGGGCAACGAGTACAGGCAACTATGGAAGCACTGCGACAGTCAAATGAAGATGGTTGTTGGAAGACAGTGCAACTATTAACTGAACCTCCTGATCCAAATCCAGCATTGTCCGCTGCAGTGAGACGTACAGCGATATCACTACAGTAACTTTCTAACTAACTGATTTTACTTGCAAGATCCACCAGTACTGTTTTTCAGTACTAGCAGTGTCTGCAGAAATTGTGATTTTTGTTATGATAATATGTTGTGCATAGCTAATCGAAGTGCATCCAGCATAAACATATTGATTTGCCATCATTATGTACCTTTAGATTTTAGCTTGTTTTTATAATACCGATTGTAGCAACAACTTTCATTTAGCCCCAGTTAATGCTAAAAATATGTCTGTAACTAAGTTTTTTAGAAGATATGCTACTGATTCCATATTGTGGCTTACCAGCACTAGATTAACTGCTGCAATCAAAGTTGATTAATCATTACATAAGGAACTCTGTAGTATAGGTTTCTATACAAAATCTAAACTAAGGAGTTCCTTAAGTAATAATTAAGCAACTTTAAGTGCAGCAGTTCGACCTGTTTGGGTTCTATGGTTAATATGTTCTACTAATTACATTCCTTATAACTTGATCAGTGCTATTTTAATGTATTTGGTTCAGAAGCCAAGAATGTAGTTATAATTTAAGCCAGTTGTCTAATGCTTGTAAATATTACACTGCCTAAATAGATAATTTTTAGCTTTTTAAAAATATTTGAACTTTAAAGTAAGTACTTAACTAGTGTAATAAATGCTTGTGAAAATAGTATAATCAGTATTAATTTACAATTATTGTAATGATTGATGTTTTTATAGGACATGCCAATTGCCATAAAACTGATTAAGTAGGTACATTGTTCCCTTAATGTACCTATCTATAATTTTACCAGTAGGGCGACCGCGTATCTTCTGCATCAATCATTGTTACAGTATCAATTGTTGTGATTGACTGAATTTATGGTATTCTTGCTGCGTCAATGGATTTTGTCCAATAGTGGAAGAGTGTTATCCAATCAGAGGTGATTGCAATCGTTACACTGTAGCTGTCAGAGATACGCGGTCGCCTGCAGGTATGCATTTCATACAATAGGTAAAAAGGTCCAATCTGATTTTTACCAGACTACCGCAAAGCCAAAAGGAAGGCTAATTAATGAATTTAGCAAACATGTATGTTCCACCATATATAGAGCCTAAAGCACTGAGCCCATTTTGATGAATGAGGTGTCAATCGATTCATTAATATGGTCTGGCTATATTTTACAAGAACAAAATCAATATGACAGATTTTACATACAAAAAAGTCGACCTTTGAAATTTTTTCCATAGTTGAGTTATTTTTTTAATAAATACTTGTATAAACTGAAATTAAATGACTATTTACTGGCTACGTAGTTAATCCAAAGTACAATTATAATTTTTTTTTATCAATTACAGTTAGCCCTTGACTGCGATCCCACCATTATAATGTATATGTCACCGTAAGATTGTAAAAACCGTTAGATTATAATCTATCTCGCGAAATTCTAAACTGTCGAAAGATTAGAATTTAACGCATTATTTTCCGGTAGATTGTAATCTGATAGGTATTTAAACCCGATAAAACCTAAACTAGCGGCACGCTATGATGGCCGGTTTGACGTTTGTCCGCTCATGAAGTTCCGTATTAATTGATAACGACTTTGAAGGAAATAATTGTATTACTTTATTGACGATAGTGATGTGCAGAGATTCATAAATTTTATCGAATGTAGTTTTAGGTTTAGGACTCAAAATTTATTTATTAAATTGATTTCTTAAATGTATACAAGTGTAGAAAAATCAGTTTGCACCATTTAAGGGGTGAATGTACTTGTGAATATGAACAATTTTCACTATGTGGACAAACCTCTGAAATCGCAAAAAAATATCAATAAATTTTTAAAAATGGAATCTAATACGATCGTCACATAGGATCGCTGGCTAGCACAACTACTACCTCCGGCAAACTCGCGTCAATGCTCAATGCAAAACAAAGCAGTTTCGAATTGACGTTGCTTCGAAAAGTATAAACTGTCAGTGCAATGCGATTGTGATATAGTTTTGACCTGGCTTTGGATTTCAAATATTGATACTGCATTACTGTTGACCCTTGCTCGTTAATTTGGACTCTGTTCAAGCCCTTTGTTGTGGATTTCGTCGATATGACCGAACGTACGCAGAGAACTGTTCTAAATAGTCAGACACGTGAGTTCGTAATACGCCTTCGTAACTATTTCGATCGTGAAGCTCAAAATGGAGGGCCAATTTTACCTATAACGTCAGTGGTTGAACGCGTAGCTGATGCGCTTAATATTGGACAACGAACTGTTAGACGGATAACTAAAAAAAAATATGGCGAGACTGGCACAGAAGAAAATAAACTTCACACACCAAAAAAGAGAAAACGAGCAAAACCAGTCGTAGGCATCGATAGCTTTGATGCCGATGCTATCCGAAGACATGTTTACGGCTACTATTTACAGAAGGAGTATCCAACAAGAAAAAAGTTGGTGCATTCACTGAAGGAAGCTGGATTATTCTTCGGTGGGGAAAGTTCTTTAACGAAGATTTTGAAGACCATTGGATTTCGATACAAAAAATGTAACAAACGCAAAATATTGATGGAAAGATTTGATATAGCGATGGCAAGGTATACTTTTTTACGGCAAGTGAAAGAAATCAAAAATTGGCAAAATGTTGTGTTCTTGGATGAAACATGGCTTAATGCTAACCATACTGTAGGCCGTTCTTGGAACGATGACACAGCAGCATCTACTTCCAAAGTTCCTGTAGGAAAAGGATCGCGACTTATAATTTGTCACGCCGGAACCATCAACGGGTTTGTCGAAGGTTCTCTCATGGCTTTTGCGTCAAAAACCACTGGAGACTATCATGAAGACATGAATGGAGAAAAGTTTACTGAATGGTTTACCTCAATGTTGTGTAGCCTCCCTGAACCATCTATTATAATTATGGACAACGCCCCATACCACTCGATGCAAATTGACAAGCCACCTGCCCAATCCCAAAAGAAAGCTGATATCGTCGCATGGCTTCGTAAAAATGGCGTAGATGCAAACATGAATATGTTAAAAGCGGAATTAGTACGTCTTTTAAAAGAAAACAAACCAACCAAGATCCGATACGTCATTGACGAAATAGCATTAGAACATGGGCACAGAGTTATACGGTTACCGCCTTACCATTGTGAGTATAATGCGATTGAGTTGGTGTGGGCTCAAATTAAGGGATATGCTGCAAGACACAATACAGAACCCCCATTTACCACAAAAAAAATGCTAAAATTATTAGAAGAAGCTTGTGAACATGTGACTAAAGGAGACTGGGAAAAGGTTGTGAATAGAACTGTTAAATTAATAAGGGAAGATTATGAAAGAGATGTGAAAATAGATAATATTATAGAAAACGAACATATAATTATTAATGTATGTGATGATAGCAGTGACGACAGTGAAAATAGTAGTATGGACGAATCTGATTAATTATGGCCTTTTGTGGCACCTTTTTTGGTATCTTTTGTATTCATATGTTTCTTGTGTGCATATAAAGTATGTATATTCATTTTCGTTCAAATATTCAGTTCGTTCAAATAAATTAAATAAACATATACATTTTTGTTTTATTAAACCTATTTAATCAGGTACAAAAACAAAACTTAATTGTTTTTTGTTCGAGAATAAATTGACATTCCACATCACTATTGTAATGTGTCAAACCGGCCATCATAGCGTGCCGCTAGAGTAAGTGCCCGGTCTGGGGCCGGGCACTACTTGATTATTTATGTCGAACCCTAACCTAACCTATAAGAAAGTGACAAGAAAACGTAAATAAAATGAATATTTCAAAAATTTACACTCAGAACATTGAACAGTTTACAATCTTTCGGCAGTTTAGAATTTCGCGAGTTATAATCTAACGGTTTTTACAATCTTATGGTGACAAATATAATATATATAGTATATTATATAAAATAAAATATAAATCTGCTAAGTTACCTTTACTAATTATAAATTGACACATTACTAGTAGTATCATCGAAGAAGTCTGGTCAAGAGGCTGCTTGTTTTTGGCATTTTGTTTGTTCTGAGATATTATAGAAATGTTATTGCTGTGTAGAAATGCTGCCTAATTGTTATTCGTATCCTACTACCTATTATTTTATTTATAAATAAAATATATATATTTAATTAGTATTTTTATTTCATTAATTTGAAGTCACATTTGCTCAACATATCTTAATTAAATTCAGATAAAGAAATGTACACTATCAAGAGGTTTAATCTGAATCAACACTGATCATTTTGTACTTAACCTCTAACATCAATTACATGAAACCGGTAAATTCTAATAGCATAATAAATGTGGCCCTGCGAGCAAAAATAATTAAAACAACCAGTTTTATAACATTGTTATAATAAATGCAAATACAACATTATGTTCCACAGCAATGAACATATTACACAATCACAACATCATGTCCATACACTACAAATAACTAACTAGCCAATAAATCGAACCGCGGGAAACTATAACTAGCACTAAAATTAATTCTCAATTTTTGCCAAAATGTCAGATTCCCTGAAGAGGTGGTATTCCTTTTCATCATTTTCTAAGCTAACTTTGGTCCCGCCGTATTCGGGGAGTAACACTCTATCTCCAACTTTCACCAGAATGGGGATGAAGTCTCCATTGTCTTTTCTTGCTCCAGGGCCCACAGCTACGACTTCTCCATGAAGAACCTTGGATTGAGCTTTTTCTGGGATCACGATGCCTCCTGCCGTCTTCGTAATGGCTTCGGCTCTTTTGATGAGTACTCTGTCGAGCAGGGGAATTAACTGTTTTACGATATTGGACATTTTCTTGGAGTAGCTTCAAATCAAACAATTGAACGGAGATTTTATTTTAATTTATGACTTTTGTAATCTTCAAAATTGAAATCTAGAATATTCGTGCCGGCGAAAATGAAATTCCATGTGTCTATGGTGTTGCCAGTATTTTATTATATTCCTCTTTTTTTTGATACTTTGTTTAACAATTATTAAAAAGGTTTTTTAATAAAAATGTTCCTATTAATTAGTTTTAATATAATACACTTTGGTAAAGTAGTTTAAAAAACGAAATTTAAATTTTAACTCATTACGAGTGACAGCTAGTGTCGAGTAGCGGAATTAAATAAACATGAAAATATTAAAATTGTCAAGAGACGGCACTGTTCAACAAAATAAGAAATTCGACAATAGGTGACGCTACTTGTATTTTGATTGAAAAAGTTTGAACTCTTCCCTAGTTTTTATTACTAATAATGAGAGTTAGTGTTTTTCAAGTAATACATAAACCATTTTTGTTAGATACCTACTATGACTAATAATTTGTAAAAGTAACCAATTTTAAAAAGGGGAGATTCTCAGTTCGATTGGAATCTTTTAGTGCATTAACATTTATCATAATAGATAGGTACTTAGCCCATCAGCGCTATAGTGAGTTGAAAACAATAAAACAGTTAATTTATAATTAGTTCATTTATTCTGTAAGAGTGATCAATGATCATCGTGGCTTCACAATCATGTCCGCAATCGTCAAGTACGCACTCGGCGCGGCGCCGCGCAGTGATCTTCGAAGGAATGTGCGCCGGCGCCGGCCAGTCTCAGACACACCTGTGCGCGCAGCGTTCACTCACACGGCACACCAACGCAAAGGCCAACTCACGCCGTGGCCGTCTTGGACTCAAGTTCTCGCTATATTCTGATTTCTGAGCTAGGGTTGAAATAAGTTATGTGGTAAGTATCGATACCAAGTTATGTGGTAAGTATCGATACCAAATTTTAGTTGTTTTGGGAATCAATTTGGTAAGCACCTAATGAACTCGTGCCTGTTAGCCTGGCTTAGGTATAACTAGTATTTATTATCTAATTCACCGAATTTCAAATTTCATCAAAATTGGTTCAAAAGATCGCCTTTAAAGTTTAGCAGACAAGCAAACATCGCCATCACCTCAGATTCTAAATTCTAAAAATTCATAATTCAACTCTTTTTATTCAAGTAGACTTTGACAAGCGCTTTTGAATAGTCGAATGAATCTACTGCTGGATGGGCTAAAATCTATCGAAAGTGTGTCTGTCTGTCTGCTAGGGTTTCACGGCTATTTATCAACCAATTTTGATGAAATTTGATATACAGATAGGTTACAACTTACATCCCGGGGAAGAACATACTTGTATTTTTATCCCGGAAAACTAAGGCGTTCCTGAGGGAATCAAAAAAATAATTCATGCAGACGAAGTCGCGGGCATCATTTAGTACTAAATACAACGTTCCTACGTTAATTACAAATGACAGAATTCAGAAATTATTGATAATCAATTTGAGTCATATATGAATAAGAAGAAACTATACCTATACAATCTGAGGTCATTCAGATTCCCTCCCATACGCCAACATGGCAGATAGGTACTATACCAGCGCACATCGGTGTAACAACTTGCAAGTTGTAGGCGCTCGACCGCGGCACTGAAAGCACTATAGGCTATTGTAAGTTCTGGCGTACACTTGACAGCTCTTGAATACATAATTGACACGTAGGTACCTACTTAGCATCACTCCGCACGAATATGGCATAAAACTTGTTAATAACTGTAGAGGCTTAAAAGTCATTTGAGAGATCAAAAGCAGTTTACACTTAGTTTTATTCACATAAGCTTAACCTATTTCGATGAATTTTGGTACAGAAATAGCTTACTTACCGGATACGGATAGGAAAGTGCTGGAATCATATACCTAGTAGGTACTTTATATTTCCATGTTCACACTCAGTCAAAGAAATATTATGCGCCTGCGACCGCGCGGTTTAAGGTTTTTTTGATTCCCGCGGGAACTCCTTAATTTTCCGGGATACAAAGTAGCCTGTGTCACTGTCCAGGTCCTCAACTGCCCTACCCATGCCAAAAATCACGTTACGAAACCCAAGAACATTTTGTATGGGGAAATCAAGTGATAATGTTTCTCTTTTATTTTATATTTTCATAAATTTTCCAATGTTTTTAATAGTTATTCTGCTATTCGGGATGGAGATGGATGGGACCAATACAAAAAATCATAAACCATGAAAATCGGTTCAGCCGTTCTAGAGTTTTAAGTATTCGAATATTGGATAGAAGCAGGCGTAACTTTGCGGAAGTTCATGACAGTGAAAGAACTTGAAATTTAATTCGCTATATTCCGCCATAGTAGGTAAATCTATGTAGGTATGTGTATCTTGCAATATTCACCACACCACATAAATCTTCCAAATTATTCTCAACGTACGTTTCATTCCAACACCGGAGAATCTTCAGGGGTTGTTGACTCGAGAATGCACGATTGTAAAGTCTTTATTGATTTATTTTTGAGAATAATGTGGAAGATTTATGTGGTGTGGTGAATATTGCAAGATACACAGTACCCACATAGATTTACCTACATACTGTGGCGGAATATAACGAATTAAATTTCAAGTTCTTTCATTATAAGTGTTCGAACAAACCCGACTTTGTTTTATATTATATAATAAGATTATTTTATTATTATGTATTATTGTATTATATTATATATGAAGATACCTGTCTAGTTATTTTATGAAAAGCTAATGTCTTAATATAAAGAGAGCTACACAGAAAAGGTATTATGAATCTAAAAAGCGAATTCAATGGCCTATAAAAAAGGCTTTTTATGTTGTAAAGCCTCTGTGATCGGGTTCACACGGCCAGCCGCGGCCGTGGAGCCGAATTTTGCAAACATCTCACATGTGCGGGTGTAGGAATAGCATGTTGCAAGAAATAATTGAGACTACTAGTGTACGCATTTACTCCTTATAACAAGAGTGAAAAGCCAAAGAATGTTAAAGGCAAGCGCATGACGCATCCCGTCTTGGTCACATTATCACTTCCTATCAGGTAAGCCTGGTCAAGTATGTCTCTATACTTCCATACCTGGTGAACAAAAATAAACTAACGTTTTTGTTAGATAAATTGCAAAAATACAAATAATAATCAACAGAATAAAATTATTAGTTTTGGTACTAACATAGTAACTAGTAACTGGGATCCTCGATAGCCTAGCAGTATAATGCACAATAAATAATAATATAGCTTAATGGCTTTTAAAATGCACCTGTGAGAGTTGATACCCACCACGGGTACTGGATGGCTCTGGAAGGTTGAAGTTTGGACAAAATCTATTATATACTGACGTTATGATAATGATGCCTTGCCTTCGTTCGTATTGATTTAGGTTCTTTTATAATCCCGTAGGAACTCTTTGATTTTTTAGGGTAAAAACTACCCTGTGTCCGTCGCCGAGATGAAAGCTATTGACTGGAAAATAGAGTCCTGTTGAAAAGGCATAGTTGTAAGACACTCTTTCGCATTTAAAGTAAAGTAAAAGTAAAATATACTTTATTGTACACCATACAAAAAATAAAATACAATAGATATAATAATCTAATGGACATGGCACAACAGGCGGCCTTATCGCTCAAACAGCGATCTCTTCCAGGCAACCTTAGGGCAAAGGATACATTGAAATAGAAAGCGGAAGGGGTGTACTAAAGAGAAGAAATTAAGTAATATACAAAAAGATACAGTAATGAGTAATAAAAAAATATAATTATAAGTATCTAAATAGATATAATAGAAAGAAAATAATATAGTATAGTAGTATAGATTATAGACGACAAATAGATAAGTATATTAAGATGATAAATAATGCTGTTTCAGCTTAGTTTTGAAGATAGGAAGCCATTGAGATAGTCTAATATCCAAGGGGAGAGAATTCCAAAGCCGTATAGCAGTATCAGTAAAAGATTTACTATAGAAGGAAGAAGAATGTCTAGGAGTACTTAGCAGTAGATTATTTTGGGAACGGAGAGTATAATCATGTGTATTAAATATGTACTTAAATCGATCTTTTAAATAATGAGGAGTGGTGGGATTGAACAGAATGCAGTATAGAAGGTGAAGAGTATGAGTATTCCTGCGAAGGCCAATCGGGAGCCACTTGAGCTTACGGCGAAACTCTGAAACGTGGTCATACTTTCGCAACCCAAATATGAACCTTATACAATAATTTTGAAGCCACTCAAGTTTATTTAGTTGCTCCTCAGTGAGATTAAGATAACAAGTGTCCGCGTAATCAAGGATCGGTAGAAGAAGAGACTGAGCCAACGCAATTTTAGTAGGAATGGGAAGGACATTGTGCAATCTACGAAGAGAGCCAATTGCGCCAAACATCTTACTGCTTAGCTCACTAATTTGCGGTATCCAAGATAAAGTTTGGTCAAATATAATGCCCAAATTTTTTACTTCATCACTGTAGGGGATAATAATCCCATCGAGTACTACAGGCGGGAGCTGCGACAAAGTAATACGAGAAATTAATTTAGAACTCCCTATAATAATAGCTTGCGTCTTCTTAGGATTCACTTTAAGCCCAAACGAGTTACTCCAATCTGAAATACGTGAAAGATTTTCATTAATCAAGCATATTGTGTCTGGTAGATCCGCTATCTTACATTGGGAGTACATTTGTAGATCGTCTGCATTTTAATACACTAGCTGATGCCCGCGACTTCGTCCGCGTGAATTGAGGTTTTTGGTTCCCGCGGGAACTCTTTGATTTTCCAGATAAGTAGCCTATGTATTATTCCAGACTATAATCTATCCCTGTGCCAAATTTCATCTAGATCCATCTAGTTCTATTTCATCTAGTTCTAGAGTTATAAGTGTTCGAACAAACCCGACTTTGTTTTATATATTGAAATTTTAATGGATTTATCTTCTATCAATGTATATCGTGACCATATTGTACCTTGTACTACATGAAAGAAAGATTGAATTCTACTTACGTTATAATCAAAAGTATGGTCACTGTTTAGAGTAAAAAGTTGCATTATTAGACTTACGCGGATGTTCAAAGCGTACAAAATAACACAACAAACACCGCAAAACACCTGATACAGCTGTATAATATGTATAAGACTTCCCTGCCTAGTCATTTAGATGTCATCGTTTTTCTTTATAGCTTCATGAACAGAGTTGAAAGTTGAATGGAATTATAACATGCGAACGTATGTATAAAATTGTTTTTGCATGGAATGAGATCGTGGTCGATTCTCACGATAGAGCGGCACACAGGTGCGCATCCGGCTATCTCAGTCCCAACGCACTGGGATTTGAATTTGGAATCGTTTAGTAGGTACCGCTCTAATACTCTAATTATGCGTGAAACAATAGTTCGGAATTAGTAAGAGAAAAAAAAATAGGTCCGCGCCGAATTGAGAACCTCCACCTTTTTTGGAAGTCGGTTAATAATTGTTTAATTTTTTTGTGTGGGTACTTGCCGTGTTATAAATAATAATAATTAGACTTCTCAATATTTGCGCAGTGAAGCTATGAGTATAAATTTAAATTCCACTTAAAATTACTAGACACACCACCCAGACATCTATTCGATTTAGGTGTGTAATTTTAAATATTGTAATACCTCGCAAATTACGTCACCTGGCTAAAAGCGGAAAATGTGCCCTTAGTAAAAGCCATAACTCTGAGAAAATGCTTGGCTACTACTACTTCATGTAAAAAACTTATTAAGATATAGTTACTACATAATATAAAACATCCCTTTATATTATAGTTATATAATCCTGATATAAAATAATCACAATAAGAAAGGGAATAATAAAATAATTAATGGTAACCGCTAAATAAATATTCTGAAAATTTCTAAGGTTTTACAGCTTTCTATATTTTTCGCGTATTTATTATTAATAAAAGGTTTTTATCCTTTTTTTTATCCGGCTGTTATTTTTATATAGACAACACTATTTTTGTATGCAGATTGTCATTATCAACGTGTCAAATATGACGACCCATTCATGATTCTTCCTGCATCAATCATTGTCTCAATCGCTGTGATTGGCTGAATGTATAGTATTCTTGCTACGTCAATGGATTTTGGCCAATAGCGGAAGAGTGTAGTAATAAGACTGCCGGCTGGCCGGGCTAATATCCTTTTATTATCTATGATTAAGTACGGACTACGGAACGGAAGTTATTAGCTATCTTCGGGCCCAGCAAGTGTAGTTAATTTTCTTGCCATTTTTTGTATGTTTTTATGCCTGACAAGCTAGGTGATAAGAATTACAATCTCTTTAATGTACATTTATTTATATAATTATCTATGCTCTTTAGCTCGCCGCCGTGGAGAACCGTGATATTGTGAGTTCGTGTCATTTATATCGGAGAACAATATTAATATCATGAATCCGATTGTAAACGTAACGGAGGGAAAGCTATCAGGAAAAGTTTGTAAAACAGCGACTGGAACGCAATTTTTATCCTTCAAGGGTATCCCATACGCCAAACCACCTGTGGAAGAGTTAAGATTCGCTGTAAGTTAACATAACCTAAACTGCCCAACCTGTGAAGTAAATCTTCGAAAAAGTGCTCTAAAGCAATTACTTTGCATTGCTATTTTGTTTATTATTAGTTTAAGTTCTATTTATAGCTGAAAACGGTTTAGACTTTGCATATGGTTTTTCCTTGGACTTAAATGGACCTCAAAACGTTTTTAATTTATTTATTTATTCGTAAAGATATTCGGTTAGTCGAGCAGTGCAAAGATCTTTGGGTTTGCAAGTGGAGAATGATTATAAAGATAATTATTCTTTACTTACATAATAGAATAATTTTTCAAATGTGTTCAATGTTTTCACTATTGTAATCTAGCTTTGTATTAAATCATTACTGCTGTTGTAGGCACCTGAGCAACCTGAGCCTTGGGAAGGGATAAGAGATGGCACTAAGGATTGTAATATCTGCGCTCAGTTTGATAGAGAAACTCTTCAAGTTGTAGGAGATGAAGATTGCTTATATTTAAATGTCTATACACCATGTTTACCCCATTCCGATTCCGCACCACTTCCTGTGATGGTTTTCTTTCATGGTGGCGGCTTTGTATATGGTAATGGAACAGATGACTCTGTTCATGGACCAGACTATCTAATTGAAAAAAACGTTGTTGTTGTTAGCTTGAATTATAGACTTGGAATTTTAGGATTTTTATCTTTAGACTGCAAGGAAGCACCTGGTAACATGGGCTTAAAAGATCAAGTACAGGCATTGAAATGGGTGCAACAGAACATAAAAAGTTTCAACGGAGACCCCAGTAATGTAACCATCTTCGGTGTCAGTGCTGGTGGGGCATCTGTAGAATATCTTTTACTCTCACCAATGGCAAAAGGTCTGTTCCATAAAGCTATAGCACAATCCGGCTCATCATTACTGCCTTGGGCACAAAATAACAGAATTAAAGAACTTGCTGCAATGATTCCTCTACTAAAGAAAAAAGTTGTCACTGACAATCAGGATTTACTCAAGTTTTTGAAAACAATGTCTACAAAGGACCTCATAGCCACTGCCATGCTTGTATTAGCAGCTAATGCATTTAAAGGAGGAATACATTTTGGATTTGTTCCTAGTATTGAGAAAGAGGGTGATTGGGAGCCATATTTAACTAAATCCACTCATAAAATGTTAGCCCAAGGAGAGTTCAATAAAGTACCATTGATAACTGGCTTTTGTAGTCGTGAAGGTCTCATAATGCTGTCGGTTCCTGATGTCTTTGATAGAATTGCAAAAGAAAAGAAGTTTGTTGACCTTCTTCCATTCCATCTAGATGATACACAGAAAATAGAGTATGAATCCAAATTTAAAGCTGTTTATTTAGAAGGAGAGAAGGAATATAAAGATGAGGATTCATTTGCAATTGATTTCTTTACTGATCTTGATTTCCTAGGCGGCGTTTATGTTGCAACTTCACTGATTGCAAAAAACAACTCTCCTGTGTACTTTTATGAATTCAACTATGATGGAAATTTAAATTACTTGAAAAAGAAGTTTAAAATTGACAGGGAAGGCACTTGTCATGGTGATGATGGTGGCTATCTAGTTAAGAGTGACTTGCTCAAGGACAATCTCTCTGACACAGACAAGTTGGTGCGAGATAGGATGTGTCAAATGTGGACTAACTTTGCTAGACTTGGGTATGTATTATTGCATTCTATTATACTTCATCAATATTCCTATAATACATATTTGTGTAAGAGATGAGTATTGAAGGTCTAGAGGTGTGGACATACTATAACTTCTCCATAGAACAAAACCTTTTATGTTATGCATACTTACGCTAGCACTGCTTATTTCACACCTAAAGTTTATAAAAAGTATGTATATGCCTGTTATGTGCCACTTGTGACTTCAATTATGTAGTGAACAATTGACAAATTTTCTACAAAGTTGCATAAACCCAAAATATGGCTGCATTCAGCTGCCCACAAGGTATTTTAATAATTCGCGAGTTTCTTCCTAATTATTTTCAGTATAATCTGCTTTTGAGTCTGTGGTAGAATCTTGATAAATAATAAGAGCCAACTACATAAAATAAAAAATAGAATATATAAAACTTTAAACTTTTATTTTATTCTAATAATTCCACAAGCTTTATAAGACTAAGCAATAATTCAGATACTGCTTTGAAATACAGAAAAACATAATTGTCTACTTATAAATTATTGTATTGTATATTGCAATTTTTTTCACAGTGATCCAACTCCAAAAACAGACAACCTTATAACAACAACATGGGAACCAATTGCGGAAACCGGTGTGTCTTGCTTGCTCATTAATGACAAGCTAACAATGAAGTATGATATTTACCCTGAAAGGATAAAATTGTTCAAGGAGCTGTATGAGAAGTATTATTAAAATAATTAATTTCTATGAAATGCAATATTTTGATGCATCTGAGATCGTATGTATGATGAAAAGATGCTGAACTATGATTATCTGGGTAAGTAAAAATGTCGCATGCTTAATGGAATACTGACCTAACTAAAAAAATCAATTTTTGGGAAATTGCAAAAGAAGATCTTGCTCTGAGAACTAATCCTACTCGTTGACACATAAAATTAATACTGATTATTAGTTAATCACGAATGTTTGTATTTTGAATGTATGATTAAGTATTGATCAGATCTGAGTAAAATAAATCCGGAAATAATTACAATTTTGTTTTTTTTATTTATTTAAAAAAGTAGACTAAGTTAGGTCAGTTTTTTATAAAAAGTAAATCAAATATTTTTAATGCAAGTGTTCTATTAAGGTTTACGCTTGTTTCATTTTAAATTATTTATTATTTATAATGACTCATTTAGTATTTAGTCTGTACATGATTCATTTAGTAAAACGCACTTAGAGATTGGGTCACTTTATTCCAATTAGCAGTCGTGAACAAACTAAATATTGGCCTTTTTTCAATTAATGAAAGAAATAAATATATAATATTTTAATATTTTATTGCAACACCCTTCACAAGCAACATAAAAATAACAATTTTAACTTCTCAGTCTTATTTATAGGTTTCATAAATCAACATAATTAATATTAATAAACATTAAAATTGTAATCAGTAATCAATCAATGTTAAGATAGGTACACTTTTAAAGAATAGAGTTATAAAAGTCGGAATAAAAATTTGGGATCAATTTTTTTGACAATAACTCTCTTAGATCTTTCTTTTTATTTTCACTTAGCTCTTGCCTTTGTGTGTAGACATTAGTTGGTATAATATCACACAGAGGGAGCATTTTCTTCCTTTTATTTCTGATGCTCACTTCCTGGTATTCGCTATCTTTATACGAGGTCTTAACGAAAAATGAAAAAGGTGTATCTTTGTTCACTCTTATCACCTTTAGGTCATTCCATAAAATAGTTCTCCCGTCTTTAGTTTTATTAAAGTTAAGACCCCAATCTTCTTGAAGCTTTTTTAAGTCTAAAAATGACTCAAATGTCAGTTCATGTACTAAGAATTTCTTGCCAGTCTTCTTTGCGTTTTTAATTATGGCTACATATTGATGAGGGGAATATATTGGTCCGGATTTTAGATTTTTTGCTATCTCCTTTTCTATGAGGCTATGAATATTATCACCCTCGTTTTGGGTATGACCTTTAATTAGAAATTTGTGGGTAATTGGTTTAATATTTAGATGAGTGACTGCAAACAGGTAAAGTGCTACTATAAATTTATTTTTATTTTGACCGCAACAATTGTCAGAATATAGAATTAAGTTACACCCATTGTCATTTGGTGACTCAGCTGAGAGCTTCTCAAAAACTTTTAGTAAACAAGATCCGATTTCGTTGGCCCCGCGTTTTGCATCAGTTTCATTCCAGAAGAAACAGTGTACATCATCATACGAGTCTTTCATCTGGCCGTCAACTTTTTTGTTTAAAGACGTGACTGTGAAATTGTAACTATTCAACTTTGATTTATAGTAAAATCCAGAGGTATCTCCTCTAGGAGATTGCAGAACAGCTTGTAGATCAAACACAAGAACTTTATTTTTATCGTCTATTTTGCAGCGGTCTTCGTATTTTTCTTGGCGGCTCAATGTTTTTTCTTCCAGATGGGTATCGTACGATTCTTTGAGTAATACTTTTTGTTCAGGCGTCGAGTTCTTGTATTGCAAACATAAATCACATTGGTCTTTTCTGGGACGAAAAAAAGATATATTATAGTCTTGGGTAAAAACTTTTTAAAATGTGCAGTATCTACCAGCTGTTTTTTTTTTGGGCTTCTTCAAAGTCCCTGAAAAGGTCGGAAATTGTTTTCCCGCCATCAATGTACTCACGAGTAGAATATTGCCTTATATAATGGGATTCAATTCTTGGAATCGCGTCTATGAACTGTTTAATATCGGTTAGTACCTGATCATCAACCTTTACATGGTTGATGTGCTGTCCTCTCAGATCTCGTGCTAGAATTCCATGTTCATCTATTTTGCCTTTGACAGTACGTATAACACGATCAGAAATATCTAAGGTTTTTATAAAAAATGTTTTGCAGACACGTACCGATTGCCCTTCTACTAAGAAATGGAATGCTTGATTGCAATTTCTTGGATTACGAACATTTGTATATTTATATCTCGGTGTTATATCTGTCATACAAGACATAATAAACGATCTTTGAGCATCAACCTGGCCGAGATTCCAATACACATCAAAAATTGTTTGTCTTTGATCTGCAGTTATCTTTTCACAGCATTTGAGCCTACATTTAACACCACAGGGTGATTGAACAGAACGAGGTTTGATTGTTTTATTTTTCTTACTAATGTATTGTTTTCCAGCATTTCTTAGACTTTTAGCTTTATTCTGTTTCCAGCTTTCTTCATTCCGTTTACGTTTCCTTCCCTTCTTCTTTTCTTGTTGTGGTGTAGTATTTTCTCTGGATTCTTGATTTATTGAAACTTCTGTAGTTGTAGGTTCATCAATATTTTTTTGCTCGGGTTGCTTTTCTGTGGCTACCTGAATTATGTTCTCTTGTGTTTTGTTCTGTTCATTACAGGATTCTGTATCGGAACTATTACTGGAGGATCGTGAAGATGATGAAGACGAGGAAGAAGAAGAAGACGAGGAAAAAGAAGAAGACGAGGAACTCCTTGATGATTTTGATTGACTTGGATATACTGGTATTGGCTTTTTCTTTGTATTCGGAACTTCGTATGTTGGATCTTGATCACTTAAATCGATATCGCTATTTTCAGAATGTCTCTCATCAGTGCAATAATTGTGGACGACTGTGGTGTTATGAAAGTGATTTTCATTACTGACTGAAGTTGATTCCAGAATCTTAAAATATTCCTGTACGTTTGAGTAACGCTGATTTTCGGGCTTTTGTTTGTTATATCACCTAACATCTACAACAAAAAAACTTATTTTAGTAGTAAAAAACCAAATATAAAACATACACACCTAATTTTTTAAGTCACTTAGAATTATTGTTACCGTCACTTCAGTTGTTGGCACTGATTCATGTTCTTTATCTCGTGTTGCCATTTCTAGCGGCGGATGTTGAGCCTGAACAAGCTCCATCATCTTTCTCGACCTATTGAATTGCATTGTCACCCTAAAACATAAATAGTAATATTATAAGCCTCTTGTAATATTTTTTTTGTACTTAGTATTCAGACTAACAAAGACTCAACTATAAAATATTTACAGGCAATGAAAAAATTACGCATTAAATTCCATTCTTTTTTGTCAAACAAAGACTCAACTAATATTGCGGCTCCTGAGTAACAATAACCTTTAGTAGTAAGCAGACTTATATTTGAATGTCACAAAGTATTACTTTAATTATTGGATAGATCTTAATAGTAAACTGACTCAACTCGTAATGGGCCTCGAAAATATAATAACGGTCAATGATATACTGTCTTAAAACGAAATGTTTCATGTAACATATTAGTAAAAATTGTAGTAAACTGACCTAAGATTTAATCTGTCATTATTAGATTACAAAATTGGATCAACCTTACCTTTGAATTTAGTTGTAAATACACCCAACAACGATTGGGTCTTCGTTCAATTAAATAACGATAACCTTGCTTTGCAAGTGCCGGACACAAACTGACATCAGACATGAGTCTTTGTTCCGCGAAAACATGATGAGAGATCCCATAAAAGTGAAAGAGACAGATATAGCACTGGGGTGGCAACAACGCGTAACTTCAACGTAATACAAACGGTAGACGGTAGATGGCGCTGACAGAAGCCTGTCTCTGTACGTAACTCCATTTTGACCTATCTACTAATGGGTCAATTTTCCATTATGCATGCGATGTGTTCAGACCAAACAATGTAAGAACCTATTTAACCTTGAAACCTTGAAGTTTATTACCTAATGATTCATCACGATAATTATTCTTGTTAAAACATGTAGTAACAATAAAACATTCAAAATATATGTTTTGATAGGCATTGATAGGCATTGAGATTGAATCTGTGAATTTGCATTATATACATATTATTATCTACATACTTTCATAATGTGATTCTATTAAGTTCAGATTATTTTTACAACATACCTACCTATACAGTGCAAATAACTTTTTAGCATGTAGGTAATATGTACCTACTTATTTTATAATGTAAAGATTATGATATAATACAAAAATATATTATATTTATATCAAAGTTAATTTTGTTTATCATTTCTCGTACTTTTCGTAAATTTCTTTGAAAATAGCCATCTTTTTAGGTTCGTAATCAGACTTGATTAAGATGTCTTCATCGATGCTTACGT
This sequence comes from Erebia palarica, assembly GCA_964035005.1. NCBI lineage: Eukaryota > Metazoa > Arthropoda > Insecta > Lepidoptera > Nymphalidae > Erebia > Erebia palarica. Next base: position 11,251,674 of record OZ035987.1, on the reverse strand, counting down.
AGAGTCGCGAATTTTCGTTAAATGCAGGCCACTCTACCGAAATATCATTAGATGTCGGCACACTGAAAAAAAACCATATTATTATGAAGAAATATTATAATATCGTACCCTTATTGCAAAAACCGATTATCTGCATTTTTTTACCAAAATTGAGTTAAATATATCAATCGACTCCTCCAGTCACGACGAAGCTACAGGTAAAACCCATTATCTGCTACGACGCTTATTTACGGAGATAGCTAGAGCTAAAAGCAACTATCTTCAAGTATGATTTAATTATCTTCTTAAAAAAAGAACTAAACTCATTTAAACTACTTCACATGTAGAAATGTATAGCACAAGAAACATGTAACGTATTATAACACTTTTCAGATGTAGTTGCTTGATTTATTATTATATCGATATTATTCTGTTAAAACATATTAACTTGCGGTAACTGGTTTTAGCTTTTATGAATTAAAGTAGAATGTTCTGATGTATCTACCAGTAAAACATACTAAACAACATTAGTTGTTTTTTGCAGAAAAAATAACACCATATTTGGTTAAAATGATTGCAGGTAAAAAGAACTTAGATAACTATAGTTTACTTTTTCTGTATAACTGGGCTACTACGGTTTTCGAATATGTTCAGCTATTATCAATTATCTGTGTTTACTTTTTCCTTTCACTAGGTACATGCGAGACGCTTGCTAGATGAGGTGGGTAAGCTGTTCGAACGGATCATTGCCGCTCGCCTCAGTGACCACTTCTTACATAATAATATTTTCGGCCCTGATTTATCTGGAAGCCAGTTTGGTTTCCGGCAGAGCCGATCTACAGTGGACGCGATCCTGTCCGTTCGGACCTTTATGGAGCGGGCAGTTTCAAAGGGTGGAGTCGCATTGGCAGTGAGTTTGGACATAGTGAATGATTTCAATTCCCTACCTTGGACAGCTATTAGGGAGGGTTGACTCACCACAACGTGCCTCCTCCATACCTGCGGGATATCATTGGGTCGTACCTTTCCAACAGATCTATCCAGTATACTGGGCGAGCTGGTCTCTTTTATACGAGGAAAATAAGTTACGGAGTTCCACAAGGTTCTGTACTGGGACCGCTCTTGTGGAATTTGGCATACGACGCTGTCTTACGTACTAGTCTCTGGTGTCAATATAATCTGCTACGCAGATAACACTATGGTACTAGTTGAAGGTGATTCCTTTGAGGGAGCGCTGAGACTTGCAGAGGTCGGTGTGTCCCGGGTAGTCTCGGAAATCCAAGTGCTGGGCCTTAGAATAGCACCTCACAAAACTGAAGCCACATGGTTATGGTATGGTTCCACAAGCTTCCCAGGCGAGTGGAACCGCCCAGTTTTTCGATTCGCGTGGGTAGTACGGACGTCCAGGTTGGCCGGTACCTCAAATACTTAGGTCTGACCTTGGACAGCCGTTGGAGCTTCGAGGAGCATTTTGAGCGCTTGATCCCTCGAATACAGAAAGTAGCAGGTACAATGCATGATCTGCTGCCTAATCTCGGGGGTCTGCAAAGGAGGAGTCCGCCGGCTATATGCGAGTGTAGTACGAACGATGGCCCTTTACGGGGCACCTGTTTGGTCGCAGAGACTATCTGGTGTGCAACGTCTCAGAGCAAAAGTTAACAGCGTTCAACGCAAGATGGCGATAAGGGTCGCGCGGGAATATCGCACTATATCGTTCGAGGCCGCCACTGGCCATTCTGGCCCGCTCTCCGCCTTTGGACTAGCCGATATGGATGCAAAAGTGTATGCCGAAATCCATGATGGCCAGAGGAGTGGAGATGGGAGGTGGTAAGACGCCGAGCGCACCAGCAGGCAATTGTAAACTAGCGTACGCGCCTAGAAGAGGGAAGAAACATACGCTAGCGCACTGTTGGTACAATCCTCCCAAATTTTGAGGCCTGGCTGCAAAGAAAGAGTGGCAATATCACCTTTAGACTGACACAGGTACTAACCGGACACGGCTGTTTTTTCACCATGTGGGCAATGACCTCTCCCCAGCAGCTGAAAGAAGGGATATACTGGAAAAAGAGGAAAATTCGAGAGCAGTGGTCTCCTTCTGTGAAACCATAATGGTTGAGAAGGAGGCTGCTGAGCAGGTCCGAGAGATAGCCGATCCCGCCAGGAGACGAAGGCGCCGAGGCGGTGCCGTTAGCCGGCCAACCCTGTCCGGATGGACAGGGTTGGCCGGCTAACGGGACTACGGTTACTACGGGACTATTGGATAATAGTCCCGTAGTAAGGGACCTCGAGGTCACGAGCGGCTGGGGTGGGGGCTTCAGTCGTTCCATGTTCCATGTCATAAGTGGCCTTGGGAAGATGGCAGTTTGCTGTGGCACAAGCTGCCATAGCTCATAACGAGTACAGTTTGGGGTATGAGCACCGGGACGAGCCCAACAGGCACTGCGCTAGGGAGGCACCGATGCGTATTTTATGAGATCTCGGAGCCCCCCAATGCATGCAGATGGTGGCCACCGAGGGGGGTTTAGTTGGTACAAAGTTGGGTATCTTAGGAAGATTTCCCCCTCGAAAGAAAAAACTTCTCTCTCCTCTCTGCCAATATCCATAGCAATAAAAGTATAATACCCGAAGAGTATCAGTCGCTGGCTTCTGAAGCTAGCAGTGTTGATCGATTGCCAGCTGCAACTCTCTCTGACACTGATGATACATGTTCTCTGACTAGTTCAGAAGACTAAACTGTTTTTTTTAAACTAAACCTATATCTTTACATGGTATAAAACAAAGCCGCTCTCCGGCGTCTGTCTCTCTGTATGTACTGGTATGTATGTATGTACGCTTAGAACTTTTAAACTACGCCACGGATTTTAATGCGGTTTTCATCAATAGATAGCGTGATTCAAGAGGAAGGTTTATATGTACATTATTTCCCGAAATACCCACGGAAACGGGACAAACGCGGGTGAAGCCGCAGAGCACAGCTAGTTTAGCTTAATAATAATATTATAAGCGAATTAGTTTGTTTAAACGCGCCAATCTCGAGAACGGCTGGACCGATTATTACGGGAATTTTACTGGCAAATAGGTAATAACAAATAACTTAGATTTTCCCATTTCCCAAGGGAATGGAAACTACGCGGGTAAAACCGTTGCAGTTAGTACGCACAAAGTAAAATAATATCTACTTTACCTTCAGCCAAAAGCAATTAAGTATATTTATTTTACACCTGTACTGGATATAGTTGAACTAAAACGATTTTTGTCGGGATGATTATTAATATTCAAAGTGAGAGATTAAATAAAAAATGCCAATAGAGCTACCAGAAGAGTAATTTTGAAGATTTGGTAGTTTTTCTGCATTCAGGAAAAACCTACTAAATGAGCTCCTTACCGGTTATTTTTTTCTTTTTATTGAAAATCTAGAAAGTTTTCTTCAATTATTAATGTACGTAACTATTCTTTAATAGTTTCTTGTTTATAAAAACCACTAGCGTTTAAAAATTGACATCATTATAATTAATTTTTGTGTCGTTAAAGTTTCAAGTGCATATATCTCAAAACTTTTTCGCTCAAATTTTGATGCAGATAATCGGTTTTTGCAATAAGGGTACGATATCTCGAAGAAATTCTACCAAGTATTCAAATCAAACAGTTAACCCGAAGCTGTTTTCTGCAAGTGGGCGTGGATGTACTATGTTACTGTGTAGGTGCATCCAGATGCTATCATATTAATATTATAAATGCGAAAGTGTGTTTGTTTGTTGGTTTATTTAATTTTGTTTGTCCTTCAATCACGCTTCAACGGAGCAACGGATCGACGTGATTTTTGATATGGTTATAGTTGAGGACCTGGAAAGTGACATAGGCTACTTTTTATCCCAGAAAATTAAGGAGTTCCCGTGGAAATAAAAAAACTTAAATCACGCGGACGAAGTCGCGGTTCTGCTAGGATAATAAAAATAGGTTCATCTCTTTTCCTCTAAATTACACACTCAAGAGAAAAGGGTAGAATGCTGACTGTCATCCCAATAGCATCTGGATATGATAGTACACGTAATTTAATAAAACACATAAGGTGTATAATATAATAAATATATTAATGGTTATATTATGGTACATAGAATTCTATGATTTAGGTACGGGTACCGGTAACGGTAATATTAAATAATATTAATACAGAAACAAGGTTACCATTACTTGCTTGGTTTAATCATCCATCAATATTCTTTGTATGATGGCCGCTATTTCCTTTTTCCATAGACCATCATCCGGCCACAGATAACATTATAATCATAGATTATTATAACTAACTTAAATATGTTACAGGTACCTAGTTATCGATGCAATCTTTTTCGTTGCTGAGAAAAACACAATTTGTCGTGTCGTATCTCGGGGCTTATTGTAAAGAAACTAAAATATTAGCACTGGTAACTAGTTTCCGCGAGGAGGTTTACTTTTAATATTATCAGGAAAAGATAAAAGATCCAATGTACCTACGTATTGTTTTTTAAAATATTGAATTAGTTTCCGAGCAAGCAGGAGAAAAATAACTTACCTTGTTTTTGCAAAATTCGTCCAAAGTTTCGTCAGTTTAGTTCTCACCGCAATGTCTTTTGCGTCGGCGAATTTTGATATTATGTGTTTAAAAATATAGGCTAAATCATCGCCATGAGCGGTGCCTTTTCTCTTAATTCCTAAATAATGTTTGAAGAAGTTAATATTTCCGTCATAGCAAAGTTCATAAAAATATACCGGTAATCCTAAATTGGCCATCATCTCGCCACTCAACCAAATTCCTGCCACGAAATCGAAATCCCCAAAGAAATCTACTGCTATTTTGTCTAATTCATCATCTGGTTGTATATTATCCGTGTAGGCGGCAAAAAGACTTGGTTCCCATTTTTGCTTATCAGTCTCTTTCATATCGTAAGCCCAATACTGAAGAAGTTTTTTTGTTTCCGTCAAATGGCGAGAAGCATTTGGATTGAAAGCGCTAGTTAGATAGCCTTCTCTATTACAAAATCCTTTTACGACTGGTACGCGATTGAATCTGCCTTCTTTTAATATTTTGTAAGGATTTTCGGAAATGAACGATTCGTTATTCCCAAAATCTTTTTCTATAGTGGGAACAAATCCACAGAAAAAGCTGTCACGATGACTATACTCTCTTATGAGTTTATAACACAGCTCTACCATTCGGGACGTAGGAATAGTTAGCAGATAATCGTATATGGCTCGATTGTCTTCAGTAGCACCATCGTATTGCAATAAATCAAGCAATTTAAGAATTATCTTTTTAGGTTCAAAATTGATCGTCCAGTGATTGAGACTAGAGCCAGACTGTAGAATTGCCTTGTGAAAAAGTCCTTTCGCTAACGGCGACAGTATGAGGTACTCCACTGACGCTGATCCAGCACTTATCCCAAAAATTGTAACGTTATTGGGATCGCCACCAAACTTATCGATGTTATTTTGCACCCATTTTAGTGCCTGCACTTGGTCTTTTAAGCCCATATTTCCAGCTGCTTCTGGTATGCCCAATTGTAAAAAGCCAAACACACCTAATCTGTAATTTATTGTCACTACAACCACGCCATTTTCGATGAGATAATCCGGTCCTAGCTCTTCTTTGACAATGCCGTTGCTGTATACGAAACCACCCCCATGAATAAAGAACATCACCGGCAGTAGACTGGTATCGGAAGTTGGGAGCATTGGTGTATAAACATGGAGGTAGAGGCAGTCCTCGCTTCCTACTTGAATTCCTTCTTTTACATCCAATTGGCAGCAAATGTTATTTTTATCAATCAATGTTGCATCTCGCTCACCTTCCCATGATTCTGGAGGCTGAGGACCCTGGAATAAAAAATGCTCATCGCTGACATTCAGGTAGGTATTTAATATGTATTATTATTAAAGACTACTCTTAGTTTTAACATATAGAAACCTAGATGATGCTTCCGAATTTTTCCGCGTGTATTAAATAATTCCCAAGGGAACTGAAAAAAATTATGTAGGTAGTATGTCCTTTCCCGAGCTATAACCTACCTGCATACCCAATGGCAAATTTCATCAAAATCGATTGAAAAGTATGGGCCGTAAAAGCGTATAGATAGACAGATAGACAGAGACACTTTCTCATTTATAATATTAGTATTACATATTTGTGTAGGTTGGTAGTAGGATAAAAGGAGAAATTACATAAGTTAAAGCCTGGCAAACTATATAACTAACTATATAATTAACTATATTTATTACACTAGCGGCACGCTATGATGGCCGGTTTGACACATTACAATAGTGATGTGGAATGTCAATTTATTCTCGAACAAAAAACAATTAAGTTTTGTTTTTGTACCTGATTAAATAGTTTTAATAAAACAAAAATGTATATGTTTATTTAATTTATTTGAACGAACTGAATATTTGAACGAAAATGAATATACATACTTTATATGCACACAAGAAACATATGAATACAAAAGATACCAAAAAAGGTGCCACAAAAGGCCATAATTAATCAGATTCGTCCATACTACTATTTTCACTGTCGTCACTGCTATCATCACATACATTAATAATTATATGTTCGTTTTCTATAATATTATCTATTTTCACATCTCTTTCATAATCTTCCCTTATTAATTTAACAGTTCTATTCACAACCTTTTCCCAGTCTCCTTTAGTCACATGTTGTAAAAAAGTATACCTTGCCATCGCTATATCAAATCTTTCCATCAATATTTTGCGTTTGTTACATTTTTTGTATCGAAATCCAATGGTCTTCAAAATCTTCGTTAAAGAACTTTCCCCACCGAAGAATAATCCAGCTTCCTTCAGTGAATGCACCAACTTTTTTCTTGTTGGATACTCCTTCTGTAAATAGTAGCCGTAAACATGTCTTCGGATAGCATCGGCATCAAAGCTATCGATGCCTACGACTGGTTTTGCTCGTTTTCTCTTTTTTGGTGTGTGAAGTTTATGTTCTTCTGTGCCAGTCTCGCCATATTTTTTTTTAGTTATCCGTCTAACAGTTCGTTGTCCAATATTAAGCGCATCAGCTACGCGTTAACGTCAATTCGAAACTGCTTTGTTTTGCATTGAGCATTGACGCGAGTTTGCCGGAGGTAGTAGTTGTGCTAGCCAGCGATCCTATGTGACGATCGTATTAGATTCCATTTTTAAAAATTTATTGATATTTTTTTGCGATTTCAGAGGTTTGTCCACATAGTGAAAATTGTTCATATTCACAAGTACATTCACCCCTTAAATGGTGCAAACTGATTTTTCTACACTTGTATACATTTAAGAAATCAATTTAATAAATAAATTTTGAGTCCTAAACCTAAAACTACATTCGATAAAATTCATGAATCTCTGCACATCACTATCGTCAATAAAGTAATACAATTATTTCCTTCAAAGTCGTTAACAATTAATACGGAACTTCATGAGCGGACAAACGTCAAACCGGCCATCATAGCGTGCCGCTAGAGTAGTAACATTAATAAGTATAAATGCAAAATCGCAGTAAAAATGCGTTGCAGTGGCGAAAGGCTATATTTACTATTTTAATGGATACTAAAACATTGACAAATGACAAGTTGTTAACAATAAGAGGTCTGTTGATCTTGAAAAAATCATAGCTCTATTTTACATTACAGTGCCTAGGTAATACTTAGTGACTGTATAGTAGTACCCACTCACCTTAAATCTCAAGTCGCCTACCGGGGGCTTTGCATACGGAACACTCAGGAATTCATAATAATCTACACCGCTGTCAGTTCTCACTTCCGATCCTCTTAATGTTCCTTGGTTTATAGTCACTTTAGCCATTGTTTACACTTTACCTATATATACCTGCTTGTATATGTAATCGTAAATTAAACTAGTAGATACTAAAAAATAACTCGATATCTGTCCACCCTCTGCACTGTCTGCATTGGCTTTAAGGAAAAAACATACGATAACAATGATATCGCAAAAACTAGATCCGTATATAACTTACAGGCCTATTACACTGCACTTTTTCAAGGGACCCTTACCTTAAATTAGTGTAGTGTAATAAGATTTAGGAAGAAAGGGTCCCTCATCCCTGTATACTAGCAGTAATTCCCAAAGTGGTCCAGGTGGACCCCCAGGGGTCCACGGGAGACTCGACGGGGGTCTACGTTGGCGTGACAGAAAAATGGGGGTCCACAATTCGTAAGCGGGGGTCCACGAAAATTTATCTGGTTTCGATAGTGAAGAACTAAAATGTTGGCTTGACTTCACCTATCAATATAGGCAGATAATATTTTAAGAAGCTCAGCGACTGTTACTTGTAAAAACTTGTAATATTCCATAATCAGTACAACGTGTCGAGACTTGCAAAGCACCGCCGCGGCCGCCCGCCTTATACTCAAAGCTGCCCGCCGACGCGCCGTCCGCAACGCTTGTTCAGACGTGCAAAGGCACCAAATACGACTTGTGGGTGGTGTGTGTGCTTGCAATCTTGCATGAACTTGTTTGATTCTTCACCAATATAAATACGAATGCCAAGAATAAACGTTACTCATTTGTTCCCTGAATTTCGGAGAGAAAAGTACCTAAAGTGAATCGATCTTAGTGATTGCCAGTGACGGAAAAAGTAAGTAGGCTGCCTTTTGCTATACATACTTTTATTTTATTTATTACTTATTTATTTATTTAGAACGGAAAGCCGAGAAAGGTAGAACTTTTTGTCCCTAATTTATTAGTAATTGTTTATTTCCCGACTGTGTGGTGTTTCACTAATGTAAGTCATCTTTATTATCAACCCAGCGAGGTCTCCTCTAAGAGAAGGGTTACAGGCCATAGTCCACCATGCTGGCCCAATGCGAATTGGTGGACTTCACACACCTTCGAGAACATTATGGAGAACTCTCAGGTGTGCAGGTTTCCTCACGATGTTTTCCTTCACCATTAATTATTATTATTGTGATATTTAATTTCTTAAAACGCACTTAACTTCGAAAAGTCAGAGGTGCGCACCCAGGCTCGAACCTGCGACCCCCCGAATAGGAGACCACAGTCGTAACCACTAGGTGACTAGGCTATTACTGCTTTAGTTTTGCTAATATAATAGTATATTTTTATAAATTGTACGTGTCTTTCATTCTCGTATCGTAAATAAATTACTTAATAAAATTATTAAAATCGCGGAGTTTTGATGTCAAAATATTATTTAATTTACAGAATTAAATGAAAATATAATTTAAAAAAAACATTTTTACATTACATTAAAATCGGTTCAGCCGTTTTCATAAAAATATTATAGATATTAGCGATTCATTGCTTTTAATAATAATTAAAATCAGTTTGCCGCCGTTAGGTAGGTCAGGTTTATTTCATTCATTCATTGCAATAATTAATTAATCCTATTCTGTTAAAATAGCGATATCCCGTTCAGTAAGACCGCCTCAAGATTTACAAAGTTTTTTTAATTACAGGTAACTGATAGGAATCATGACTGAATCGAAGAAGAAATGTCGACAATACAGTGTTGAATATTTAAAATTTGGATTTATTCCATCAAAGGCAGACAAGCGATTGCCCATATGCCTTTTATGCAACAAAGTTTTGAGCAATGACTCTATGAAACCATCTAAGCTCGAAGATCATCTAAGAAGGTGTCATCCTGATAAAATAGGTAAAGATTTGAAATATTTTCAAACATTGAAGGATAAATATGAAAAGAGACCCACCATGCAAAGTCTGTTCGCTTCAACGTCTGAAAGTAACGATAATGGTTTGCGGGCGTCTTACAATATCTCATTACTTATAGCGAAATCTGGAAAACCACACACTATTGGAGAACAGTTAATTTTACCCGCTGTTGAAGAGGTTTTAAAAACTGTTCTGCACAAATCTCCATTTGACATACTCAAAAAAATTCCTTTGAGTAACAACACCGTACAAAGACGTATTGATGAAATGAGCTCTGATACTGAAAGTTTCTTGTGTCTGTAAGTTATCTGCAAAAAACTCATTTTCTATTCAACTGGACGAGTCGACTTTACCTGGTAATGAAGCATTATTATTGTTCGATTTGTTATGGACGAAGAAATTCATGAAGAGCTACTATTTGCGAAAACTTTGAAGACGGACACTAAAGGTGAATCAATATTTAATGTCCTGAGTGATTTTTTTAAGGAAAAATCAATTCCATTCACAAATGTTATTTCGGTGGCAACAGATGGAGCTCCTGCCATGGTCGGGCGATATCGTAGGTTTATAAGCCATCTTAAAAAAATTATAGCAGAGGTAACTGCAATTCACTGTGTCATCCACCGACAACACCTAGTAGCGAAAAATTTGGGTGATAGATTGCACCAATCACTTCAATTTGTGATTAATGCAGTTAACAAAATAAAAAACAATGCATTGAATACGCGTTTATTTGCACAATTGTGCGATGAAAATGATGAAGACTTCCAACGATTGCTCTTACATACTGAAGTACGCTGGTTGTCGAGAGGTGCATGTTTAACAAGATTTTACTCACTCTTTGAATCAGTTTTAGAATTTCTGGAAAGTAAAGATCCAAATTTAAAAGGTAACCTGATCAAATTCAAAGCAGACATCGCGTATTTGACGGATTTGTTCAAAAAATTTAATGATATTAACTTACAACTACAAGGGGACAGCCTCAATTTAATAAAAACAAAGGGTGTAATTTCAGCTTTTATTGGAAAATTTAAATTTATGAAGCAAAATATTAGTCGGCGCGAATTTTCCCAGTTTCCAAACTTGTCACAGGTAGAATGCCTCGATGAGAATATTTAGACATACGTTCAACATTTAATCGCCCTGCATGATGACTTCAAAATAAGATTTGAAGATATTCTGTTAATGGAAATACCACCATGGATCATAAATCCATTTGATGAAACGGAAGTGGAGAATGTGATATTACAAGAGGAGCTAGTCGAGCTTAGCACTAATGAGGAGCTGAAGGTGAAATTTAAAAGAGGGTATCAAACATTTTGGCTGCAGGCAGAAATACCCGAAAAATATCCTGGACTGTGGGGAATTGCGAGAAAGCTTTTGATAGCGTTTCCCTCGTCGTATCTTGTCGAAAAAAGTTTTAGTGCCGTAACAAACCTTTTAACAAAAAAAAGGAGCAGATTGAATATCACAGAACGGGGAGATTTGCGGTTATTCCTAACAAAACTAAAGCCAAATATTGATAATTTGCTGTCAATACATCAAGTACATCCCTCCCATTAAGTTACGTTACCTACGTTATTAATGTTTAATTTTGATTTTAGGTACAATTATATTTTGATTTACTATACTTACTTAATATAATATTGTAAAATATGATAACAATAATAATAATTAATAGTTACTTACATAGTATTTGAATAAATACAACACAAGAAAATATACTATTTTTTTATTTTTACCACTCCGAGTTTTCTAAATAAAATAAGTGAGAATTGATTGGTTTTTGTGCTGTGAGTAGATGTCAAAAATGTAAGTTTGAGATGGAATCACTTCTTTTTGAATGCTCAACTTTACTTTTGACATCCACTCACAGCACAATCAATTAATTAATTTACCAATCAATTCTCTTTTTTTTTTCAAAGAATGTTTTTTTCGTGGTTGGAACTCACTCGCAACGCCAATTTTCATAATTTATCTTCACATTTTTTGTCGACTTTAAATATGATAGAAATTTAGCTGCAGGGGGTCCACCGGAACCAGCAAACTTTTGAAAGGGGTCTATGAGCAAAAATAGTTTGGGAACCTCTGCTGTATAGGAACATCGTGTCGTCCCGGTTTACCGCGCTCTGCCGTCCGGGCAATGTAATAAAACTTAGGATAGTTAGGGAGCTCAGTCGTCGCACGATCAGGGTACAGAGTAGTTGTGTTTCTCCGGCTCTCGCGAGCATATTGACGTTGATTTAGTTTACTTCGTGCCACCTATATAGCACCACTTGTATTCCGGCTCGCGGTATAACGTGGTACAAGTGGTGCCATCTAGGTTTTTGTTTATACTGAGTTAGGGCCCGATAGTTAGTGCAGTGTAATAGCAACGAAAAAAACTTGCGGCCACGCCCACCCTTGCCACGGGGCCCTTGAAAAAGTGTAGTGTAATAGGCCCATTACCGCTTATAGGCCTATTACAATGCAGTTATTACAGGGCCCTGCGGTAAGGGTGGGCGTAGCCGCTAGATAGAGCGTCGCTTATTACACAGCAATAAGGACCAATATAGGGACCCTTACTCCCTATATCTTATTACACTACAATGATTCATAGGTAAGGGTCCGTGTGAAAAGTGCAGTGTAATAGGCCTATTACTCGTCAGAGTAGCTACCTACACAATAAAATGAACTCCAGTCGCTGTTGAGGTCACTAACAATCACAAACAATTTTGTTAATAGGTAAGCTATGAAGTTAGGTAGTAAGGAGGTACATACGGATATCGATACATAGTCGATCAAACTTTTCCTATCAGACAAAATTATTAGCTCTGATTTAGGTATCTTATCTTGATTCTTGACAAGGATTCCTGCTGTCACGATTGCAGTGCTTGTTACTATTAGCTATACACTAATTTAATAAACGTCAATGTAAAAGTACCAAAATACTCAGTCTCATTCGGTGATTCTTTCATATTAAGTAGATATATCCTCGAAGGATTACTTACGTGATCAAAGTTTGTAGGTATACGGAATTTCTACTATTTTGTGAAATATATTTTGTAATTCGATAGTAGTTAATATATCTGTCACCGTAAGATTGTAAAAACCGTTAGATTATAATCTAACTCGCGAAATTCCAAACTGTCGAAAGATTAGAATTTAACGCATTATTTTCCGGTAGATTGTAATCTGATAGTTATTTAAACCCGCTAAAACCTAACTACTTGGTTATTTATGTCGAACCCTAACCTCACCTACCTTTCTTGTACCTTTCACGTAAACGTAAATACAATAAATAGTAGTAAATAAAGTTTTTACAATCTTACGGTGACATATCCATACTAATCTATACCTTCTTATACTAAGTAATAAATGAATGTGAAAGTTTGGATAGATGGATAGATGTTTGTTACTCAGTCACGCTAGAACGGCTGACTGGATGAAATTTGGCACGGAGATGGATTATACCTACTTAGTCTGGAACACATAGGCTGCTTTTCATCCCGCAAAATTAAAGAGTTCCTGTGAGAACCAAAAACCTCAATCCACGCAAAGTCGCGAGCGTCAGCTAGTATTATAAATACTTAAATGTGTCTTGTCTGTCTCACTGTTCAAAGTAACTTATACTTTGGTCTATTCTCACTTTGGTTTCGGTAGGTATCTAGTTTTCTCATTTTTATTCCGCTACAAGTTAGCCCTTCACTGCGATCTCACCTGGCATCGTACCGGAACGCTAAATCGTTTGGCGGTACGTCTTTTGCCGCTAGGGTGATAACTAGCCACGGACGAAGCCTTCCACAATACAAAGTTATATCTACCTTCGAAATTCCAATTAGGATTCTATGGTTATGAAGTGGGTCTACCGCCTAACAAAATATGGCTGTTAGGGAACCTGAAGTACCTCAACACTGATAGAGTGATCAGTACCCTTACTGTGAGTTTTAATTCGATTGATCGTATAAGAATTCGATGACATTAGCGTCACAGTAAAATGGACCCAAAAGCGCTTGATTTAAAGTCACAAATTCATTACAACAGATCTAAATTTGGAAAGGTATCGTATACGTAAACGTATATGAATGCATACACGAAATTGAGCTATATATTCATACATTTAAGTTCATTTTACTTTGACGCTAATGTCATCGAATGCTCATACGATCAATCGAATTAAAACTCAGAGTAAGTACTCTGTCGAAGGCGTTAGTTTTACTTATGTCGGCACTTCGGCAGTAACTATTAATTAATTTCTTACAGTATGTTATGTTAATAATTATTAGGTTAGGTTTCGATACTTGGTAATTAATTTATTTGCCTTTTTATTAATGAAAAACGCGCATCAGCATCAACGCTTCTTTATTTACCTACTTTAGCAATTTGGCTTAACAACAGCGGCGCAAGTCAAGTACGAGCGCCCAACGGAGCGCGCGTCCACCCTGTTTTGTTTTCCCAGACCAATTTCATCGGTCTCATCTGTAATAATCAAGACAAATTACCTATATTCTGTGGTATTACTTAATATACAGTTAGGCACTCCCCTCAGACGCCAAAGTGGCATTTGAAAAGGTGTGATATAATTAATCCATAAGGTTGTTATATAAAATTGTGTCTCATAGTATAATATTGTCATTATCAATATTAAGAATTATTATTTATCATTATTTAATGAGGACAATATGTACTAATTTTAATTTTATAAAATAAGATATTTGAACACCACACTGTGGTAGAATAGGAGCACTTTTAAACTGATTTCCACCCCAAATGTACCTACACTATTCACAAATAAATAGGTAAATTGAATTGAATTGAATCGGTATTTCAGAGTATATAAGGAGGTATAAAGCTGTAAGCTGTAGCCCTATTATGTAAAAGCACAATAATTTTTACCATTGACGTAGAAAGTTAAAGGCTTATTACACTGCACTTTTTACAGGGCCCTATGGGGAGTAGGGGTGGGCGTGGCCGCTACTTAGAGCGTCTCTTATTACACAGAAATAAGGACCAATTTAGCGAGCCTTTCTCCCTAAAGCTTATTACACTACACTGATTCAAGTGTAAGGGTCCCTGTGAAAAGTGCAGTGTAGTATTAGGATTTTAGAGATAGTGTACCTACTTACCGACTTATAGGCCTATTACACTGCACTTTTCACAGGGACCCTTACACTTGATTTTAGCGTAGGGAGACAGGGTCCCTAATTTGATCCTTATTGCAGTGTAATAAGCGATGCTTTACATTGTGGCCACGCCCACACACTTACCACAGGGCCCTGTAAAAAGTGCGGTTTAATAGGCGTATTAGGAATTTAGAGATAGTGTACTTACCGACTTAATACTAGCCAGTGCTCTGTACCTACCATACCACTAATGATGTCGGCATAACGCGTCGGTTAGCGGGTGACGGCCAGTTCGGCGCCGGCGAGTCGCTGCGTGAAATACTCAGGTGCATCCGTACCTGCCCACGGGTTTTATAGAGGCTGTTTGTGTTTGAGGGCCAGGCGTTGACGTGTGACCCCCATTTGAATAAGCCCGACAATACTTACCTACCTTAACCTTACCAGGTGACATCGCAGTCCAGGGCTAATTTGTAGTGGTTAAAAAAAACCAAGTTACTTAAAACTTAGTAAAACTGCTAAGCCCGACAATGCTTACCTACCTGAACCTTACCACAGTTAGGTACTATAATACTATAATACCAACTTCTTAAAACTTTGTAAACTGCTGTTAATTACCTTTGACGACCTCCTTAGCGCAGTGGTGAGCGCTGTTGCCTTAACGTGCGGAGGTCCCGGGTTCGATCCCCGGCAGGGTTTGGAAAATGATTTCTGAATTTTCCCTGGTCTGGCCTGGTGGGAGGCTTCAGCCGTGGCTAGTTTCCACCCTACCGGCAAAGACGTACCGCCAAGCGATTTAGCGTTCCGGTACGATGCCGTGTAGAAAACGAATAGGGGTATGGGTTTAATATAACTGCCATGCCCCTAACAGGTTAGCCCGCTACCATCTTAGACTGCATCATCACTTACCATCAGGTGAGATCGCAGTCCAGGGTTAATTTGTAGTGATTAAAAAAAAACAACTTACTTAAAACTTAGTAAAACTATTAAGCCCGACAATACTTACCTACCTGAACCTTACCACAGTTACTATAATACCAACTTACTTAAAACTTAGTAGAACTGTTATGTTACTTACCTTTGACGACCTCCTTGGCGCAGTGGTGAGCGCTGTTGCCTTAACGTGCGGAGGTCCCGGGTTCGATCCCCGGCAGGTTCAGTTTGGGAATTTATAATTTCTGAATACTCTGATCTGGTCTGGTGGGAGGCTTCGGCCTTTGCTAGTTACCACTCTACCGCCACAGACGTACCGCAAAGCGGTTTAGCGTTACGATAGGTACGAGGCCGTGTAGAAACCGACTATAGGTAGGGGTACCATCTTAGACTGCATCGTCACTTATTATCATAATTATATTATTTTCTATGTCTTGGATGTATTTGGATGCTCACAACTGAATTACAGTAAGCCTGTAAGGTTGATAAAAGGAAAGTACCAAGTAAGTACCTACGGATACTTACATTATGGAAAACTCGCAGGCGTGCGGGTTTTTCTCAAGATGTTTTCCTCTTCACCGTAAAATCACAAAATAGGTTTTGGTCCAACTTTACGTGTAGACGGAATTTAAACAGCCTGTATATAAAAGTGTCCTAAGATCCTGCCACGATGCTGCGCGCGTCGTGATTTGATTCCCACAGAGCGAACCGAGCTGTCCCTTTCTCTTTTTTTTAGTTATTGTTTGACGCTGAGATAAATGGTTTAACTCAAATGTGTTATACGAATATCGAATTTTAATTAGTACCTTGAGGTTTTATTGACTTTGAAAGTATGGTGTACTTAAGTGTTACGTACCTATACTATACAAATATACAACCTTACTCTGACCATCTACTTACAACCTACTTATTAATGGTTTCATTACCAAGAGTTTCTGTCACTTTTTAATTAATTACCACTAACCATATTATGTGTATTAGG